>JARKIP010000051.1:1200000-1747500 GCA_029990175.1 Petunia secreta
TTGCACTTGCTTTATATTATGAACCGCTTCACTTTTAGCTTAACAGGTTAACAGGTCTGTCCTGAGACCCTCTTTGCTTCGTGCCAGACCGGTTTGCCAGCTAATTTGTTCGACAATCAACCCCAAGACCCTCCTTGCTTCATGCCCGACCGGCTTGCCAGTTGATTTGTCAAGATTGTTGAAAATGCTTTGCACTATGCCTTCGCATTTGCTTTATTGCTTCGCCAGTGGATGGGAAGACAATTTATCAAAGATATTGCAGCTTGCACTTACAAATTACGTCATGCCTACCGTAAGCAATCGGGGGTTTTGTCATCAAGTCTATCGTGAGCAAGTGAAGCCTTCATCAGCATTGAAGCCTACCATAAGCAATTGGAGGCCTTATTTTGAAGCCTATCATAAGCAATTGAAGGCTCTTTTGTTATTGATCCTACCGTAAGCAATCGGGGGTCTTATTATGAGTCTATCGTGAGCAAGCGAAGACTTCATTAGCATTGAAGCCTACCATAAGCAATTGGGGGTCTTATTCTGAAGTCTATCATAAGCAATTGAAGGCCCTTTTGTTATTGATCCTACCGTAAGCAATCGGGGGTTTTATTATCAAGTCTATCGTGAGCAAGCGAAGACTTCATTAGAATTGAAGCCTACCATAAGCAATTGGAGGCCTTATTTTGAAGCCTATCATAAGCAATTGAAGGCTCTTTTGTTATTGATTCTACCGTAAGTAATCGGGGGTCTTATTATGAGTCTATCGTGAGCAAGCGAAGACATCATTAGCATTGAACCCTACCATAAGCAATTGGAGGCCTTATTTTGAAGCCTATCATAAGCAATTGAAGGCTCTTTTGTTTTTGATTCTACCGTAAGAAATCGGAGGTCTTATTATGAGTCTATCGTGAGCAAGCGAAGACATCATTATCATTTGGAGCCTACCATAAGCAATTGGAGACATTATTCTGGAGCCTATCATAAGCAATTGAAGAATAAGGATCAGCCCAGGGATTCTCCGGGCGGAGCGCCTCGTCAGCTGATTGAAAGAAGGACTTATTGATGATATCGCAACCCGCATTTACCATTTTATCACTTTATTTATTTCTTATTACAGTTTATTAGCAGTTGCACGCTTACCGTTTGTTGAGATTGTTATAGGATTTTTAGCAGCACCGCAGCAGCGTTTGGAGCATAACATGGAGATTTTCTTAGTGACGAACCGGGGCAATCGTTGATATGAGCTAGACTCATCAACAAAGACTTGAAGAATCGCACCCGCATAAGTCATCCACCCTAGAGGTAAGTTCTTGTTAACCATGAGTCTGAGGTTTGATATTGAAGACAAGATGGCTCGGTTATCGAGGTGCAGTGGAAGCTATGTCCGTGTAAACCTCTCTTTATGGGTGTGTCGTCGACCATATTTTCATAACTTGGGTGATTACAAGCCTCTTTTCCCGCTCTTGAGTAGTCGCAACTATCTCGTCTTTGATTTTCAAATCGCGTCGAACTACATATGGCCTGATTCTCTTTCAGCCCGAGATATGTAGGCAACTCGAAAACTGCAGCTCGGCCATGTCCATAAGCCTCACGTTTTGATCCCAGGAATCAGAGTCTTGGCTTTACCATGAAAAAATTGGCTTTCACGTCAACTTTCTTTACCCTGAAGACTCTTTCATCCTTTTCGGGTAAAGAGGGGCAGCTGTTGACACCAAATTTTGTCCCGGATTTTAATTAAATGTATAATTATTTTAAAATTAAGTTCAATTTTGAAAATTGCAAGTAAATAACTAATTTTAAATAGAAATGGCCAAAATTGCAAGTCATCCCTTCATTTGCAGCGTACTGTATAATTATTTGTTTAATTTAATTGAAGGCTAATTAGGCTCTTAACCTGCTCTTAACCATAACATCTAGCCTATTTGGGCAAACCCTCTACCCGTATATATACCCTTAAATCCTAGCCCCATTCACTATTCATCATTCCCACAACCCCCCTAAAATTTTCAGATCTCTCCCACTCACAAAAAACACTCACCATTATCATTATCTTGGGACAACACCCAAAATCCAGCTGCTGCACCCCACAGAATCACCATCCCACACGCGCCATAAGAACAGAAACTGAGAACCCCACTTCTCCTCTCGAATTCCACCATTATCATCATCTCAACACCCAAACACACATTACTGGTAGCAGCAATAGAAGAAGAAAAGGAGAAATGATAGGATTACGCCTCCGTCAGATTTCTAATATTCATACAAGATACAAAAACCCAAAATACTAGTTAGCTTCTTATCATTATAACTCAAGTAGCAGTAATGTAGTCGGGTCAAGGTTGTTAAAACCGCCACCGGAAAAACCATCATCACCGGTGACATACCAGCGGCAGTGACGACGTCGGAGTAGTAGTGACACCACCCTTTGCTCGTCGGTGTTGCTCCTCCCCGTTTGTTAACTGCTCCGTTTATTGTTGTTGATGTTCACTATGTGGTCGCCGGCGGAATATTCGGATCTCACTAGCTCTTCCTTCCCTTTCCACTGGTGGCATTATTTCTGCTTGGCGTGTTTGTTTGTTTCGATCGGAGGAATTGTATTTGTTTATGTGGGGAATTTGGTGGTGGTCTTTGGGTTGTCGCGTTGCCATTTTTGATAAATCCTTTCGGCGTTTGGTGTTATCTGATGGTTTCACTGCTTGTGGGGGTCCTACAATTTGACTGGGTGTTATTGTGCCTTATGAGATCCTTTTCTCAATTTGTATCTTATTGTTAATGTGTCGTGGATTTGCTACTAATCCATTTTTTTGAGGAATTTTGCAGTTTACTGACATTTGCTGAGCTTGGTTTTGCATTGATCCTGGCAGCTATCACGCTGAATTTGACCAATAAAAAATATATATTTTATATATATTGGGGCCTACAAGGAATTGACGGACAATGAATTGACGGATACTATATCAATATTGGCCGATGAAAAATACATAGGCATGTATTGAGGTCTCGGGATTAATTTAAACTTGATACTACACTTGAAACGTCTCGTTCCCGTGTCCCTAAAGCAAAAGGCGATGATGATTGTATGTATTTGAGGCAAAACAAATCGAATAGAGTGGTGGGTTTGGTACTTGGCGTGGCAACACGACCGGCTCCGTGTTTGCAGCCGTACCAAATCCCGATCTTCTATTCGACGCGCCATACAAACCTGAGCCTAAATTTTGCAAAAAAAACAACCTCTCTATTATTATTATTATTATTGTTGTTGTTGTTGTTGTTGTTGTTGTTGTTGTTGTTGTTGTTATTATTATTATTATTATTATTATTATATATATATATATATATTTTATTATTATTATTATTATTACTTTATTACTTTTATCATTGTTATTTTATTGTTAATCATTATACTTTATTATCGTACTAATCCAGTTTAATTCCCATTTTATTGCGAGGTACATCTTGGCACGAGCAATTCGGGAACGCTTTTGGCTAACTTACAAATGGGATAGTCCGTTGCATTGGAGTCATTTGGCTTGAATTTGGATCCGAGCATTCAGAAATAAGATTTAGGAATTTTAGAAAAATCCAAGGCTCGCGCGAGTTGATCATTTTCCGGGTTTTATCTTTACCTTTGCCTTTCTTTCCTTAGAGATATTTATGCAAATAAATGTATAGAACATTTTATTTATCAATAATATTTAATTGTTTGTATATTGCTTTACTTTATGTTCATTGCTTTTTATTGTGAAGTCATTATTTAATTTATTGCAAATTGGGGCCGTCTTAGGAAATGCGTGCAAGTAAAAGAATATTTTTGCAAAATAAGCTTTTTTTATTCGATTAATTATTCTTATTATTATTATTATTACTATTTTTTTAATAATTCTTTTAAAAGAAAAGCACACTTGTAAATATTTGGAAACCTGTCGGATTAACCGTTTTTAACGGAATTTTGGAAGTGCCTTAAAAACCTTCTTCCGAAATTAATAAAACCTCTTACCTTTAGAATCTCTGAAAGAAAGACCGTCTTTTTTATAAAAATGGAGTTTTTGCACGCATTTGCTAATTTGGTTCCCTATTTTCCTTAAATTGGGTGGCGACTCCAAAAACTCCAAAAGAGTTAGTCCATCCTGTCGATATTCCGGAATTTATCCCTTTTCAGGGATAATTTTTGGGGTTCAACAGTCCTTGGTGCAGAGAAGTTGTGATCCACACCATGTTTGTTATAATACTCTGCAAACTTATCATTCTCAAACTCCGTTCCACGGTCGGACCTGATACTTACCAGTTGAAGCCTCAGTTTCTTCTGAGCAACTCTGACCGAATCTTTGAACATATCATATGCTTCATCTTTAAATCTGAGGAATAGGGTCCATGTGTACCTGGAGTAGCCATCAACAATTACCATTACGAACCTCTTACCTCCTCTGCTCCTCACCCTCATTGGTCTACACAAGTCCATGTGAACTAGCTCAAGTGGTTTAGAAGTACTAACCACTTTCTTTGACTTGAATGAAGATCTTCCATGTTTTCCCCTCACACACGCATCACAAATCTTGATGTCATTGAACCTCTTGCTTGGCATTCCACGAACCAGGTCATTTGACACCAACTTATTCAACTGAGTCAAGCTTGTGTGTCCTAATCTCTTGTGCCACAACTGACTATCATTCTCCAGCACATTCAGACAAGTCAAATTATTCTCAGGAAGAGAACGTAATGTAGCCTTGTACACATTATTTGCTCGTTTCACTTCCATTATCACTTCACCAGTCTGCAGGTTCTTTACAGGGCAACCTACAGATGTAAACCTCACTAGATTTCCTCTATCACATAGTTGAGAGATGCTTAGAAGATTATGCCTCAATTTATCCACACAGAGTACATTGTCAATAGCATGATTGAGGGATCTTCCAACTTTTCCAATACCAAAAATTTCACCACTCTTGCCTTCTCCAAAAGTCACACTACCCTCTTGAAATGCTACGAGTGAGAGAAAGTTTCTTCTATCTCCTGTCATGTTCCTGGAACACCCACTATCAAGAATCCAGCTTGGGTTGTTCCAACTCACTCCAGCCTGCAAAAGAAAATCAAGGGTTAGTAATAGAAACCCAGACAAGCTTGGGTCCCTTTTTGTTATAGAATGGATGAATCAAATCTTTTCTAGCCCAATAAGGTACAATTGACTTTTTATTATTTTGCACTGCTATTTTTGCAACACTGCATTCATTCTTGATATGACCAGTCTTACCACACAAGAAGCAGAGTTTGTTGCTAAGGAAGTCCTACATATTTACTATTAGGGTTCCAAGCAGGTAAAAGTTTCCTATGTCCTAGACCAGTTTTACCTATATGATGATTTTCATGCAACCAATTCAAAGGTTCAGAAGACTTGTTCCATTTAGTGAGTCTGGTGAGCTCAGAGTTAGCTTTTTCAACCTTTTCCTGAAGAACCCTGTTCTTCTCAGTTTTCTAATGTACAACCTGGTTTTTCTTTTTAAGTTCGGCTTCGAGGTTGATTTGAGCCTCCCTAACTCCTTGTTTACCAGACACTTCTTTCAGTTTTTTATTTTCATGTTCGATTGCAGAAACTTTTTTTGCTCATCTAAGCACCTGTTCCTTTAATTAACGACTTTCAAATTCGAGGGCTGAGACTTTCTGTTTTAGTTCTAAAACTTGAGCTTCACTAGCAGTTAATTCCTTTTTAAGATTAGCTTTAGCTTTTTCCAAGTTTTTATTTTTCATTGAAAAATCAGACACAACCGAGATTAGTTAGTTCTTCTCAGAAAGTACTAGTTCCTTCTCAGTCCTCAAATTTTCAATGCCTTCAACTAAAGTTAGAGCAAGCAAATTTAATTCCCTAGGGGAGCAAGTATGAAGTCTAGTTTTCAGTTCATCGAGGCTTACCTCAGGTGGATGGTCAGTGGAAGGTTCATCATCAAGAGCCATAAGTGTCGATGGAGAATCATCTTCAGTTTCTTCTTCTTCTTCATCACTTTCACTTTCGGACGGTTCCCATGTTGGACAATTAATAACATGGTTCTTTTTGCAACACTTGAAGCACTCTTAGTGGCTCAAACTCTCTACTATCCTATTCTCACTAGGGATGACTTTGATTGAACCCTCTTCTGACTTTTCTGTATTGTAGATGCTATCTAGTACATCCCAGATTTCCTTTGCAGTTGAGCACTTGGGGATACGTGTACAGATATTAAATTCCAGTCCACACTGAAGAATCTTCATAGCTTCTGCATTCATCTAAAGTAGTTTGAAGTCACTTTCATTAAATTCTTCTACAGGCTTTTGAACTTTGTTCCGTGATGCATCAATCTTTGTGGGAATCATAGGATCATTCCTTGTAATTTTCCATAACTAATAATTCTTTGCCTATAGAAAGGATTCCATCCTAAACTTCCAGAATTTATAGTGTTGACCATTGAACTGCGGAGGCTTGTTGATAGAGTGTCCTTCGGGCATGAACAGTGGTATACTCATTGTTCAGATCCTTCTCAAGATGTTAATCTTTATACGAGAGAACCTGCTCTGATACCACTTGTTGCACTTAGTGCACCTATGTAAGACACTAGAGAGGTGGTGAATAGTGTCCTTACCCGATTTGTAAATTCCTAAAGCTTGGCTTTAACTTTTATCGGCTAACTTACAAAGAACCAGGTTCCTTGCAAGTTTCACCTATCTCTGAAACTTAAACTTAATGCGGAAACGTAAATAACACAGATTTTAACACGGAAAATCGTTGTTCATGGGATAAAAAACCACGACCCAAACTCTTGGGATTTCAACTTTCCACTAAAGAAAAACTGATCAAGTTTTAGACTACAACGTAATGCAATCAAGGAACTAGACCTCCCTAGTACTTAGAACCTTCCAAGCCACACGTTAGCTTGTTAGGTTGACCCTACTTCACCAAAGAGTAACCTCTATTAAATGCTTCTTAACAAGCTAATAGATTACAACTCGATAGCCTATAACAAAAACTAAAACAACAGATTTAAACTATGAAACTGCTCCTTCGTAAGGTTCTGCTGCTCAGCCTTTATTCTTGCACACAATGCCTCTCACGATCTGTTTGTTCTTGATTTGCTCTATTGAGAATTCTTGAGTGCGTAAAATAATTCTTGCAAAATTAACTTGTATATATAGAGTTTGACTTAGCCGGATCATTTTCTACTTTGGAATCCGTTTCAAAGAAGGTTTACCCATATTGCCTTATTTGAAACCTAAGTTAATTTTTCTTAGTTTCCAATCATTATCTACTTGGGAACCACATACTATCTCAGCACCATCACAAGCTTCTTCTTTTTCTGGCAGGATTGGAACTTTGACTCCAGCTGTTCTTTTTCTCTTTCTTCAACTCTAACTCGACGATCCCGTTTAACAGCTTAGTCGTCTTACTCAACTGTGAACCTTTTTGTAGTCCACGTAGCACCAGGTCCTTTGTCATCTTCAAAACTCATTCTTCAACATTATGTTATAAATTTCAAACTATGCAAGAGATGTATGAGATCCCCTCTGCAAGTCCATATACGATTAATAATAGACCTATAATTAATAATGAAATCATGGACACCGAATTTCGAATTTAGTGAGGAATACCCCGTTGACATCCCAATGCAAGTTATATTTTCTAAACTGCCTATGGACTACTGGAGTTGTGACTCACTCAGGATGGGCAGTGCACTTGGCACCCGAATGTATGTTGATGAGTACACAACTAAGCAGAGTAGGATCTCGTATGCAAGGATGTTAGTAGATGTTAATGTGACAAAGCCATTGGTAGAGAAAGTGATTATTATCGTGCCTAGTGGGAGGGAATTTATTCAGCCTGTGCATTATGGTTGGAGACTAGAGATTTCTGGGAAGTGTATGAATGTTGGGCATGTATGTAACGAACAACAGGATTAGACTAGGCCACCACAGAATAGGGTTGAGCAGTTTGTCCAGCCAAGAAGAAGAATGAGAGCTAGGCTTGTTCAACAATGGCAATATAAAGGTCCTGCAAAAGCTAGGATGTAGGAGAACCAACAACTGATGAATACTGGGAATGAGATGCAGAAGCAAGATGAAAACGCAAGGAAGGACCAACTTGTACAGGCTGCTGATGATGATAATACCAAGCAGAATGCAAAATCAATGAAGAGTAGATCACCATTATAGGGAGCAACACCTGGACAAGTTAAAATTCTAAGTAGATCATCAAGCCCACGGCAGAGGAAGGGTAGTGAGCAGGGTAAAGAAATAAGCTAAACACCTGATTTCATTATAGGTGAATTTCCTGAATTGAGTAACATCAGAACTAGGAACTTCTTTACTGCCCTGAGAATCAATGAGGATAAGAGTGAAAAGGAACTCCCTCATGATATGGAGGTACTACCTTGTTCACTCAATGACATGGTTATTCTGGATCATCAGGGGCCTCAATAAAAGATATAAACAGAAGGAATTGAAGAACTACATCGACAATGGTGATACACAGACTAAAGATCTAACTTTGGAACAAACGTTATTACTAATTTCTCACAGGCGACGCCAATTTGTGTTGGCCTAAATCTAATTAGGACATAAATCAAATTTATTTAAGATTAACTAGAAATTTGTTTGTATCAAAACCAAGAAAACGAACAAGAAATGAATAATAATTTGAGAAATAATGACAAACAGTAATGAACAAAAAAGTATAATTGTTGTATTGTATTTCAGGATGTCTTTGCTTGGTTATAATAAATATATTTATAGTTTAGAGAAATGAAAGAGTAATAATTAAATTTAATAACCATTACTCCACGTCCATTCATGGCCAGCCCATGATCTCTTTCTTTAATGTCCACGCAACGGTCGACAGTTATAGAAGATTGAGTTTGTTCGCCGAGGTGTCACGCCTCACCGAGAGGTCGACAAATTGCCTTGTGACAATTGTTCTTCAATTCATCTAAGCTCCAATCTTTAGCTTTGATTCAACCCTACCTGAGGCACTCAACTGTGGGAGAAAAATTAATCTCCTCTTGGGGTTGCCCTCGGAGAGAGCTTAACTATTCAATGCCTCGAGCTATGAAGCCGAGATGATGAAGATTTTTACCCGATATAGAATTAGAGGTGAGTTACTCCAATTTTGTGATATATTAATGGAGAAGGGATACAGGGATTTGATGATGGGCCTTTTCAGATTGTGGCCATGGAGAAATGGGTGAGTGAAATCAAGGAGGAAAGGGGAGGAGGTGTAGCGAAAAGGGTGGCAGGTGGCGAGGAAGATGGGTGGTGGTCAGGAGTTTGTAATTAGAAGAAGATGTTTGGGAAGATGATTTGATTTAATTTTGGTTTTAATATTTTTCCTCGTTTAATTATAGGCAGACTATTTTCTAAAACAAAAACTACACATGGCAAATCCTGATTTATTAATTTTTCACGTCATCCACGAGTGATACTCACATGTAAGATCTGGTTGGTGCTAGTGCCCAAGAAACACACCTCTGACAACTAGAGGTGTTTCGTTGATCACTGAGTAAGTTGAAGTAATTATATGTGAATTAGATACAATTTAAAGGAGCCATTTATGTATTGTACAATTTTTAAATGATCTACAGTTCTACACTTTAATCTCTTTGTCTTCTTGCAAAACGATAAAAACTCGCATTCTTTCAATTAAATAGAAGGGAAAATTAGGAAAAACCTAAGTAATACAAATAAAAAATTAAAATATAATAGAATTACATATTAATTAACAGGTAATTAGTTCATCTTCTCTAACACGAACTTTAAGATTCTCCCTTTACTGATTTTGAGGGTGGGTACAAGCTATTATCTTTTCTCTCCATCAAAGTTCAACCATACAGACACCATTAGATAAAAGATACTCCCCGTCTCATTTTATTTATAACTCTTGCTATGAATAGTCGTCTTAAATTATTTATTCATTTGAATTTTAACTCTTGCTATGAATAGTCGTCTTAAATTATTTATTCATTTAAAAATTCAAGACAAAATTAACTATTTGTTTCCCACTTTGCCTATAGTATCTACTGATTTTGAAAATAGAAACAAGAGTTAACATTTATCAAAGAGAGAATAATATGATGGGTAAAATAGTAAAAAATAACGCCTCATTAATAATTTTTTAAGAGACAGTATAAAAATAAATGAAACTTATAAAATGAGATGAAAGGAGTACGTGGTAATAGAAAAGGACTTTTCCACAGATAGACATTTCAGATACAATTATACAAAATGAAAGTTAACATTTTGTACTCGTTCTCTCTAGCGAGAGTAATTTGAGAGTAGAAATACACTAACTGATTTTCTCTTTCTTCATTCACGTACATGATCACATTCAATAATCACTGATCAATAATGTCCGGAGGAGGCATAAAGTAATAATTTTTTCTCATTGAGTAGAGAACATAAAAATTGAAGCATATATGTCTCTCTGAGACATGTATGATTGAACTTTGGTGGAGAGAAAAGATAACTGTTCCACTGTTTGTGCCTGTGAATCTGTAAAAAAAAGTGAATCTTGAAGTTCGTGTTAGAGAAGCTAAACTAACTAATTAAGGGTTAATACATAAGTTAGCCCCCTATACTTCTCTCGAAAATTTATTTAAACACTCACACTTTACGGTCAACCAAACACTCCCCTATTCTTATTTTTTATGGAACTAACTCCCCTAACAGCTGATGTGGCAAAAAGATAAATGAAAATGAAAAAATGGACGAGTGAAATACCATTTTAAGCCAAAAATAAAAAGAAAATAAAAAGAATAAGCTTCTTCCCCCCCCCCAACCCCCCCACCCCCCAAATTGTTCTTCCTTAATACCCTTCCCAAGTTCCCATCTTTTTCTTTAACACCCCTCACCTTTCCCTCCTCTTTTATTGTTTGAAGATCCAAACCAAAAGCACCCATAAACCAACTATCTAACCCAATTCCCTTTTAATTATCATATATTTCTTGTCAAATTATCTAACTCAATTCTCCTCTAATTAACACTATTCTAACATGCAAATTCATGTCAATTTTTGGTAGTCAAATATGAATTCGAAAGAAGAAAAGAATTTAAGAAAGTTATTCTTGTAATGGAGAAAATCCAATGTAACAACTAAATTCGCGTCAAGAAAATAAATGTCGAGACAGGAAAATATTGCAATAATATATTTTATTTATCAAAATATGAGTGTTATAATCTCTATGATTCCTCCGATTCGTCTTTTCAAACTATAATAACTTCAAGGGCTTTTGAGCTTGATCTTGAAGTTTGGATTTGATCTTGATCTTGACCTGATGAGTTCAAGGGCTTGGAGCTTGATCTTGAACTTGTACCTGGATTCAAGGGCTTGAAGCTTGATCTTGAATCTTCGTCTTGATCTTTGTAGAGAAATACTTGAGTGCTTGCAGCTTTTGTAGAAATCTCTTGCTTTGATCCACGAGCCTTTTCTTGCTTCTTGTTATGGATTCTTGCTTCTGATTTCTTCCTATCTCAAATGAGAGATTTGACCCCTTTATATAGATATGGGGTGGAGTAGCCACCAAGAAACGCTGACGGGCCTTGGCCCGTGGACCGGCCAATCAGATTTAAGCAGTGACTATTGACATCCAATTTTGCCCAGAAACTTTAATTAAATATCTAATTATCTAATTAATTGACAATTTTGAAAATTAAATGTAATTGTTTGATTTCTATGGAAAAGGCCAAATTTTGCAAAACGTTGCTTAATTCCTATCCTACTCATGCAATCCTTTTCTTAGTTTATCCTAAAAGAGGGCTAAATGTGCAAATCCTAACTTAAATTTGGCCTACCCATGCAAACTACATATATACGATACAACACACACCCTCACCCAATTCAGTTTGCCCCTACCCATTCCCTAATCCCCGACCCGCAAGAACCCTAATCCAATTGTCCCAAATTTTCCCGCTTCCCAACAAAATCCCATCGGTACCCACTCAAAATCCAGCTATGAAATCGTACACCAGTAGCGAATAGGAAACTCCCAGCGTCGTCCTTTTGCCAAGAATAATCTAAAAAACAAGCTTTCATACCGTTAGACAGATCAGGAGCGTCCAATGTGGTGGGATTTGAAATAAACGATTCAGATTCACTCAGTCCTAAGGTAAAAAATCCATTCCCACATCGTTTTGCACCCTTTTTGAACCCTAGCATTTTCCTATAAATACTCCTTTCATTCACTGATTTTGGGGGTCGGATTTTGGTTGAAGGAATGGAGGGACTTCAGAAACGAGGACCCTCTTAGTGCTTTTTTAATAGTGATTTCATTTTTCCTTCCTAATTTTCGACCTTTAAATTTTGTAAATCGTCGAGTCGTCGTTTTCGTTCAAGTGCACGACTTCAGTTCTACGCCTCTCTTCACTGTTCTGAAACAGGCAACAACTTGGGGGATGAGTTGGCTAAACTTCGCAAATGGGGATTGCTCACATTTGCTTGGAGTCACTTAGGGTCAAGTTCGTACTCAAGCTTTCAAGAAATAAATGACCTATAGAATTTTAAAAATGCTTTGTTGAGCCGCTTAATATAACTTAGGCTCATGGGCATAATGTATAAAAGATAAAATTCAAGGCTCCCATGAGCTTGTCAAATTTTCCGGGTTCTTCTTCTAAATACTTCTCTCTCCCCTCTATCCCTTAGAAATTGCATGTCTATAGGAATTCCCCGTAGATAATTATTGTAGAATAATTTATTTGATTGATTATGAATGAATGTTTAGTTATTCATTGAGTTATTTTTTGAATATTTTATTTCTTTAGAATCTCCATCTTATTTACGAATTTTGAATCTTTTTGTTAAATAATGCATGCAAGCCAATTCGTAATAATCTTAAAATTGCTTTTAAAATACAACTTTAATACAAGTCTTCAAGTCAATTATTTTTCTTATTAAAGTCATTTATTTTCCCAACCTTTTTTATGTATACTTGATTTTAAATTCAATTAGTGCCGCTTTAAACTGAAAGTTAAATACTTTTGAAAATCGCATTATTTAGCTATTTTGTGAAAACCGAAGGATTAACCACATTTTGTGGATTTTCGAAAGTGCTTTCAAATTGAAACCTTCTTTCGAAAATAATTGAACCTCTTACTTAGAATCTCTGAAATAGACCACTTCCTTAAAATAGAGTGCTTGCACGTATTATTTATTAATTGGCTCATAATTCTCCTAAATTAGGTGGCGACTCCAAAGAAAGCCCTTTGGAGTCCCATTTTGTTGAAATATATCCGAAATCTATATTTTCTTAAAGAAAGAGTAATTTTTGGGGTTCAACAGCTTGGCGACTCTGCTGGGGATACCTTAAGGTTCTAACCGCAAGGTTTTCACAAGATAACTCTTTATTTATTTTTTATTTGCAAAATAGCATCTTTAGTTAATTTGATTATTTGCAATTGTTTGTCATTGAAAGCAAGTCACTACACTTTATTTGTGCACATATAAAATTGGCATTCCGTTCATATTTTCCCCACTCTTGGGAGCTTCTTCATGGTTACTTATACCCGCGAGGTGTATGAATATACACCTGCAACTCACAAAAAACCCTTTAAGAAAGAGTGCGCGTACCTGCGGGGTGAGCGGATAGTTTTACTACCGCGTGACCGCTTGCCACTCAAAACAGCCTTGTGTTTAGTAAACCCACTCTAGAGTTTTCTTTAGGAACATGCATGCATAAACCTTAGATTGGACCCGGTCCTTGGTACCGCTTCCATAGTTAGGAAACCCGCCTTTTTTCGTTGACGGGTTTAAACCCAACAACAGTGCATATTATGTGTTTATGTGATAACGGAATTTCCAGTCCAAGCCAAGTTTTGCAATTAATTAAATTTAGAATACGTTTATTAATTTTGTAGACTAGAAGACGCTTGAATTCAAGAGGTATTTCAAATAGTCATCAAGTTGAAATTATGAAGATACTTGGAAGAAGATAACAAGTTGGGGAAAGAGACGTCGAAAGGACGATAAGACGGTCGATCCATTTGATCGATGTTTGATTCAAGCAAGTTTTTGGATGTAAACCACATTTGGGACCAGATGTCAGAAATTACACCGATTGTGCAAGCAAGCAAGGATTGATCCTAATCCGGCCCGCACTTCAGTCCCATTGCCTCCTCAAGCCTGATGCAGCGTAGTTATAGCAGTTATTTATATTTTCATTATACTCAAAACGATGTATTTAAATTATGTCCGATACTTTCTATTTTTTTATGTAATAATGATGTACTCAAAATCAAGTCATAATGAAAGAGAAATTATTATTACTGTTATTGTCACTTACTCTAAATTCGATTATTACAAAACCGGCTTGGACTACTTTTTGTTATCACCTATTTGGCGTCTTAGGCCCACCTCTGGCACAAAAAGGCACTTTACAGGGTAGGACATGCCTGCATCTTTATTTACGCTTGATTACTTGTGTTTGCCACATGTCAATTATTTGTCTACTATGCAATAACTCACTAAATGCTTATTTGCTATGTGCTAACCGCCAGCTGTAATTCATTTGCGTTGTTTGTTGGGTAATTCAGTTTGCTTGATATTGTGATTCGATTAACACTGTATTTGTTTGAAGGAATTAACCGCTTTATTCTTTTTATTCATTTAGTTACTTTATTTTCTGAATGCATGCATATTTTTATTCTAGAATACCTTTTGAATTTTAATTTTTTCTGCCATAATTTTACAAAAATATTTTTTTTAGCGTCAAATTTTAAGTATTCTATCATTTTAATAAATATAATATTTTTCAGAATTTAATAAGCATTTTGTGTCTAGTTTTCTTTAACAAAATGAGTGTCCTGCTCAAACTTTTGGGTCTTTTTCGTACTGGCTCGATTTTTCCTTTTGGAATAAGTTGACCCGTCAGTTTCATCTTTAATAAATTTTTATTAAATTCGGTATGCGTTGCTAAAAGGTTAATTATTTTGAACATCAAGATCAGGACCTATGGCTCGTCAAAATGTTGTGATTGAGTTGACTGAAAATGAGGAATCCCACAAAGACAAGGTTAACAAGCTTGAAGCAACCGTGGCAAGTTTGGAAAAGAGACTCAATAGCCTTACTGAATTGGTTGTCGCGCTCATGGATGCTCGCAACCCAGTGCGAAATATGCCAAGCCCAAGACCAAGTGCTCCTGTTTCTCCTATCCCTACTATTGCACCTCCTACAAGTCAAGTAGCTCCCGCATTAGAATGTGATGCTCGAGAATTCCCCCACCTGCATGCATTCTTGTTGGAGAATGGGTTCCGTGTCTCATCAAAAACTAGCAATGAGAAAAGCAACGGGAAAGGGCTTCCCAATGCTAAAGATAGCAATGGCACAATGATAGATGAGAATGCTCTACCATCTCAAATAAGCTTAGGGGAGGCAGAAAGTGAAAATGTGAATATTCTTGACTCAGCTGATCCACCAATGTATGACGGGACAGGAAATCCTCGTGATCACTTGAAAGCATACCTTGGCTGGGTCGCAAGGTATGGACCAAGCAATAAAACCAAGTTGATGATGTTTGCTAGGACACTTAAGGAACCAGCTTTGACATGGTTTGCAATACAAGGTCCTTGGAAATTGGACAGTTGGGATAAACTAGCCCGGGACTTTGTCAAGCATTATGAATTCTCGAACCCGATTCTTGCAAAGGGCAGTCCATTGAAAAGAAAATCTGCAGAGCTTCGAGGGGAGCTGGTTGCAATAACTGACAAGAGAATGTGTGGCTTAGTTGAGGCGCAATCTAAGGACAAAGGAAAAGCTGTTATGCCAAGCATTTTGCCACCCATAGAAGAAAAACTTTATGACATCGAGCAAATGGTTGTCAATCCAGGTTTTCAGTCAAGCCGCCACAAAGCACCTGTTGTTGTATTCACACTAATACCAGGATCTTATGCAAACCTGTTTGAAAGGCTTCTGAGGGTCGGTTTGGTATATCTTGCAAAACCAAAGCCGTATCGATCACATAAGCCTGAAAATTTGAGAAAATTTTGTGCTTACCATTCAGGGATGCAGGGGCACAGTATTGAAGAATGCACTTTATTTAAGAAGAAAGTTGAAAGCTTGATCAAATCTGGCCATGTCAAAATTCTACCTACAAACGGCATTGGCGAACCTTTTGTTGCAATCTTACCATATGCAAAGGGAGATCCCTCGAAGAATGGCATTTAAGCACCTGTCAAGTTCCAGAAAAGCAGTATAGTTGCAGAAGCGGAAGTTATTTTATTTGCATTATTAGGAAGTAGCTATTGTAATTTTCTTTTGTTAGTTTTGTAGAAAGAAAAGAAAAGAAAAGAAAGAATATCAAATTATGAATGTTTGAATCTATTTCTATGAAAGCAAACTACTGTAACCGGTTTCCCAAGGCGAGAAGCGTAGGTAACTCATATCGAGTTTCGGTTACACCAACATTTGAAAATTCTCTTCTATGTAAGTAGAACTACGCACGGTCTGATTCCCAAGGAGGGATACGTAGGCTCCTCCATCGGGCTCAACCCTTTAGTATTTAAATTTTAATTTTTTCAAAGATAGAAACTGGGGCAAATTTTACAAAGCAAGTAGAAGACGTGGGAGATTGCAACCGTGGCAGCTTTTGTTAAGTAGTTTGAAGTATTGAAAGTCATAACTGGGGCAGTTTTTGCAAAGCAAGTTGAATGTTGAAGTCATAATTGGGGCAAAATTTTTCAAAAAGCAAGTTGAAGACATTGCGTTAGTTTGGTCATTATTAGAAGCAGTTTTCAAGGAGTGGTGCAGACTGTCATTTTGCAAGGAAGAATCGATAGTCTAACAAAGCATTGATGTTCAAAATAAGCAGACCATTTTAGCAAATTGTGCCAAAATGGTCTAGCATGCATACTGGTTTAGTAAAACTTTTCAAAGTTGTTTTTCTCAATTCGCGTCTTGAAATATCAAATTTTTTTTCGAACTTTCAAATATTTTACTCCTTTTTTGAGTCGGAATTTGATCCCATCCATTCGGCCTAATGGCCTATTTTATACTTCAAACCTTATGCATGCGTTGCTATTTTATGTATTAACTTGCTTTTGTTCAATGTATAGAATTCATTTGTTAAAGGTTGGCTAGCATTGAACACTGAAATGGCTGAAAATCTGCATCAAGGATAAAACAACATGGCAAAGCAGCTTCAGGAAACCAGTTCTGATATGAGCATCTTGCAAGCACAGAATGATGATGTTGAAGAACATGTTGTCCAAAGGACTAGGATTGTCAACTTTGTCAACACTAGCAAACCTTTTCCAAATACAAGCTTTACCTTTAATCCACCTTACTTAAAATTGCCTCATTACCCAATGTCTATACATACCGTATATCCACAAAACTAACAAGAATATCTTAACAATCCAAATGTTTGGCCAGCTGCAACTTTATGCCAATTACCTTTTAGCACTATGCATGCTGTGGGGAGTCAATCAAATCAAGTGATAGTCCGCCCACAAGAATTGCCTAGAAAAGAAGTTGAGACAACTGATTCACATAGCATGAAGAGACAAATCCGCAATTTGCACAAGGTCATTAGAGATGAATTGCGCTCTAGGAACATTCAGAGTTTATGTTATGAAGACTTATGCATTCACCCGGACATTGAGCTTCCACATGGGTATAAGATATCAAAATTCAACACTTTCGATGGAAAGGGAAACCCCTACGGTCATTTGAAAGATTTTTGCAGCAGATTGATTGGAATTGGAAAGAATGAAGCTCTGCGGATGAGATTGTTCATTCAAAGTTTATCAAGAATGGCACTTGCATGGTATACCAAACAAGATTTTTCCAAATGACACACATGGGAGGATATGGCTCATGACTTTGTGGAACAATACAAGTTCAACATAGTAGAAGATCCCGATGTGTTTGATATGCACATCATTAAGAGGATGTCTCATGAGTCTTTTGCAGAATATGCTATGAGGTGGAGGTTAGAGGCTTCTAAGATGCATCCTCCCTTGTCTGAGAAGAATTTAATAGCAGCTTTCATTGACATGCAAGAAGGCATATACTATGCCAAAATAGTTGTCAATAATGCAAGCACTTTCTCTGAATTGATCCAACTGGGAAAAATGATAGAAGAAGGCATAACAACAGGAAAAATTCCTTCTATTTTATTTGGGTACACCACTCAATCAGAGAAACCCTCAAATTTGCAAGGCTCTTAAAGTCAATTTCAACAATCATATTCTGATGATCCGGTGTCAAAGAAGAGGAAGTTGGATACATTCACTCCTCTAGAAGAGTCGGTGACGAGCATATTTGAAAAATTGCAAGCTGAAGGACTTTTGCAACCAAGGAAAGGAACAATTCCTAAGCATCTGCTTCCACATTTTGATCCGTTAAAGCATTGTGCTCATTCAAATATCCAAGGTCATGATACTGAAGAATGCAGTGGCTTGAGATACAAAATTCAAAGCTTGATTGATAATTGCAAAACAATAGTGCAAGAAGATCCATTCAGTGGTAATTACAACATTCCTCCCGCAGGCACAATTTTTGTTAAAGGCGAGGCATCATCCCCAAGATATTCAAAGAAAAAGCGGTTTGCAAGCTAAGAGACTGAAAGACCGCATTTTTGCAGCTTGAAATGGCATTTCATTGCCCAACTATCTTATGTTTTAACTACTCTGTCGCAATTTTATTCCTCCTAGTTGTAATGAAGTACGGTATGTTTTGCTACCCTTATTGGGTTTAGTCCCAAAATCAATGAAATTTTATTATTCCCAAATAAGCCAACCAAAGCAGTTTTAGATGGTTCTCTTGCGCAAACGGGAGAGTTTCAAGAATGTCAGATTTTCGCAGCAACAACGCATTTGATTTCCATGCAAGCAAAATGCAGATTTGAAGCCAAATTAGGTGTTCAAACAAGCCAACCGTTATTTGATAAAAAACTAACAATTGTTCTTTGATTAAACAGGAGCAAATTTTGCATTTACCGCAAAGTTCAGCATCAAGGTGGAAGGAGCAATGCAAAGTGTCGCGACTTCCCAAAAATTTTATAGTACTTACAATTTTTCTTTGAATGCAGAAATCTCAAGCAGCAAAACGAGAAGAACTCGCAACTATTAGTTCCTCGAAGAATATTTGTCTTATCGCATATGCAGAACAATTCTATTTCTCTCTTTGTAATTTTAGCTTTTGCTCGATTATCGCATCACCAGCACAAGCGAGACGATTTCAGATTTTACAAGATACAGGGTGTATCCACCCACCAATAGGATATCTCGGGTCCTTCTACCTACAAATAGGATATCTCGGGTTTCTCCACCCACAAATAGGATATCGTTGGGTCTTTCCACCCATAAATAGGATATCTCGGGTTTTCCACCCACAAATAGGATACTTCAGGTCCTTCCACCCACAAATAGGATATTCGGGTCCTTCC
Organism: Petunia secreta; assembly: GCA_029990175.1. Lineage (NCBI taxonomy): Eukaryota > Viridiplantae > Streptophyta > Magnoliopsida > Solanales > Solanaceae > Petunia > Petunia secreta. Next base: position 1,219,377 of record JARKIP010000051.1, read on the forward strand.
ACCCACAAATAGGATATCTCGGGTCCTTCCACCCACAAATAAGATATTTGGGTCCTTCCACCCACAAATAGGATATTTTCGGGTCCTTCCACCCACAAATAGGATATTTGGGTCCTTCCACCCACAAATAGGATATCTTCGGGTCCTTCCACCCACGAATAGGATATTTGAGTCCTTCCAACCACAAATAGGATATCTCGGGTCCTTCACCCAAAAATGGGATATTCGGGTCCTTCCACTCACAAATAGGATATTTGGGTCCTTCCACCCATAAATAGGATATCTTCGGGTCCTTCCATCCACAAATAGGATATTCAGGTCCTTCCATCCATAAATAGGATATTTCGGGTCCTTCCACCCACAAATAGGATATTCGGATCCTTCCACCCACAAATATGATATCTTGGGTCCTTCCACCCACAAATAGGATATTCGGGTCCTTCCACCCACAAATAGGATATCTCGGGTCCTTCCACCCACAAATAGGATATTTGGGTCCTTCCACCCACACATAGGATATGTAGGTTTCTTTCAAGTAGATGATAGCGATAGACAAGTCGGCTGAAGCACCGCTTTCGAAATGTTTCGCGATGTCGGTTGTCTTGCAATATTGGCATATTATATTTAAAGTAGATTGATAGTCTAAGACAAGTCGGCTGGAACACCACTTTCGGGGTGTTTCACGATGTCGGTTGTTTTGCAACATTGGCATGTTATATTTGAAGTAAATGATAAAGATAAACAATTTGACTTGGGACATCATGTCTCGTTAGTCGACTTACTGTATGAAAGTATTGCAATCTACAATTCTTTCGCACTTTACTTATTGTCTTACTTTATTGTTTCAGAATAATGATCAACCTAGAGGCTCTCCGGACGGAGCGCCTCGTCAGTTGATCGAAAGAAGAACTTATTGATGATATCACAACCCGCATTTACAATTTGACGTTATCACTTTACTTTTTTCTTATTCCAATTATTACAGTTTATTAGCAGTTTCTCGCTTAGCGTTTGTCAAGTTTATTTCAGAATTTTAGCAGCACCACAGCAGCATTTGGAGCATAACATGGAACTCTTTCTTAGCAGTGAACTGGGGCAATTGTTGATATGAGCTAGACTCGTCAACAAGGATCTGAAGAATCGTACTCGAACAAGCAAGTCCTATCCTAATCTTCCATTTTCGGGTTAGGACGTCAGTTTGAATTCTTTCCTATTCGTGCATCCTTTCTTTTGTCAATCGTGCGAGTCTTTGTATCTAAGCGTTGTCGAACTACATATGGCCTGATTCCCTATCAGCCCGAGATATGTAGGCAACTCGAAGACCGGAGTTCGGCCATAAGCCTCGCCTTTTGGTTTTTGGAATAAAAAATCTTTGGCTTTATCGTGACAAAATTGGCTTTTCCGTCAACTTCTTTACCCTGAAAAATCTTTCATCTTTTTCGGGTAAAGAGGGGCAGCTGTTGACATCCAATTTTGTCCCGAACGTTTAATTAAATATCTAATTATCTAATTAATGGATAATTTTGAAAATTAAATGTAATTGTTTGATTTCTATGGAAAAGGCCAAATTTTGCAAAGCGTAGCTTAATTCCTATCCTACTCATGCAATCCTTTTGTTAGTTTATCCTAAAAGAGGGCCAAATGTGCAAATCCTAACTTAAATTTGGCCTACCCCTGCAAACTACATATATACAATACAACACACACCCTCACCCAATTCAGTTTTACCCTGACCCGTTCCCTAATCCCCGACCCGCAAGAACCCTAATCCAATTGTCCCAAATTTTCCCACTTCCCCCCAAAATTCCATCGGTCCCCACTCAAAATTCAGCTATGAAATCGTACACCAGTAGCGAATAGGAAACTCCCAGCGTCGTCCTTTTGCCAAGAATAATCCAAAAAACCAGCTTCCATACCGTTAGACAGATCATGAGCGTCCAATGTGGTGGGATTTGAAATAAACGATTCAGATTCGCTCAGTCCTAAGGTAAAAAATCCATTCCCACATCGTTTTGCACCCTTTTTGAACCCTATAATTTCTCTATAAATACTCCTTTCATTCACTGATTTTGGGGGTCGGATTTTGGTTGAAGGAATGGAGGGACTTCAGAAACGAGGACCCTCTTAGTGCTTTTTTAATAGTGATTTCATTTTTCCTTCCTAATTTCCGACCTTTAAATTTTGTAAGTCATCGAGTCGTCGTTTCGTTCGAGTGAACGACTTCAGTTCTACGCCTCTCTTCACTGTTCTGAAATAGGCTACAACTTGGGGAATGAGTTGGCTAAAACTCACAAATGGGGATTGCTTACATTGGCTTGGAGTCACTTAGGGTCAAGTTTGCACTCAAGCTTTCAAGAAATGAAGACCTATAGAATTTTAAAAATGCTTTGTTGAGCCGCTTAATATAACTTAGGCTCATGGGCATAATGTATAAAAGATAAAATTCAAGGCTCCCATGAGTTTGTCAAATTTTCCGGGTTCTTCTTCTAAATCCTTCTCTCTCCCCTCTATCCCTTAGAAATTGTACGTCTATAGGAATTCCCCGTAGATAATCATTGTACAATAATTTATTTGATTGATTATGAATGAATGTTTAGTTATTTATTGAGTTATTTTGTGAATATTTTATTTCTTTAGAATCTCCATCTTATTTACGAATTTTGAATCTTTTTGTTAAATAATGCGTGCAAGCCAATTCGTAATAATCTTAAAATTTCTTTTAAAATACAACTCTAATACAAGTCTTCAAGTCAATTATTTTTCTTATTAAAGTCATTTATTTTCCCTACCTTTTTTATGTATACTTGATTTTAAATTCAATTAGTGCCGCTTTAAACTGAAAGTTAAATACTTTTGAAAATCGCATTATTTAGCTATTTTGTGAAAATCGAAGGATTAACCACATTTTGTGGATTTTCAAAAGTGCTTTCAAATTGAAACCTTCTTTCGAAAATAATTGAACCTCTTACTTAGAATCTATGAAATAGACTACTTCCTTAAAACGGAGTGCTTGCACGCATTATTTATTAATTGGTTTCTAATTCTCCTAAATTAGGTGGCGACTCCAAATAAAGCCCTTTGGAGTCCCATTTTATTGAAATATATCCGAAACCTATCTTTTCTTAAAGAAAGGGTAGTTTTTGGGGTTTAACAGTGACTAGGCCATATTTGATTGGCCATAATATGTCACATGTCCACATGGCGTATTTTCATTGGTCTTGGGGTTTGACTTGGATTGCCACATCATTTGACGTGTGACATGACACAATTGGCTATTTTTATTTGACTTGGCGCCACGTCACTTGCCACGTGGTACATTTTTGGGCATCTAGGAAAACTTATATCCATTGGGCCTTGGGCTAATTTGGGCTAGCCTTTCAAGATTGGGATTTTGTTACATTTAAATAATTAACCCAATTATATTACCCCCATAATACTTATTTGGACCAATGTGTCTTGAATTTAATAAATAGCCATATTATTTCATGGATTTTGATCCAATAAAATTTACTCGTCTACACCCAATTCAATTTTCGGTACTAAACTTGATTTAATTTGACATCAACGAACTAGGAAGAGACATATAAAAGATAATTCTTTCAAAAATTAAGAACTTTATTAAAACAAAATCAAAAGATATGAGGTGGATCTGTGATATTTGGTTGTGTTTATGTGCTCGTTGTTATAATTTTTATAGTTAAATATGTGGGTTTGATGGTAGATGATGAATTTGTGGTGGTCGTTGGCGGGTTTGGTGGTAGGTAGAGTTGATGGTGGTGTGTGACGGTTTTGATAAGAGGTAATAAAATAGGTGGTAGTTATTTATCGCTTTGGGTGGTGGAGGTTGTAGGTTTTGTGGTGGATGAGTGAAATTAGTAGTAGCAATATGGTAGATTTTGTGGTGGTGTGCTAAATTTAGTGATGGAAGGTGGTGTCTACATTAGTATTATAATTTTTTGGTTAAAGATATGGGTTTGATGATGGAAATGGCATTGGTTGGTGGTGCTATGGTTGTTTCGATGATGGGTTTAATGAAGAAGAAACAAGGTGACGATATGGAAAAGAATATATTCTGAAGTCCGACATAATATTGAGGTGGCAGTGATATGGTGATGAGGTGGAGCGAGTGTAAAACACCTCTCACCTTGTGACTGGTTATATATGTGTGAAGGGGGTAATAGTTCTTCAAAAAATAAGAATATGGGGGTATTAGGTCACCCGTAAAGTATGAGTGTGTAAATGACTTTTCGGGACAAGTGTAGGAGGCAACTCATATATTATCCCATTAATTAATGTAATTCTTTTATGTTTTAATTTTTTGTTTTCTAATTAATTTATACATTTTACCAACTTTTCCCTTCTAATAAATTGAAAGAAAGTGAATTTTCATGATTTTGCAAGAAGACAAGGAGATTAAGGTGTGGATGATTAAAAACAAAACAAGGATGAAGTCTAAGTTGCCAAAGGGTGCATCGGTTAAGATTGCTTACCGAAAGCTATTCCTAATTTGAACAAGGAAACTTGTTTATAGAGAAAGTATATATTTTGCAAAATATAATATGAAAACATTGGAAAATATTTCTTAGTGTATGTCGTAGATTTTCAAATTTTAATACCACATTCATTAAATTTTTATACATGCTACTATCGACATGAAAGCACGATTGTTGGTTTACGTTCTTATTGGAAGGTTAGACTTTGGTATTGTGGCCCTATCACTAGCATAATTGACTAGGATCGTCGATCTATCTAGATATTTGTAGTACTTCACCCTGTCATTAAAGGTCTTCTTTGATGCCATAACTCGGCAACTACTAGATATTAGATCCATCAAAAGGTAACACTTACTAAATAAAGCATTAACTATGTACATCATGGTCAATCATAAGAGGAAGTAAACAAATATGCTACGACCCGACTTTACGGGGGAATATTCCAACAACTGAGAGGTAAGACACATCATGTGTGCTTTACCACTTAAAGCCTAAAGGAACGACTCTAGCTACTCCCCTGAAAGAAACTAGCTACTTCTTTTATCTCAATTGGAGCCCGTTTGGGTAAGCTTAAAATGTTCTCCCTCGTCTTAAATTATTTGTCATTTCTAAAAAAGGTCGTCTCAAAATATTTGTCCAGTTAGAATTTCAAAGTAAAAATTTCTATTTTTTTTCATTTTACCTATAGTAGTAAATGTCTTGAAGACCACAAAGATCTCACTTATGGGAAATTTTGATCACTAGGCATTTTTGGACGCGCTCATTGGGGACTATCCATCGTTTCAAAATTCATTGAAGAATAGCCAAAAATCTGCGCGCACACTGAAGCTCCATTAGCGTTGGAAAAACACCCCAGACTAGTCCCATAACAAAATACTGGGGTTCAAAGCCCACGTATTTTATTATGGGACTTTATATATAAAGCTTTAGTCTCAAAACAAAATGTTGGGGATTTGAACAAGTTTTGTTCACAGCCCCAGCATTTGTTATGGGTTATGGGACTTTATATATAAAGCTTCAGTCCCATAACAAAATGCTGGGGCTTTGAACAAGTTGTTCACAGCCCCAGCATTTTGTTATGGGACTGAAACTTTATACAAAGTCCCATAATGAGCCTTGAACAAAACTTGTTCAAAGCCCCAGTATTTTATACTGGGGTTAGTTTACTGAAGCTTCTGAGTATAAATACTGGGGCTTTGAACAAAACCTGTTCAAAGCCCCAGTATTTATACTGGGATTTGTCCGGAGGTGGCTATTTCTCAGCGAATTTTTTTTGATGGCTACAAATCAATTAACGCTCGCCAAACAGGTCCCTGCACGAAATTTTTACCTCACTTATTGGTTAATATTATAATTGTTCAAATACCAATGAAGATTAAATAAGGGTAAAACAGTCAATAATACCCCCTCATTAATAATTTCTTAGGAGGCGTGTAAAAGTGAAGAGGACAAATAATTTGAGACAGATGAAGTAGTCTAAAGCACATATGTGCCTTTAAACAAAAAAATGAGTATTTGGTAACTCAAAAAACAAGTGACTGATAAGCACTTTTGTACTTAAAAAAAGCCAAAAGTGAAAAGTTAGGATTTATAAGTAACTTTTGGCTTTTAAGCTACATAAAATAAGCACACCCAAACAGGCTCTTGATGTGTCTCAATTCAAATTTTGAGAGTGCAAACGAGTTTTATTTGATCGTAAAATGAGAAAAATACAAAAGAATGACGCATTAATATGAATTTCTACCCAAGAAGAGAATATTGACCGGTTAAAGCAACCCAAAGATACAATTCCTCATATTTTTCTCTTGTTTTTTTTAAGTCTCAAATCTCAAGAATAACTCTTTATTGAATAAACCGAGATTAGGGTTTAGTCGAAAAATAAATCACTCGACTAGGGTTTAGTCGGAACATGAATACCATATTTTCTTTTTATATGAATAACTCGACTAAGGCTTAACCGAAACACGATACATTAAAAAACAAACTACTTTCAAGGTCTTGATTTCAAGAATTAAGGAACGACGTGGGATTGTAGGAGAAACACCTAAGCCTTTGATCAGATACCAACGATAAGATCCGAGATAAACAAAGTAGCGAAATATTAAAATAAAAACATTTGAAGCAATAACTACAAATAGATATTGTTTAAGTTTAATTGAAAAATGTTAGGATTAATACAATTAAAAAAAAATCTAAAACCCTAGATGGACGTCTTAATCAATAATGGATAGACTATCCAATCGACTCCCAAAAATGACAAAACAAAGAAAATGATATAAATAATTAAGAAGGAGATGACCTTAAAGCATCCAATCTTGAAAGCCGGTAATCCAGTTTAATTCGAATCAAGATGTCCCAATTCTCTCTTAAGATTTTTGTATACTCAATTTCATAAACTTATGTTGAAGAATGAGTTTTGAAGATGACAAAGGACCTGGTGCTAAGTGGACTACGAAAAGGTTCACATTTGAGTTGAGAAGACTGAGCTGTTCAACGGGATAATCGAGTCAGAGTTGAAAAAGGAGAAAAAGAACAGCTGGAGTCAAAGTTTCAATCCTACCGAGAAAAGAAAAAGCTTGTGACTGTGCTGATAAAGACGTGGTTCCTAAGTAGAAAAGGATTGGGAACGAAGGCAAATTAACTTAAGTTTTAAATAAGGCAATATGAGTAAACCTTATTTGAAACGGATTCCAAAGTAGAAAAGGAGTTCTAAACTTAGTTGGATCCGGCTAAGTCAAACTCCTATATATACAAGTTAATTTGGCCAGAATTGATTTACGCACTCAAGATATCTCAATAAAGCAAATGAAGAACAAACAGATCGTGAGAAGCATTGTGTGCAAGAACAAAGGCTGAGCAGCAGAACCTTACGAATGAGCAGTTTCATAGTTAAGTCTGTTGTTTTAATTTCTGTTATAGGCTATCGAGTTGTAATCTATCAGCTTGTTAAGAAGCATATAGTAGAGGTTACTCTTTGGTGAGGTAGAGTCAACCTGACAAGCTAGCGTGTGGCTTGGAAGGTTTTAGGTACTAGAGAGGTCTAGTTCCTTGGTTGCATTACGTTGTAGTCTAAAACTTGCTCGGGTTTTCCTTTACTGGAAGGTTGAAATCCCAAGAGTTTGGTTCGTGGTTTTTTATTCCTTGAGCAAGGATTTTTTCACGTAAAAATTTCTGTGTTATTTACGTTTCCACATTAAGTTTAAGGTTCAGAGATAGGTGAAACTTGCAAGGAACCTGGTTCTTTGTAAGTTAGTCAACAAAGATTAAAGCAAGTTTTAGGAATTTAAAAATCGGGAGGCATGTAAACTTGGTTTTAATATGTCTACATGCCTCCTCAGTTCGATGGCCAATACTATGGAATGGTGGAAAGGCAGGATGGAAGACTTCATTCAAGCTGAAGACTTTCAGCTATGGATCATTACCAAGGATGGACCTCTTATTCCAAGCAAAGCTGTTGGACAACCACCTAATCAGCAAACTGTTCCCAAAGAGATATCTGAGTATACTGATGCTGATTTTAAGATGGTTGAGAAGAATGCAAAAGCTAAGAGGCTCATCATATGTGGACTTGGCCCTGATGAATACAATAGAGACTCTTCATACAAGACTGCCAAAGAAATTTGGGATGCTCTACAAATTGCTCATGAAGGAACCTCACGAGTAAAGAAGTCAAGGATCCAGATGCTGAAGAGAAAGTTCGAGTTATTTGCTATGGGAGAATCTGAGTCTATCCAGGACATGATGACCAGGTTCACAATCATAACGAATGAGATGAAGTCACTGGGTATGATTCTGACCAATGAAGATTTAGTGGAAAAGATTATCAGGATTCTACCTGATTCATGGGAGTCAAAGGTTACAGCTATCATTGAGTCAAAAGAATTGGATAAGATTGAGTTGGATGAACTTGTTGGTAGTTTGAAAACCCATGAACTAATGAAACAGTCAAGAATCAAGGTGGAACCCAAGAAAGAGAAGAACCTAGATCTTGAGGCGACTGAAGGTTCTAAGTATGAAGTCTATGAGCATGAGATAGCTTTGGTCAATGCAGTTCGAAAGTCCTTAAGTCTTGAGAAAAGAAGAACCAGAGCCACTCCTGCCAAGAACAACATAATTGACAGTCCTGACTACTCAGGGTGTTTCAAGTGTAACAAGAAGGATCATGCCATAAAGGACTGCCCGTTGTGGGGTATTGAGTGGAAAAGGTCTAGGACTACAAAGGAGAATAAACCTAAGAAGATCAAACGTCCTCCCAACTTCAGAGCGTTAAGGAGAAAGAAGAAAGAGGCCTTCTATGCAACATGGGGACCATCTGAAAGCGAAAGCGATGAAGAAGAAGAAGAATCTGAAGATTACTCTCCATTGGCACTTATGACTCTTGATGATGAACCTTCGACTGACGATCCACCTGAGGTAAGTCTCGATGAACTGAAAACTAGACTTCATACTTGCGCCCTTAGGGAATTGAATTTGCTTGTCCTGACTTTAATTGAAGGCACTAAAAAATTTAAGATCTGAAAAAAAAACCTGTACTTTTTGAGAAGGACCCACTAATTTCAGTTGTGTCAGAATCCTCCGCATCCGCTTTGCCCGGTTATCCATGGTCATATCACTAACCCCTCTTAAGCCGAAAAAACGATTATAATTTTGTCTTTCAACCATTTCATTTCGTTTGAACTTTTCATTATTTTTATTTTTAATGTAATGGTTTCGTATCAGATCGTTAGAGTTGACCTTGGAATATAATAAGTGAAATTAGATGAATAATCAAATAACTACTTTCAGACAGGGTCAACGGATCCAGCTTTATCATTAGGTATCTCATATTATTTTGCAAGATATAAGAGTATATATAATGCGTGTGACTTCTACTCTAGCTTCACCCTTTATAAATTCTTCCATCAATGCTTTGCCATACCTAAAAAATCTCTTTACAGAATGCAAGCTATTAAAGACAATAAAGTATAGCTGTGAACAATAGAAGAATCAGAAGCCCTGAAGGTGAGATTCTCCAGAGTTTAGAGAAACACATGACCTTTTGGTTTTAGCTATATTGATTTTTCAATTAATGATATTCGAATACTAATCTGTGTCCATCATTACTTATTTAGTATATATAGTTTCTTCCGAAAGCCGTCCTTTCTTATAACGTTTTCAAGTGCAATGGTTGATGTGGAATTGTGTGATAATCATCTTAATTTTTTAAAAATAAGTATAAATGGTTAAGGAGGATATACTTTTATTTACTTCTTTTCAGTACACATCATTCATGTGTGATCTTGATTCTTTTCTTTCGTTTATTTAGCATGTGAATTTTTTATAAAGGGTAACAGTAAAACTTGAAACTGTAATATTTGTTTGTTCTAGTACTATACAAAATTGTTATTATTACTCAATTCATTCTAATTTATATGAACTTATTTCGTTTGTATTCCCTTCAAAAAAAGGAATGACCCATTTCTAAATTTAGAAACAGTTTAACTCCAGATTTAGTACCGTACCCTTAATAATATGATGTATAGCCATACAAATTTCAAATATAAATGACTTATTTTAAGCCATAAGTTTCAGTTGTATATTATTCCTGTATTGGAATCTAACCGTCACATAATAAAGTGAATAAGAGAGTGTTCTTTCTAATTGTTACTCCATCCATTTTAATTTATGTGAATTTGTTTGACTTGACACTTTAAAGTTTAATAAAGGAAGAAAGACTATTGCATATCGATGCCTCTACATATATTGCAGATCGATCCACGCCTATGTTCTATCTCGATTACCCTCTACATCAAATGTTCTATCTTAACATTATATTGCAGATCGACGCTCATATGTTCTATCTTCATCAAATGCTAAAATTGTTGTTTCCATATTTTCAAACTTGCTAATTGTCTCTGTACTGCCACTGATCCATAAACTACTCTTCTAGTTTCAGTATTCAAACTTGCAATCACATTACTTTGTTGTGGTAGCAATCTGATCGCTATTTTCCTCTTTTTCCTTTTCTAATTTTCCTTTTTAGAATTTAAAGGCGCCATCTGCTAGGAAGCTTAAGAATCAACGAATAACTCTCACTTGACTGTAAGTTAACAGAGTTTTTGTTTCTTTTTCTTTTCGTTTCTATAAGACTAGTCGAGTACGCTCGTGCTCACAGGCCCAAGAGCTAAAGAATTATTTTATGTTTGATTAAATTGTTCAAGCTTTTGGTTGTCAATATTATATGTAAGCTTTGATTCAGGAATCGCTCCCGCTACTCATATATTCCTTCAATTGGTATTAGATTCTTATTGCATTTAGATAGATAACATAGAATATATTAGTTATGATTATATTATATTTGTGAATTCGTTTGAAAAAACATGAATTAAATAAGAATTGGATCAGGTTGTCACTGTGATAGGCAACTGCATAAAATACTAACTCCTATCGGTAGAAAACTCTAATCCTATAAATTAAGACTATATTTTTAGAACCACGCTCTCCAAATAAAAAGCGATCCGCCTGTTAACCGCGTAACTTAATCCTCGATCTCTATTCTCTCTATTTAGGGATGTAAATGTGTCATGTTCTGTCTAATTACACTCCTCGATAGCGATCTATCTCTAACTCTTCTTAGAGCCATCAATACCAACCTCTCGTACATTCTCACCGAGATATCTGTACTCCTTATCCTCGTACTTCTTAGCAAGCCTCCACTTCATCTAACCTATCCCAATGCAATGTATGACATCGTCGTCAATTTCTTCAATACCTTAGAAGATTGAGCCAATATATTTGAAGCTTTATTTCTTGAGGATGACTTGTGTATCATGTGTTACTTCCGCATCTGTTTATGAGATGCTTCACTAAACTTGCACTATATGTATTTTATTTTCGTCCTCAGCCTGAAACCTTTAAATTTTAGGGTCTTTCTCCTAAACCTAAGCTTAGCATTAACTCCGTCAACTGACCCGTTTGCCGGAACTATATCTGCAAATAATATGCAACCCCATACCTCCTCTTGAATAACACGTGTCAATCCATCCATCACTACAGAAAATAAAAATAGGCTAAGCGTTGATCCCTGATGCAACCCCATCTCGACTGGGAAGTGTTTTGAGCCTCTTCCTACTGTTCTCACTTGGTCTTGACTTGTTGCTCCCAAACGCACATGCAAGTATACGCGGTCGATAAGTAATAAAGTGATAAAATCGAGTATCGTTCCCACGAGGACTGTGCAGACTAATACTTAACGAATAATTTCTAACAAACTATCCAGGGATCTTTTTCTTTGATAGTGAGAGTTTTAGTAACTAAAAAGCAGTAATTAAAGTGCTAGAAGTGTAGTCAAGCAATGGTGCAATACTTTGGTTGTTAACAATATTAAAAGGACGGTCCAGGGTCAGAGTTACGAACAATCCAGTTGATGTATCCAATTGATTCCACTTCTTAAATCCCGGGTTACTAACTGACAGAGTAAATGTAACTGTGAAAACCTTTCAGTTCTTCACAGTCTCTGCAAGCTACTTCAATCCCTATATGTCTATGGGTTAAATCACATGCACGCATTAACGAATTCTGTAATGAGTTAAACTAGGCAAGCAAGTATATGTCTATCCTACTCACGAATTGGTTCCCCGATGCCCGGGTTCACAAACTAGTTCTATTCTTTCTTATTACGTAATTAAATTCCCTCTTTTGAGTTTAATCTAAAAACCATAGATAATGTATAATTATCGAGCTCTAACAATTACACAAGTGAAATCCAGAAAGAATAAGTAACCCGTTATGGGATTCAATTAATGGGAATCAATCTTCAAACAATCAACTTTCATGTACTACTCTAACCCTAGAACGTAATGTTTAGCCACGCATATTCATAATCACAAGGCAAAGATTTGATGTAATAATGAAGTAAATGATGTAATAGATGAAAGATTAGGAATAAACCCTTGTTCAATGAAGTATGGTGCTCTCAAATTGCTCCAAAGTATCAACCTCTATCAAAAACTAAGTAAAGTAGTATTTATAAGGTTTACAAACACCTAGTAATAAGTTAGACCCAAGCCTAGACGTAATAGGAAGTAAAAATCCGCTCAAGGGGCGCTATAACGGGCGCCCCGCACCCACGATCGCGCTAGGACAATCAGAAGCCGTCGAAATTGGCACGCTTTAGCCACGCGCCGCGTGAGGAACCGCGCTGGGGCACTGCGCGCTATACCTGGCGCGCCACGTGCCCCAAAGCGCCAGGCAAAAATCCATGCTCCTTGGTCCGAAATCTCGCCTCGTGTCGTGCCCTCGTGTGCTCAATCCAATCATCAATCAATTTCCACTCATTCCTTGCTCAATCACGCTCCTAAAAGCTCCAAATACACTGCGTAACAACCTACACATGCACGACCTCAAATTAGTGCAAAACCACATTCATAAACTATAAAACGAGCGAATAACAAGCTAAAACATGCGGAAATATTAAGGAAACATTGGCATAAAATGCCAAACATCACCACCCCACACTTGAACCTTTGCTCGCCCTCGAGCATGTAACAAATAACTTCCCAACCTAGGTAGAACAGGTCTGCCTATGACTATGGTTGATACCGACCGTTGAACCAATGCACACATGACTACTATGGATCCACAACATGCCAACAATTTACCAAAACCAAAAATATGAGAAAAACCACCCCAAAATAGCTCAAATGCACAAGCTCAACTTATTGCAACCATGCTCCCACAAAATCACACCTATCCACTCAACCAAGAATCAACTTCACCTATTTCATGCAAAACATGTGCCCTCACCAATATGAAGCAAAAGAGTGCCCTCCCAAAGATCACACACAACAATAAATATCATGAATAGAACGGGGGCAATAACAAATGAATTCACTCACTCTCATGAAAGTCTCACATGTCACACACAATGTACCATAGGCTTGCCCGTAGTGTAGGACTCCACTAATGTAAGCTCACTCCAATCGGGATTAACTAGGACTTTAGAAAGGTCGTAATGTAGGCTAAAGGACGACTAGGACACATATGGTAATAGTGACTACCTCCCTAAGCACTTTAATACATCACAAATATTTCATCACAAATCTCATCAAAGCCACCCAAACACTTCCACACACACACCTTCTCAACAAGTAGCATTTTTCTTTTAAGCACACACTAGCAAGGAATGGATATTCTTTTTCTAAATTTTTTTCTCTTTCTTTTCAACTTTGCTATTTTTTTTCTTTTTCAATTTCATTATCTTCCAACCTTGCCAATGCTTTTCACTACTTCACAATTTTAACAATTATTTCCCTTCATTAGCTCCACTCAAAAACCTCCCAAAATCCAACCACAACTCCAAAATACTAACACAATATCAACTAAAGTGCTTAAGGAGTAAAGGGCCAAAAGAGACAATTTTAGAACAACTGGGTAGGCTCGGGGTGTGGGTGCCAACAAAAAGGGTAAAAGAAATCACAACAATTTTTTTTCCAAGGTATATATGTAAGGGCAGGCAAATCAAAAGAAGGCCTTGTATCATTTCCCGACTAGAGCAAACCTAGGATTTCGCTTTGCACACACACGGGGCAAGTTCTAGACATTAATATGCAAACATGGAGTAAACAAGAATATGCCTCACACACACATTGCACATGATCCACACAAAAAGGTTCCATCAACAACTCTCAATCAAGCATCTAGAATGCAACATGTGGAAATTTAAACACTAATGCACAAAGGTTCACAATAAAGTCAAGCAAGTGGACTCAAACATCTCAAGGGGGTCGTTCCAATTTTTCCTAGGCATGCATCACAATTTAAAACCCAAGGACACCACAAATAGCACATGCAATCAATTCAAGTCCACCGGTATCAAACAAATCAAAGGAACCTAGCATTCTACCTATTTCCTTCGTCTAGGGTCACCTCTACTAACTATCCTAATCCTAAAAATAAAAAACTACCCGGTTCAAAGGTCTCCCCGTGGAAAAGAACCGTGGCCATAAGAAAAACCACGGGGCGGATGACATGTACCACTAATAAAACTAAAAGGAAAATCTTTTTGGAATTTTTCATTGGTTTTCTAATTTTTTTTCATATATTATAGCAAGAAATAAATCAAAATAAAGTCAAGTGACAAAAGAAAATCCTACGGTACATGCATCCTAACCTCAAAAAAAGATAAAGGGCAGTACCCCGCCCCCACACTTAAACTAAGCAATGTCCTCAGTGCGACAAAGAAGTAAGTGCAAAAGTAAAAGAAAACTACCCTGATATCCGGGTGGTGCGCAGGAGTGCGGACCTAGTCCTCCTCCTCATCAGAGCCACCGCCCTCAGCATCAGTCGCCTCAACCTCACTGTCCGGATCCCGATCAACAATATCCGAATCAGTTTTCTCATCCTCCTCCGGAGGCATCTCTACTGCTCGAGTCATGCCTACCAGGCGTTTCGAGGTCTCCAGTAGAGGCACAGTACGATCAATAGCTGTCATATCCACGCCCGACCGCCGGGCCATCTGCTCCATCATCAAATACTGACGCGCAGACAAGTTGGCGTCTGATTCCCGCTACTCGTCAGTCGTCAGCCTCACTGGTGCAGTAGTGGTCACACCCTTGACCGAGGCAATATCAAACGGCTTCCCGATGTCAGGGACAATGTGATCCCCTATCTCATCCACGGGGACACCAGCCTGCTCTAAATACCGGGTCAGTATGTTCCCAAAGTACAAGCGACTACATGAATCTAGCCTCCGTTGCTCCTTCATCACTCGCAACATGTAGTAGCCGATATTGACCGGCCGCCCAGTTATAAAGAAATATACCATGCACGCCTGAGTCTTGGTGACCTCGGAATAATGAGAAGATGGTAATATGCGTGCATTTATAAACCGCATCCACACACGAGCCGGTTTGAGAAACTGCGAGAAGTACATATACTTGTATCTTCCGGACACACTGCGCTCCCACTTATGAGTGGAGCCTTCACCACAAAGAGTATCTCGCAGAGCCTTATAGTCAGGCTTTTTAATGAACTCCTTCGGATCATCATAATCAGGGTCCTCGACCCCCAAAAAGGCATTCAATGCTGTGTGGTCTAACTTTACTCTCACACCATGTCATCCTCCTTCCATGCCTCGTCCGGCTCCCAGTTTGCATAAAGTTCTTGCACTAAATCAAGGTTGGCATGCCCCGGACTCTCAAATACCGAGTCCCAATGTAAAGCAACTATCGCATCGGCCACCCCTCGAAATTTCTGCATAACCCTCCGCTTGTCAATTGCCTGCTCGGGGATGTACCCCGCAAGCCTCACATTTTTGTACCAAGTTTGGCACTCACCTTTCTTCACAAAAGTGATGCCATATCGTGTCTTTCCCCTGGGTCGTGGTATCGGCACCGCGTCCTTAGGGATTTTTGCCTTGGCCTTTGCCTTTGGTTTGGCCTTGGGCTTGGCCGGTGCCTTGCCCTTTTGCTTTGTAGAAGAAGGCCCGGCTTGGAGTGCTCTCCTCGGGGCCGAGGCGGATGACGAACTCTTGCTTGGTAGAGGTGTGTTCACCATGGTACCTACACAACAATAGATCAATGTGAGATGGATAACTAAGCACCAAAAATACAATTCAAGCTCAATTGGTAGGGTACCATCCCACACTTATCACACACTCTATGTGTCAATCAACTTAACTCAATGGCACAAGCAACCCCACACTTAAACAAAACTAGCTTCGGACAAAGTATGCCACGTTTGTGGTTTTTCAAGATCAAGCTAGTGTGGGTGCATCATAATCAATTCTTATGTGTGTGCGACACTTAATGTCCATAATAAGACTAAGGAATGCATTGCTACTCAAGAATTCACAATGTCATACAATTTTCATCATTGAGGCTTTTTCACAAACACTTGGTGTGCACACTTTGAAACTATCAAGTTCAATGAATTTTGGCATGTGCCAACCTTCCCAAATTGTTGGGAGATCTATTTTTACAAGTCACAAGCTAACTATCAAGCACCATGAATAATTTAAGCACAACAAGAGTAAAATTTATACATAAACTTGCAACTAGCTAAGAGGCCTACCATGAAAAAGAATTAGTTCAACTTATATGTGATTGAGAGAGAAAAGTAGGAATTTACTTACTTGAAGGTGTTAGAGTGGATTGCAACAATAATGGGAATGATTCCAAGTGTTAGAGGTGATTTGGGGAGTGTTTAGAGAGTAATTAGAGTGAAAATAGTGAAGAAAATACAATAGAAATCGGGTATAAGGGGTTGGGGGAAACCGGGTCGCGGGTCAAGACCCGTTTGACCCGAAAAATTAAAAAATTTTGGCCGGGCGCGTTGGCCTCCGCGGCGCGGGCCAAATGCGGACAAGTTTTTTATCATTCTGCCTGGCTAGGCGCGTTGGGAGGCGCGGGGCGCTCCCAAACGCACCAAGCCTTGTGCTTCAGCTTTTGATTTTCCGCGTTGGGAGGCGCGGGGCACTCCCAAACGCGCCCGAACACATTTTTTCGCACCAAATTTCGATTCCAAGTGCGAACCCAAGCGCGGGACATGTCTCGAAGCGTCCCTTACTCCTCAATACATTAATTTCACCTTGTTTAGCCCACCCGATACCTACAAAAACGACACACAAAAACAAAAAACTACGTGACACTATAAAACAAAAAATACTAAACTATTACAAGTACAAGCTCGAGTTGCCTCCCGAGAAGCGCCTTATTTAACGTTGTGGCACGACGGGTATTAATCAAGGGTCCCTCAAAGTAATGGAAGTACGATGATTCACCGAACCTCCCCAATAACGCTTCACCCTTTGACCATTAACCAAGAATGTGTTCTCAGAATCTGGGGCTTTCAATTCAACCGCTCCATGTGCGGTAACATAAACAACTTCAAAAGGCCCCGACCATCTAGACTTCAACTTGCCCGGGAATAATTTCAACCTCGAGTTGAACAACAATACCAGCTGCCCGAGCTCAAACTGACGACGCTCAATATGCTTATCATGCCATTTCTTTGTCCGTTCCTTATACAATTTCGCATTTTCATACGCATGGAACCGGAACTCTTCAAGCTCATGCAATTGGAGCATCATTTTTTCACCCGCTAAGGCCATATCAAGGTTGGGCTTTTGAATTGCCCAATACGCCTTATGCTCTAGTTCAACAGGCAAGTGACAAGCCTTACCATAAACAAGCCTATATGGAGAGGTTCCAATAGGTGTTTTAAATGCGGTTCGATAGGCCCAGAGAGCATCATCTAACTTCATAGCCCAATCCTTCCTCGACGCATTCACAGTCTTCTCAAGGATCTGCTTGATCTCTCTATTAGACACTTCCACTTGGCCACTAGTTTGGGGGTGATAAGCAGTAGCCACCTTGTGGCGAACCCCATACTTAGCCAACAATTTATTGAACAACCGATTACAAAAATGCGTACCTTCATCACTGATTATAGACCGCGGTGTCCCAAAACGAGTGAAAATATTCTTCTTCACGAACTTCACCACCACACTCGCATCATTAGTTGGAAGTGCAATAGCCTCCACCCATTTAGACACATAATCAACTGCTACTAGGATGTATTTATGGCCCATAGAAGGTGGGAATGGACCCATAAAATCAATCCCCCACCAATCAAACAGCTCGATCTCCAAGATATTGTTCAACGGCATCTTGTGACACCTAGAAATAGTACCCGTTCTTTGGCAATGATCGCATTGCTTCACTAAGGCATGAGCATCTTTAAATAAAGTAGGCCAAAAGAAACCAGATTGAAGTACCTTTGCAGCTGTTCGATCTCCACCAAGGTGGCCACCATAAGGAGTCGTAGAATTGCCTCTACTTCTTCCCTTGGAATGCATCTTTTAGCTAGTTGATCAACGCCTATCTTATACAAATAGGGCTCATCCCACACATAAAATCTGCTCTCATGAAGGAGTTTACGCTTTTGCTCAGCAGTAGCCCCAGGGGGATACACATTACTCATAAGTAAGGTCACCATATCGGCATACCATGGCACCTCAGCTGCATCTAGAGCAAAAAGTTTCTCATCAGGGAATACCTCTTTAATCTCAGGCCCCTCATCTACATGATCTCTATTCTCCAGCCTTGACAAATGATCAGCTACTTGATTCTCAGTCCCCTTGTGATCTCGAATTTCAACATCAAACTCTTGCAATAGGAGAACCCATCTAATGAGTCTAGGCTTGGATTCCTTCTTTTCAAACAAATACCGGATTGCGGCATGATCAGTGTAGACAACAACACGAGTGCCAACCAAATAAGATCTGAATTTATCAAAAGCATAAACTACGGCTAGCAACTCCTTCTCAGTGGTGGTGTAATTAGACTGGGCTGCATCAAGCGTCTTGCTTGCATAATAAATGGAGTGAAAGATTCTTCCAATTCTTTGTCCTAGAACAGCCCCTATAGCATTATCACTCGCATCACATATCAATTCAAACGGCAAAGACCAGTCAGGAGCAATGATGATTGGTGCGGTCACCAACCTTTTCTTCAACTCTTCAAATGCCTTTAGACAAGCATCATTGAACACAAATTTCATATCCTTCTCTAACAATTTGCACAAGGGAGTGGAAATTTTGGAGAAGTCCTTTATGAAACGTCTATAGAACCCTGCATGTCCCAAGAAACTACGCACCCCCTTAACAGAGATAGGTGGTGGTAATTTCTCAATAGCCTCAATCTTCGATTTATCAACCTCGATCCCTTGCTTTGACACCTTGTGCCCAAGTACTATGCCTTCTTGAACCATAAAGTGAAATTTTTCCCAATTCAGCACCAGATTTGTTTCTTCACACCGGCTCAACACAGCATCAAGATTTTTCAAACATTCATCAAAAGAATCACCAACCACTGAGAAATCATCCATGAATACCTCCACAAATTTTTCCACCATGTCGGTGAAAATAGCCATCATGCACCGCTGAAAAGTCCCCGAGGCATTACATAACCCAAATGGCATCCTCCTAAATGCATAGGTGCCATATGGACAAGTAAAAGCAGTCTTCTCTTGGTCTTCAGGAGCTATCACAATTTGATTGTAGCCCGAATACCCATCCAAGAAACAGTAATACTCGTGCCCTGCAAGTCTATCCAGCATCTGATCAATAAAAGGGAGTGGGAAGTGATCTTTCCTGGTGGCCTTGTTCAGCTTCCTATAATCAATGCAAATTCTCCACCCTGTAACTGTTCTTGTAGGAATCAACTTATTATGCTCATTCTTCACCACTGTCATGCCCCCTTCTTAGGAACACATTGCACTGGACTCACCCGTTTGCTGTCAGAGATAGGAAAAATAATACCAGCATCCAGCCACTTGATAACTTCTTTCTTCACCACCTCCTTCATGATTGGATTTAGTCTCCTCTGATACTCTATAGATGGCTTATGGTCTTCCTCCAAGAGAATTTTATGCATGCAGAAAGAAGGACTAATCCCTGTAATATCAGCAATAGTCAGCCAATAGCTCTCTTGCGCTCTCGCAATACCCTCAATACCTTTTCAACCTGCACATCAGACAACAAAGAAGAAAGGATCACGGGCAAGGTATTACCTTCACCCAAATAAGCATAACGTAAATGCGCGGGTAAAGGTTTGAGCTCAAGAGTAGGAGCCTTCTCAATAGAAGGTTTAGCAGGGGTTAAGGTCAACGGTCTATCAAGCTCCTCAAATTTCTTCCACCCTGAGATGAATCTACTCTGCATATTAAGAACCTCCAAATATTCTTCAATGTCATTGTCCTTCAGGATATCATCATCATCACATAAGAGTGCCCTTTCTAAAGAATCAACATTAGAAGCCAAGAATGACCTCTCATCAGCAGTCAACTCATCATCTACCACTTTTACCATGGACAACTCCTCATAATGAGAAGGAAGCTGGGTAGCTCTGAACACATTAAAAACAGCTTCTTCCCCATTTACCTTCATGATCATCTTTCCAGCTCTGACTCTAATAACAACATCAGCAGTAGCCAAAAATCCTCTTCCCAATATGAGAGGAACCTCAGGATCAGCTTCATAATCAAGAATAATGAAGTCAACAGGTAATATAAACTGACCCACTTGTACAAGCACATCCTCAATAATCCCATCGGGGCATGTCAAAGATCTATCAGCCAGCTGCAGAGTCACAGTAGTTGGTCGTGGCTCACCCAGGCCTAGCTTCCTGAAAACCGAAGAAGGCATTAAATTCACACTAGCACCAAAATCACATAAAGCTCGACCAACCTCATGTTCCTCAATTTTCAAGGGAATAGTAAAACTGCCAGGATCCTTCAATTTCTGAGGAAGTTTGCTCCTAACTCTGGAACTACACTCCTCAGAGAGTGCAACTGTCTCAAACTCAGTCAGTCTTCTCTTGTTAGCAACAATATCCTTGATGTATTTAGCATATTTGGGAACATCCCGCAAAAGCTCCACCAAAGGAATATTTACTTGAATCTGAATCAATATCTCCAAGAATTTCTTGCATGCTGCATCAACTTTCTACTTCTGAAGTCTCTGAGGGAAAGGTGGTGGTGGTCTCACAATAGCAGACTCGGGCTGCTTTGCTATCACTGTCTCTGCTTCTTTCTCCACTTCCCTATCAGCATTGGGCTATAATTCACCAACAGGCTTCTTTGGCTTTGGGGGAACTTCTTCCAGAGCTCTTCCATTCCTCAAAGTAACTGCTTGCACAAATTCTTTCGGATTCTTCTCTGTATCACTCGGTAAAGCACCCCGAGGTCTATTATTTTGTGCTCCAGCTAGCTGCCCCAATTGGCTCTCAAGATCTTTCTGCGCATTGCTCAACTCTTTAATTGTTTGTGCCTGAGATGCTTGATCATCAATGAGCTTTTGCTGCCCTGCAAGAATTTTCCTAAGCATATCCTCCACTGCATTAGACTACTGTGGCTGAGTCTGTGACTGTGACCCCCTGCTGTGGTGCATTTTGGGATCTCTCATTGCCTTGAGGCTGCTCACGACTATCCCTCCAAGAAAAATTTGGGTGATTACGCCAACCCGTGTTATAGCTATTACCATACTGATTGTGATTCTGACCCTATGACCTGTTCTGATTACCCACATAATACACTGACTCTGGGTTAGATGGGCAGACTTCAGTAATATGATCCTCTCCACAAACCTCACAAAAGGCTTGAAGTTGTTGCACTGGAGCTAATGGTGGTTTTGCTTGAAGAGTCAGCTTGCTAATCTGATTAGAAATAGCATCCATTTTTGCCCTTAGCTCTGAAACTGCATCCAATTGAAGTATCCCAGCAGCTTTCTGCGTAGTAGCCCTGCCAACACCCTCAAATTGTGTCGTAGCTCTGCCGGCACCCTGCCAATCAGGATTGCTCTGCGAAAACTTGTCAAGTAAGTCATAGATCTGATAGAAATTTAAGGCCAGTACTTGGCCTCCAGCAGCAGCATCTACCACGATCTTAGTGTGTTTGTTCAACCCCTCAACAAAAGTGTGTGCAATAACCTCATTAGATTTGTTGTGGTGTGGACAATCTCTCAATAGAGCCTTAAATCTCTCCCAGGCTGAATACAACGATTCTCCTTCTATTTGCCTGAAGGACATGATTTCACTCCTCAGCCGGGTTGTCTTGGCAGATGGATAAAATTTAGCCAAGAATTTCTTAGCCAAATCATCCCAAGTAGTGATAGACCCAGTCTTCTCAGCCTTTAACCACTTCCTTGCCGTCCCAATCAGTGAAAATGGGAACAAAGTCAAACAAACATAATCAGTAGGCACACCCGATGGTGTATAAGTATCACTGATCTCCAGAAAGTTCTGAATGTGTTGCTGCGGATCCTCATGAAGTAATCCAGCATATTGCCCCATCACATACAGCAACTGAATCATGTCGGGCTTGATCTCAAAGTACCCAGTAATAGCGGCTTCACAATACTTGACGCTACTCCTCCCAGGCTAGGAAGAGCAACATCTCGCACTGCTACTGCTTGTTCTTCTGCCATTTCAATGGGTAAAGAAGTAGGTACGATTGCTAGTGCTTCTCGATCCCTCGCTTCTCTTCGTAACCTTCTCAAGGTTCTTTCAGGCTCAGGATCAAAAGGTGCGAGTGGCTCGTCCTTTCTATTCCTTTGCATGCAAAAACCTGTTGCCTGAAACAGCACAAGAAACTCAACAAAAAATTAAACCTGAATAGAACTTAAGTAATCGTTCAAAAAGAAATTAGTCAGTAATAGTCCCCGGCAACGGCGCCAAAAACTTGTTGCTCCGAAACACACACGCAAGTATACGCGGTCGATAAGTAATAAAGTGATAAAATCGAGTATCGTTCCTACGAGGACTGTGCAGACTAATACTTAACGAACAATTTCTAACAAACTATCCAGGATCTTTTTCTTCGATGGTGAGAGTTTTAGTAATTAAAGTGCTAGAAGTGTAGTCAAGCAATGGTGCAATACTTTGGTTGTTAACAATATTAAAAGGACGGTCCAGGGTCAGAGTTACGAACAATCCAGTTGATGTATCCAATTGATTCCACTTCTTAAATCCCGGGTTACTAACTGACAGAGTAAATGTAACTGTGAAAACCTTTCAGTTCTTCACAGTCTCTGCAAGCTACTTCAATCCCTATATGTCTATGGGTTAAATCACATGCACGCATTAACGAATTCTGTAATGAGTTAAACTAGGCAAGCAAGTATATGTCTATCCTACTCACGAATTGGTTCCCCGATGCCCGGGTTCACAAACTAGTTCTATTCTTTCTTATTACGTAATTAAATTCCCTCTTTCGAGTTCAATCTAAAAACCATAGATAATGTATAATTATTGAACTCTAACAATTACACAAGTGAAATCCAGAAAAAATAAGTAACCCGTTATGGGATTCAATTAATGGGAATCAATCTTCAAACAATCAACTTTCATGTACTACTCTAACCCTAGAACGTAATGTTTAGCCACGCATATTCATAATCACAAGGCAAAGATTTGATGTAATAATGAAGTAAATGATGTAATAGATGAAAGATTAGGAATAAACCCTTGTTCAATGAAGTATGGTGCTCTCAAATTGCTCCAAAGTATCAACCTCTATCAAAAACTAAGTAAAGTAGTATTTATAAGGTTTACAAACACCTAGTAATAAGTTAGACCCAAGCCTAGACGTAATAGGAAGTAAAAATCCGCTCAAGGGGCGCTATAACGGGCGCCCCGCACCCACGATCGCGCTAGGACAATCACAAGCCGTCGAAATCGGCACGCTTTAGCCACACGCCGCGTGAGGAACCACGCTGGGGTACTGGGCGCTATAACTGGCGCGCCACGTGCCCCAAAGCGCCAGGCAAAAATCCATGCTCCTTGGTCTGAAATCTCGCTTCGTGTCGTGCCCTCGTGTGCTCAATCCAATCATCAATCAATTTCCACTCATTCCTTGCTCAATCACGCTCCTAAAAGCTCCAAATACACTGCGTAACAACCTACACACGCACGACCTCAAATTAGTGCAAAACCACATTCATAAACTATAAAACGAGCGAATAACAAGCTCAAACATGCGGAAATATTAAGGAAGCATTGGCATAAAATGCCAAACATCATGACTCCAGCATACTTGCCTTTAATTGCTCTTATTTCTGCCACATGTACATCTCTAGATTCCAAGTATCTGCACAAAACCTCCCTGGGGATTTTGTCATAAGTCTTTTCTGGGTAAGCAGCATTTTTAAGTCCCTTTTTTTTTTATCTCTATACTGCTCAACTAACCTCTTACGTCATAAGCCTTTTCTAGGTAAGCACCATTTGTAAGTCCCTTTTTCCTGTCTCTATACCGCTCAACTAACCTCTTAAAAAAATGGACGGCTTTCATTGTCGAACGCCCATGCATAAATTTAAATTGGTTCTAAAAAATAGTTACATCCATGCTCATCCTCTTCTCTACCACCCTCTCCTTAACTTTTATAGTATGACTTAGTAGTTTGATACACTTATAGTTGTCGTAATTTTAAATATCATTATTGTTCTTGTACAATGCTATATATCATGGTACTCAACCTTTACTATTCGAACATTTTTACCATCCTAAGGATGATATTAAAATATCCAGTGAGCGCCTCCATGCCTGCTCTGCGTTCACTCTTCTAAAATTAGACTAGATCTCACGCCAGTCGCTCGTCTCCCTTTCATCTTATGAATTTCCTCCTACGGGTGGGCATTCAATTTTTCGGTTTGGTTTTTAACTATTCGGTTTCGGTTTTTCGGTTTTGAAAACTTCAATTTAATCCAAACCAAAATATGTTTGGTTTGGTTCGGTTTTTCTCTTTTCGGTTTGGTTTTTTTGGTTTGATATTCGGTTTTTTCGGTTATGTCATATAAGATAAAACTTTAAAATAGAATACTTGAAAGAATATAATTACAAGTCCAAATATTAAACATAACATTTAAATCATAATCCTAGATAAAAAGAGAACTTGAATCCTGTGTAAAAGGAGATATTACAGTTCAAGAAGTAGAAACTGATGGAAGTCTTTACATTGAAATTTTTGATGAGAGCTTCACACATGTTATATCATAATACAAAGAGGTGTGATTATTCGAAAAGTATTGAAATATTCAAACTTTAAGGCCCTTAAACAAGTTTAGGTCAAGAAATAAACATAAAAGTGTGGGAGAGAGAGAGAGTGTGTGTGTGTGTGTGAGTGTATATATGTATTTCGATTTTTTTGGTTTTTTTGGTTTCTATGATTTGAAATCCGAAACCAAACCAAAACACCAAAGTTTTTAAATTCTCAATCTAATCCAAACCAATTATTTAAAAATTAAACCAAATTAAAAAAATAATTCGGTTCGATTTAATCCGAATAGTGTCCACCCATATTTTTTCCTATACCTCTTCAACTATTACCTGCAATATCCAAAATCGCGATGGCTCGTGTAGTGCTTCAAATGATCCAGCATAATATTCTTGCTTTCTTCTTCACTTAAGAGTTTATGGAAATATGCTTAGAGATGTTACAAATTATTATTGCCCAATATCTTATAGATTATTTTGTATTTAATTTTATGAAACTAAAGTTGTAGCTAATAAATTCATAATATAAAAATAAGGTCTCAAAAGTTTGGGAGCCTAAACACTATGGATACTTGATTGGGCCATCTGCCCGCCATGCTCAAATTGGAGTAAGGTCAATTATCTAGCTAGATAACCTATGAAGTATCAACTACTATCAGCAAGCAGCATCAACTTCCCTACCACCATTAAAACTATCAACCACCAACATTGTTGTTGCCAACTTGCACAGCTGTCTATCACCGATGATTATAAATCACCTCCAACCACCACTAACTTTATATACCAATCAAACACATTGTCACAACTATCATTACCACTATAGTCGACATTAGCTCCAATCGTCACCACCAGCACCAACACCCACTACTACCAATTACCTTCGCAAATACAACCATCGACTCCCAATTACCACCACTACCATTACAAACAACCTCCAACATCAAATAAGCACGATCACACAACCATCACAAACACAAGCATTGCTAACCTTCATTGCCACCGCTCTTAATAGAGATAAATACGAGATGTGTATTTGGACATAGACATCTCCCTCTTAATAAATACAAATGACGCTAAGAGTTACAAAGCACAACAAGGTGGGTAACCAAAACGATCCCATACGTTATAGAGATGATTTTGTTTTACAATAATGTACATTAAAACTTGAGAGGAAAGAAAGCCCCAAAAATGAGAGCTTAAAAAACAAGAAGTTGAGGAAAATTGTAGTTGTTTGGTCCTAAGGAGGTGTCACGTATACACACATTATGATTTTACAAGTGAGGTCTGGTAAAGGTGAGCTGTATGCATACCTTACTGTTACTTCGAATAAAATACAGACCCTGTTTCGATAGATCGTCGGCTCAAGAAAAATAATTTTGAAAAAGGATTTGTAAAAGGTAAGAAAAAAAATACAAGAATAAAATGTAGAGATAGAAATACCAAGTTAAAGAACAACAATGACATCAACATATTAAATCTAACTAGAGTAAATGAAATAATTGTACTAATAAAAGCTAAGAGAAAGGTAAAAATAAGAAAATAATCTATTGTATTCTAACATTCTCCCATAATACTCGACCTCCATGCTTTCATATCTAAGGTCAATAGTCGCTGATTTGAAGTTGTGCTATGTCCTGGTTAATCACCTCGTCTCAACCGTTTCTTTGTCTATTTCGTCCTCAATGTAAACTCATCACTGCTAATTTCTCACTCCTTACTGGGCATATGTGCTCATCCTTTTCAAATGCTTGAACGATCTCAACCTCGCTTCCTGCTTCTTCCCCGCCATTGAGACCACTCCCACATTGTTCTGTATGACTTCGTCCCTAATCTTATCTTTTCTAGTATGACCACACATCTATCTAAACATCCTCATTGATTGTGACTACTTGCATTTTCTTTTGATTTTTATTTTATAACCCCAGAATAAATCCCCCTTCATCTTCTTCGTCATTCCAAATAACTCCAATAACAGCAATTAACATCTTTGATTCAACTCTCTCATCACGAGATGTCAAGAACCACACTCCTTCACTGTAAATAAAGGCACGTTGAGACAAATAAAAAACCTGTATGTGTCAAATTTCCCCCATTTGATTAAAAAAGAGAGTGTGTGTGACAAAATAGGTTCACCCACTTAAAATACTACTAGTTTTTAGATTGGGCCCTCCAATCTGGATTGTGTAACAGAAAAGTCGGACCTGCGATAGTTATAAAAAAAGATGTCTGCTGAACCCAATTTCATTAATTAATTACAGCGGGATTATCTTGAAAAATGATTATATGCTATACTAAAAAGATAACAAAAAAAAAAAATGAGAGAAAAATTTCACTACATCACATAGAAATTAGAAAAATAAATTTACTTTTAGCATATACTAGCAAGTTTCTAGTTAATGGTCTAACGGGGTGGCATAGCTTCAATAATTAGCACTTGAAAGCAGCCATTGTAGATATAGGAGTGGGTGGATTATTCTATGAGCTTGGAGAATGAGAAGAGGGGGTGGTTGAGTGTGTCCTTTTAGGTATTTGACCATCAATGGTTTAGCAACTTAAGAAGCAAAAGCCGCATTCAGCTTCCCTTGCAATGTTAATTGAACTTGTAAATAGTATTTATTCATGGCCATTGACATATGCAAATGATATCCTGGTGCATTTTCAGGTCTTTAGCACCTTAGACATTGAGATGGCTTGCAAAAAAATTGATGATCTTCTGAATCATCTCGAGATCATCAATAATGGAGGTGAAGTGATTGCTGATCAAATCGAGACACTCAAGATGGAACTTAGATTCTTAAGAACATTTATCAAGTTCCAAAATTATCATTCCGTGGATAAAATCATCCAGAAGATCTGGTTGATCGAGAATATCTTTCAACTGGTTTTCCATGGAGCAACAGACGAAAGCAATAACATGTTTAGAGCCTACAATATGATATCTCAAATGTGGGTATTTAGGCAAAGCTCACAAAGCTTTTTGCTGAATGCCCCTGATCTTCTTGAATATCTGGATTGCCTCCAAAGGAATCTAGAAGACTTACCAAGGTACCTTGTAGCACCTGATCTTTGTTTGATAAAAGAAATCAAGGTCCTTCAGAAAAGGGATAAATTTCTACGACAAATGAAGATCATCCAAAGGAAACTTGTATTTTTCAGATACTTCTATGGCTCCAAGATACATGGTTTTGTTGACACTGAGAAGGCAAGATATCAAAGAACTGATATTCAGTGTGTTGCTGATAATGTGGCAAACATTTGCTTTAATCTTTGGATCGACAAAAGAGATGGTAAGGGTACAGCAGATATAGAGGGGTTGCCTGCTTTCTTTCTATGCCAAATCAAGCAAGTAGAGCTAGAAGTTCGAAAGATTTGCTTCTCGGACTTGGAGGCTTATTCAAAATTAACAACTGTTCACAAATTTCCAAAGGTTTTGTCATCTTTTCTACAAGACGGTCTGAAGCAGCTCCAACGAAGTATGGACAATAGTTTTACAATGAACATGTCGGTTCAAAATATTAATGTGGCCATGGAGTTCTTGTTGATTTTTCTTGAAGAGGTGCCAAATAGCCTCATTAATGGCAAGACATTGAGTTCATTCATTGGAAGGGTTGAAGTTCTCATAAATGAGATAGGAGCTACTCTTCCAAAGCTCCGTTCTAGCTCCAATGAAATGAATCTCGAGACATCAAATATTCTGGAGAAAGTTGAACTGTTTAAAGCTGATGTCAAAGAGATCTACTGTAGAAAGTTGAAGTACTCCTCTCCATCTTACCTCCCAATGATCGATGAATTGTGCTTTGTCGATTTTCTTCTTAGGAAATTGGATGAGGTGTTGAACTCAAATAGGAGTTTGGAGTCGTTAATGAAGCCTGAGGTAAGAATTTTACGCGACAAGGTTTCACATCTAAGATCTTTTGTTGGAGATGTTGAGCGTGGAATTCCTCAAGAACTTTGGAGGCGCTCTATAAGTGTGGCCTATGAAGTTGAGCGTCTTGTTGACTCTGTTCTTGTTAGGTACAATGCTCTTCAGCATCTTTTGTTTTCACTTCCGAGTGTCATAAAAGAATTCGTGCTTATACAAAAAGAGTTTGTTAAGATTCGTGGGAGTTCTCTTAGCCTGGGACCAGTTCCTGTTGCAAAGACTTCTCAACCTATCTCAATTCGGAACGACAACAAATTGGTTGATGATGAGCCCGTAGGTTTTGAAGATGAAGCTGATAAAATTATTCAATTTCTTACTGGAGGATCAGCTGAGCTAGACATTATATCGATAGTTGGCATGCCAGGTCTTGGTAAAACTACTTTGGCCAATAAGTTATATAACAACTGTAAGGTTGCTCGTCACTTCGACGTCCGTGCTTGGTGTACTATCTCACAAGTGTACAGTGTGGAAAAGTTATTGCATGAGATTTATAAACAAATTATTAGTCTTGAGGACTCATTGGACCAAGATGACATTGCCGATAAATTGCGTAGAAGTTTGATTGGAAGTAGATACCTAATTGTCTTGGATGATATTTGGGAAGAGGCTGCATGGAATAAGCTAAGAAGATCTTTTCCCCTTGGTGAAAACGGAAGTAGAATAATTTTAACAAGTCGACTTGAAACAGTAGTTGGGGAATTGAGTAATCCTTATTGTCTTCGATTTCTAAGTACAGAAGAGAGTTGGGCATTATTGCAGAAGAAAGTATTCCAAGGTGAAAGTTGTCCCCCTGAGTTATGGGAAGTGGGATTACAAGTTGCACAGAAATGTAAAGGATTGCCACTTGTGATTATCTTGATTGCTGGAGTCTTAGCAAAGAAGGAAAAGAAAGCATCTTCATGGCATGAGATTGCACATCATTTGAGTTCACATCTAGTTTGGGATGAAGAGCGAAGCATAGAGATTGTCCAATTAAGTTATGATAATTTAGAAAAGCAATTAAAGCCTTGTTTTCTTTATATGGGAATATTTCAAGAAAACAGCCAAATCCAAGTGTCCAAATTATTGCAATTGTGGACAGCCGAAGGGTTTCTGCCAGACACCGAGTTGGGGAGCTTAGAGGACACTGCCGAGGGTTACTTGAAAAGTCTAATTTCTAGTAGCCTAGTTATGGTTACAAAAATGAGATCAAATGGAAAGGCTAAAAGGTGTCATATTCACGATCTAGTACGGGAGTTTTGCTTGAGGAGAGCTAGAGATGGAAACTTTGTGCTGCCCTATGATCAATATCAGCAATCAAATTCAATGCAACGTCGGTTGTGCTTTTATCTCAAAGGTGATGATACTGAAAGCTCAGTAGATAGATTACCATTTTTTGTTAGGAAACGCACAAGGGGATTTGGCCGACATCTGAGGTCATTTCTGGTCTTTGATAGTGGTAAATATCATATGGAAGCCACGACCAATCTTATTCCTTCGGTTTTTCTCTCAAGATTTCTCAGGGTATTGGATTTGAAGTCCATTAATCTGCTTAGCTATCGGCCTGCTGGATTAAGTTCTTTGTTGCAATTGAGGTACCTGGCAATTTGTATTGAGCAATTTGATTGTGAGTGGATATTGGGCCTAATTTACTTGGAAACTTTGATAGTAAGTGGAAAATATGGTGTTCATCTACCACCTGGATTTTGGAAAATGACAAAGCTGACGCATGTGGACATGGCTTGTGGAGCTGTGTTTGATTTGAAAAACAAGAAGCAACTACTTTTTGAGGATCCCTTTACATTAGAGAGCCTGAAGAGCTTCAGAGAACTCTGTATCTTTCATGATGATGATACAGATAAGTTACTAGAAAGGTTTCCTAATCTTCAAGAACTTGAGCTTCTGATTCGTGCATCAGTCAAAGCTTGTCAGATAGCCGAGCTTGACGTAGTATTTCCTAAATTGGAACGCCTTGCTCATCTTGAATCACTTGTCGTAACTTTCCCACCAATATGGTGGTGCACAGTTCTTCCCTTTGATTTCAGCTTCCCTTCAAATCTAAAGAAGTTAAAGCTTAATGGTGGTCTACTAACAGCAGAGGCAGTTGCAACAATTGCAGGATTACCTAATCTTGGAATTCTTGTTTTAAAAGATCTTTCCTTTAAGCAGCAGATAGCTTCAAGAGATCCTAAATTCATGCACCGAAGCTGGGACTTGGGGGATACCGAGTTCCCAACTCTCAAGATCTTGAAGTTAAGGTATCTTAAGATTAAGACCTGGCATGCCTCGGATGAATCCTTTCCTGTTCTTAAGCAGCTAGTTATACAATCTTGTTCGCACCTTGAGGAAATCCCTCCAAGTTTTGCAGGTATTGCGACACTACAAACAGTTAAGGTGATCGATTGCAACAAATATAGCTACTCGCTTGAGACTTCAGCCTTGGAGCTGAAACAAGAAGTAGGGATGACCGGATATGATTTACGTGTGTTTATCGAAAGGAGAGTAATGCCAGCATGAATGAAAACAATCTTTGAAGAGCCAGAGCCTTTTGGTGAGTGATCGTAGCTTTGAATGCTTTAAGCGATTTGTAAATAATCATACATGATCAGATTACCTATGAATCAGATAAGTGACTTATAGGAGTATTTTTGTGTTATAAATTACTATGCCTAAAAATAATATTCATATCTGAAGTATTTTTATAAGGTGAAACCTAAGTGTTTGATGTTTCGTGTCAAACGCCTATTTTTCCTTAATATTCATCGCATTTTTAATGCTTTCTTTATTCCTTTTGCGCTATAAATTATAATTTGCACTTTCTTTTCGTATTTTATACTTGTAGAAATTTCTAGAGGGCAAACAGAGCAAGAGACAACGAAATTGGATAAATGCTTGAAGAATCAACGAAATATTGAATGCAATGTTAAATGAAGTGGCTAAGGTTAAGGGTGTACTTTAAAGTAGCTATATAGTTCAATTGAATAACGTGACTTTGGCAATCATTGGCCAGGCGTTCCATGATGCTACGCCATTATCACCGCTATGTGCTTCTGTTTTGTCAATGCTATCTTGCATGCGGGGCTTCTAAATGGGTTTCAACTGCCGCCTTTCAGGTCTCCAAATTAGTTTAGAACTTTATAATAATGTCTTCTAAACGAGTTCTTTCTCTTTTTTCTTATTCTTTTCCTTAATAATATAGTTTATTTATCCTAGAGTTGTGGAATCTCCATGAATGTTGAATTTCGGATGTTAATTTGATTTTATTGATTTGTCTTATTGAATTATTTTTTTTCTTTACACTTAATTATTTGATTATCTGAATAATAGTTGAATTCTCATAATTCAAACTCGATATTTAGGTTTCACGAGCGCAATAAGTAGGAATAGAGCTTGATCTTGAACCTAGGCATCAGAGAACGGATTTGCGGATTGTTTATGCCTAAAATTGGTCGTCTAGGTTAAACAATTAATGTAGAATGAGGTCACAAGAAAAAAAGTCATTACGATGGAAAAGTAAGTAAAGAGAAAAATAATAAGCAAGAAAAGTAAAGTATTCTTATTCCTTGAGAATAGTCGGATTCAGTGGTGAATTGCTTGATGTATAATACAATGTAAGGAGAGGTATTTATAATAGTGGATACCTAGTTTTAATTAAGGTAAAATACAAACACTAGTAAGGCAATGAGTCTATAACTCAAGACGGTAGTATATACTAAACCCTAACTAGTAGACTGTAAACATAATGCGATGGGATGTATGCCCGGCGTCCTATGGTCGTGCCGCCTGAACGGTGATTGGCTTTAGGAGTGGGCGTTTATCCTCTGTGCCCGGTGACTTGTAAGATAAGCCTAGTCTCGCCAGCTGGACTAGTATCCCCGTAATAGTAGGTGATATATTTTTGCCCTACACACGGTTATGGATAGATGTATACCTATCGCCTTGCTTAATCATTGTAGGAAAATAGATGTGTTCATGTTAATGCTAATTCCATAGGCATATAGGCGTTAGGTTAGCTTGAGGCAAGCAATTCCTCCAAAGAGTCCTCTGAAAAATATTAACCCTGTCGACTAATAACCTCGATAAATGAATTAGTCAGATTAACTGAAGAATTCAACATTGGTAGATTTTCCATAACCTTAGAGTATTTTCTCACATTGAATCCAACCTCTTTGTTATAATCTATGCACCACCTAAAGACACTAGAAGGGGAGGGGGGTTGAATAGTGTCTACCGATTTTCGTTTCAAGAACCTTGCTCTTCTGAATGTAGAACCTAGTTCTTAACTTCGCAATTATACTGTTTCAACCACTGCAACACACCACAACTACACACACAGAAAATACAAGGACTTTACGTGGAAAACTCCTTGCTCAAGGGAGAAAAACCACGACCCACACTCTGGGATTTTAGAACTGAATCCACTAACACAATGAGCAAAGTTTCTGATTACAAACTCTGTAACCAAGGGGCTACACTCTAGACCCTAATCACTACTCAAAGCTAAACTCTAGTTTTTCAAGTAATTATACACGAGTTCACCTAATGCGTATGCTTCTGTAATAAGCCAATAGGTAAAAACCATGAACACTCAAATTAATGACAACTTACAACTCAATGAACCTAGAAAGAATATCTAGACTCAATACACTACAAGCACGCCAGTTGTCTTCTTCAGTTTACTCACGTAGAAAGATGCAAGATTGCCTTTGTATGCTCTCAACTCTCTGTTTGTGGATAACTGCTTTACGGCTGTCTCAACTACTTGTATTTATACGGATCTTGAACCCTAGTTGAGTCCTACAAGGAATCCTTGTAATTATGTTAAGACAGGATTCCTAGTAACTCTTTTCCTTGTTGATGTAACGACCCTCAAATAGTCGTTACGGGATCCGGGACCTCGATTTACGTGTCGACAGTCCCAAAAACTCCGTTAGGTTATTTATGACCCTTCTGTAAAATCTGAGTCGAAACGGAGTCCGTTTGATAGGTTTTCAAGAAAAGGATCCGTTTATGAAATTCCGGAAAGGAATTTGGGGTTTCGATAGGTCGTTTTGAGTAAACGTACCCCGATGGAAAATCCGAGCGCACCGTTAGGTCCGTCTCGTCATTTATGATATGTAGCAACCTTCAAAATTGAAAACGGACCTCGTTTGATAGGACTTTTGATAAAGTCCCCGTTTCAGAAGTTTAAAAGAGTTAAAATAGGTTTCCGAGCTCGATTTGAGCAAATGAGCTCCGATGAGAGATCCGAAAGTTCCGTTAGGTTCGTATAGTCATTTGTGACTTGTAGCAACTTTCGGAATTGGATTCCGAGGTCGTTTGGTTAAATTTCGCTATTTTGGCGAAAGTCGAAAATTGAACCTTTGCCATGGGACCCACTTTTTGAGTTCTGGAGGTCCGAATTGAGTTCCATCTTGACGAGCATGTCACCTAAGTATTTTATGGCTTGTGTGAAAAATTTGGGATCATTCCGAGCTTCGTAGGGTCCCGTTTTGCCCCTAAAACAGTAGAAAATCTGGTGCGAATTTTCTGTTCTGTTTTGGCACAAACAGCCGGATAAAAGGCCGCGTCAGTCTGGTGGGCATAGTGGATCCGCTCAGAGGGGTCAGGGTCATCAGGGCCGTTCTCAGTCTAGGCCCCAGGCTGCTGCTTTGCCTGCCCAGGATTTTTCTTCAGAGACCCCGAGGCCTCAGTCATCCCAGAGGCGGGGTGGCTCTTCGCAGTCTGGTCCGCCGCAGTGCGGGAGGTTCCATCAGAGGCATCATGGGAGGTGTTCGTCTGGAGGTGGTCGTGGCAAAGGTGGTAGAGGCGGTAGAGGAGGTAGAGGTGATGGATATTTTGAGTGTGGGTCTCCAGAGCACTATGTCAGGAGTTGCCCTTATGTTTCATCAGGTCGCCAGGGATCCGCAGCTATGGTACCATCTGGTCCTCAGGCCGCCAGGCCCGTTTCTCAGATTCCTCCTAGACAGCAGTCTCAGAGAGCTCCGGGTTCAGGAGGCTCGGCGCAGGTCTATGCTATGACTCGTCAGGATGCTGAGGCATCCAATGATGTCATCACAGGTATTATTTCTGTCTGTGGCCGCGATGCTTATGCTCTTATTGATCCGGGGTCTACCTATTCGTATGTGTCGCCGGGATTTGCCCCTTGCTTGGGCAGGGATCTGGTCTTCTTAGATGATCCCTTTATGGTTGCCACCCCTGTCGGGTCTTCTATATGTGTAGATAGGGGTTATCGGCAGTGTATGATCTCCATCTGTGGTGTAGAGTCCTTAGTGGACCTGATGCTGCTCGATATGTCTGATTTCGATGTCATTATGGGCATGGATTGGCTGGCTTCCTGTCATGCGACTTTGGATTGCCATGCCAAGTCCATGACGATCGGGGCAGAGGGTGAGTCTCGGGTTGTATGGAGAGGTTCCAGGCCTTCTCCGAAGAGTAGGATCATTTCTTTCTTGGAGGCGCAGAGGATGATATCTAGTGGGTGCGAGGGATATATTGCTTCAGTTCGGGATGTCCGGGCAGAGGAGTTATCCCTTGATAGAGTTCCGGTTGTTTGTGAGTATCCGGAGATTCGGAGTTTCTTAGGCTTGGCAGGTTATTATCGGCGGTTCGTCGAGGGGTTTTCTTCTATTTCAGCACCTCTGACGAAGTTGACCCAGAAGAGTGTTCCTTTCCTGTGGTCCGATGCCTGTGAGTCTAGCTTTCAGAAGCTTAAGACTCTGTTGACTTCAGCGCCAGTGTTGGCCATGCCTAGTGGATCCGGGGGATTCACCGTATATTGTGATGCTTCGGGTGTTGGCCTGGGTAGCGTTCTGATGCAGGAGGGTAAGGTGATAGCTTATGCCTCGAGACAGCTGAAGGTCCATGAGAAGAATTATCCTGTCCATGATTTGGAGCTGTTAGCTGTCGTGTTTGCACTGAAGTTGTGGAGGCACTATCTTTATGGCGAGCCATATGAGATATTCACCGATCATAAGAGTCTCCAGTACTTGTTCACTCAGAAGGACTTGAACGGGAGACAGCGCCGCTGGTTAGAGCTGCTGAAGGATTATGATCTTTCTATACGGTATCATCCCGGAAAGGCTAATGTTGTAGCCGATGCCTTGAGTAGGAAGTCCATGGGTAGCCTCGCCTATCTTGATGCTGATATGAGGCCGTTGGCCCGTGAGTTGCAGGCTTTGTCCATTAGTGGGGTTCGGTTTGATGATTCTGTTCCAGGCCGGGTGCTTGCATATGTGGGGTCTCAGTCGTCTTTAGCTTCCCAGATTCGGGAAAGGCAGTTCGAGGATCCTTATCTGAGAGATCTCCGGGACAGGGTCCTGAGTGGGGGAGTGTCCTCGTTCGTGATTGGTGATGATGGTGTTTTGCGGCTTAACGGCCGGGTATGTGTTCCAGCCATTGTGGAGCTGAGGCAGATGATTTTGGCAGAGGCTCACAGTTCGAGATATTCCATTCATCCGGGTACTGCGAAGATGTATCATGATCTTCGAGAGCTGTATTGGTGGAAAGGGATGAAGAGGGATGTTGCTGATTATGTATCTCGGTGTTTGAATTGCCAGCAGGTGAAGTATGAGCACCGGAGGCCAGCCGGGGTGACCCAGTCTATGCCCATTCCCGAGTGGAAGTGGGAGCAGATCACTATGGATTTCGTAGTTGGTTTGCCGCTGACCGTGGGTAAGCATGATTCGGTGTGGGTAGTAGTTGATCGACTGACGAAGTCGGCTCACTTCATTCCAGTGAGGACTACTTATACCTCGGAGCGTCTGGCTCGTATCTTCATTGAGCAGATTGTGAGATTGCATGGTGCTCCTATTTCTATCATTTCTGACCGAGGTGCTCAGTTCACAGCTCAGTTTTGGAGATCTTTTCAGAGAGAGCTGGGTACTCGGGTCGATCTCAGCACTGCATTTCACCCGCAGACTGATGGCCAGTCTGAGCGGACCATTCAGATCCTCGAGGATATGTTGA
The DNA here is from genome assembly GCA_029990175.1 of Petunia secreta. NCBI lineage: Eukaryota > Viridiplantae > Streptophyta > Magnoliopsida > Solanales > Solanaceae > Petunia > Petunia secreta. The sequence continues at coordinate 1,256,268 of JARKIP010000051.1, forward strand.
GGGCGTGTGCTATTGATTTTGGAGGCCATTGGGATAGCCATTTGCCGCTAGCAGAGTTTGCGTATAATAATAGCTATCAGGCTTCTATCCAGATGGCTCCGTTTGAGGCATTGTATGGTCGGAGATGTCGCTCGCCTATCGGTTGGTTCGAGTCTGGTGAGGTCCAGGTGTTGGGGCCCGATTTGGTGCAGCAGACCTTAGATAAGGTCCGGGTTATTCAGGATCGACTCCGCACGGCTCAGAGCCGGCAGATATCGTATGCAGATCGGAGGCGGAGAGATCTTGAGTTCATGGTTGGGGACCGGGTATTCCTCAGAGTGTCGCCCATGAAGGGTGTTATGAGATTTGGGAAGAAAGGCAAGCTCAGTCCTAGGTTCATTGGGCCTTTTGAGATATTGGAGCGCGTTGGCGCCGTTGCTTATAGACTGGCTTTGCCTCCCTCTCTGTCGGTTCATCCGGTGTTCCATGTGTCCATGCTCCGGAAGTATGTTCACGATCTGTCTCATGTGATCGATATGGTTTCCGTGGAGGTAGATGGCGACTTAGCTTATTCGGAGGAGCCTATTGCTATTGTGGCTAGAGAGGTCCGTAAGATGAGATCGAAGGTGATCCCGCTTGTGAGAGTTCAGTGGGGGCCATTGCCGAGGCCACTTGGGAGCTTGAGTCCGAGATGCGTGAGAGGCATCCGCGCTTGTTCGATGATTCAGGTATGAAATCCTTGTATTTTCTAAGCCTGAATTTGCATTTTTAAGTTTTATTGATTTCGGGTGGTACCGAGGGGTCCTCGAAATCTGTGCCAGCTCCGTGGCTAGTGTGTGGATCCTACCTTAGACTTAGGCTCGTCCGAGGACGGCCGAGACTCTAAGTGGAGGAGAATGTAACGACCCTCAAATAGTCGTTACGGGATCTGGGACCTCGATTTGCATGTTGACAGTCCCAAAAGCTCCGTTAGGTCATTTATGACCCGTCTGTGAAATTTGAGTCGAAACGGAGTCCGTTTGATAGGTTTTCGAGAAAAGGATCCGTTTATGAAATTCCGGAAAGGAATTTGGGGTTTCGATAGGTCGTTTTGAGTAAACGTACCCCGATGGAAAATCCGAGTGCACCGTTAGGTCCGTCTCGTCATTTATGATATGTAGCAACCTTCAAAATTGAAAACGGACCTCGTTTGATAGGACTTTTGATAAAGTCCCCGTTTCAGAAGTTTAAAAGAGTTAAAAGAGGTTTCCGAGCTCGATTTGAGCAAATGAGCTCTGATGAGAGATCCGAAAGTTCCGTTAGGTTCGTATAGTCATTTGTGACTTGTAGCAACTTTCGGAATTGGATTCCGAGGTCGTTTGGTTAAATTTCGCTATTTTGGCGAAAGTCGAAAATTGAACCTTTGCCGTGGGACCCACTTTTTGAGTTCTGGTGGTCCGAATTGAGTTCCGTCTTGATGAGCATGTCACCCAAGTATTTTATGGCTTGTGTGCAAAATTTGGGATCATTCCGAGCTTCGTAGGGTCCCGTTTTGCCCCTAAAACAGTAGAAAAACTGGTGCGACTTTTCTGTTCTGTTTTGGCGCAAACAGCCGGATAAAAGCTGATTTTTCGGCCAATCCGTAAGGAATTAGGAAACACTCAAAACATGAAAGTTGTAGCCCTTTGAGTTGTGGTTCTAATGGCACCAGTTTCAGGTCATTTGGACATTCCTATCAAAAGTTATGATTTTTTCAAAAGAAGCTGTCACAGAGGCAAAAACTGCTATAAAAAGGCCATTTCGGGCCATTTCGGTTCATAACTTATAAAAATCATTTGGTGAGCTCTTGAGGCGATATTTTGGTATTCCTTGAAGACCCAATCATACTTACACTTAAGGTAAGCCCTTTCAATCCATCTTTATGTTGATTAACACAAGAATCAAAGGGTTGATTCTTGGAAATGGGTTAGAACCCTAGATTCTTAAGAATTGGGGAAAGACATCGAGCAAGGCTCGCATGTGGAATCTAAGTGTACTTTTGGACTCACGGGAGCGTGGGGAGTCCGGAAAAGTACATTTTGTATATTTAGGGCTCGGCCCTACCAGGGGCATTTTGGTAATTTTTACCCTAGGATGCCTATAGGCTTAAATAGCTATAATTGAGCACTCATATGTGCTATATCTTGTCTTAATAGACCTAGTGGAGAGTCCTTCGCGGACAAGGCGAGCGGGAAAGGAGATTCTTCCCGGCATTTGAGCCCGAATTTCGAGGTAAGTGAGACTTGACCTCTATTGTGCTTGTGGACTCTTCCTTCATGGTAGTATGCTTCATGTACGCATATATATACCTAACAATGGTTAGGATTAATGATGTGAATTACTGGCTATTATTGTTTGTTATAAATAGCGAGATTGTGACTCGACCGAGGTATGTGCCGGTCTAAACGCTACGTCGAGGTAGCTTAAATTTATATCGTAGTAACGCTTGCTACGCCATGCTTAGATAGCAAGAACTTGGGACATAGCTGAGGATGTTGCCGGCATGTCATGATAAATGTCTTGCCGAGGATTTTTCCGGCTTTTGTATGATATTGGTACTTGATTTGTTCACGTGCCGGGTTGGGTAGTACTGTCTATACGTAACCTTGGGTTGGACGACATGGGAGTAGGGATTGTACCCCCAAACTGTGGTCGGGTTAACCTTCGCCTTACGTTCAGCTAGCATAACCAACCTGGGTTACGGTGACTGTGAAATATTATCGTTATTAATATTTCTGTTATTATTTCCGTTATTGTTATTAATGTCGTGGATATTAATACTGTTAGAGGGACACTTGACAGGGGGTGTGGTGTCGCCTATACTATGAGATGTGTCACACTTGACAGGGGGTGTGGTGTGGACACTTGATCTTTGAGATGTGACACACTTGACAGGGGGTGTGGTGTGGTCACTTGATTTATTGAAATACGACGCACTTGACAGGGGGTGTGGTGCGATCGTAGACAGATTTGAGATGAGCCAACGACTACGGGTCGTTGGTCTACTTATTCATGATTGTGATAGTGACTTCGGGTCACGGTATATGGTTGATACTTAGTAGTGGTGTTGCTAGTCCATCGTAGGTCTAGGTTAGTCGGCACGGGAGTAGAGATTGGACCTCCAAACCACCGCTGCGTTGACCTATGCCTTACGTTGGATGGGCATAATCCTTGAGACTTCTGGTTACTACTTGTGTGTATGGAATGTGTTACATCTATTTGTGATCTCACTACTTTTTTGTATGATTACTATAGTATGTTGTTGCTTATGATGCATGTAGCGACTTGTCCCGCAAGGGTACCTTAGCGGGCCTGTCGGTGATCTTACTGGGCTTCGGCTCATAACTTACTCTGCTACGTGCGCAGGTTCTTCATCCAGTCAGCAGCCCGGACGTTAGCGGTTCCCGAGGCTTCTGAGACTTTTGATTGAGGTGAGCCGACCACACAGACCGTGGTGGCATACCGCCGGAGTCACTTAGAGATAGGACTCAGATTTCTTTGATGTATATTCATACTTTATTGAGTCACTCTTAGAATGCTCCAATTCTTTTGTGGATATATTCTTTTGGACTTCACACTTTTATATTTATATATCCTTTTATGATCTTTTCACATTATTGTTCTTTTCCGCATCTTGTTTCATTGGTTCGCCTAGGCAAATGTTGTTTAGGTGCCATCACGAGCCCTTGGAAATTGGGTCGTGACAGTTGAAGTCCAACTCCTTTTCACACTTCGAAGACACAGCCTGCGCACCGCCTCTTTTAGTCTGACTAGGATGCATATTCATTCACGCGCCACTATTCCTAGTTTCACATGGATTTGCAACCCGCAACTCTTTTCGATCGATCGTGCCCTTCATTATAAGGACTAGGTTCTTCGTGAGGACCTCTGAGTCCTTTACATTTGTCATTCTTCAAAACCAGCACTCAAAAAATTCCCCCTTTTTGATGATGACAAACAAATGTTGCCCAAGAACCTGAACAGACAAAAACCCAAAAGCACATAAACAAAAGTAGCAAGTTCAAGAAAAAAATGAAACAGATGAATTAGGTCACAAACACCCCAACATTTCCTTCTTCCCCCTTTTGGCATCATTGAAAAGATTCAAATACCTGCATGAACCTGTCAGTACTATTCAGTCTAAAGCACAGGTCAGTAATAAGAACACACAGAAGCCGAAATAAGGGCCCAATCAAGAACCAAATACTTAAAAAGGAAACAGTCACATACATAAGAAGAATTAAAACCATTATCCAGGGTGTGATATCAACACAACCCAATCAATTAGTACACAACTGAAAAATAAATTGTTTGAAACAACCAACACATGCGCAGGGGAAAATTGGAAGGAATTGACAACATGCAGAAAGAGGGATAGGAGGATAGGACAAGAGGACTCAAAGCTGAAGGTTGAAGTGTTTGACAAGTGCCTCAAGTTGCTTCGTATTCTTGGCCCTTTCCATCACTAGCTCGGCCTCATACTTGTGGCAGTCTATCTTCAAACGATCAATTTCTTGATCCTTCAACTTCAGCTGTCTGTGGAGCTCTGCATTTTTTGTATTCACCTCAAGGACATGAGTCTCTAGCTCTTTCACAGCATCAATGGCCTCCTCAGGTCCATAGTCCTCACTTTCCTCAGCTAGCTCTTGCTTGGCCTGCATTGGTTTCTTAGAAGCTCTGCTCTCCTTGAAGAAGTCATAATTTTTAAGCATATTGTGCCCAAACATTTGATGAATGGTCGGCTTCTTCCCAGCTTCCAGGGGAACCCCAAAATGTTCAAGTACATGCTGGAGGATGTAGGAATACACAAGAGAATGTGGCTTTTGATCTGTGTCAGCAATCCGCTTGATATGTCTAATGATTAGCCTAGGTAAATTGATTTTTACCCCCTATCCAGCAAGTCCATGTATGTCAGGTCCAAAGCATTAGCTTCATAGTTCCTCTCTCCTCTAGGCAGAAGGAACCTGTGCACAAACTCAAACAGCAACTGGTGTGCAGGTTCCATCTCCTTCTTATCTACCTTCCTCTCCTTCCTTAGTTTGGGTTTTCCTGAAAACTTCTTGAATACATCCAGAGGAGTCACTCCATCAGTCCTCTTGGGCCATTTCAATTTTATATACCTGCAATAACCTACAGCAGGTATGTCAAGAATCACTCCAAGCTCAGGTCTCCCAAACTCTATCTCAATTCCCCTCACTGTGGTGAACACTCTCCTGGCATTAACTCTGCAGTTGGTGTAGAACTCTCTGTTCTCATCAACAAACAACCTTCTCTCTTTGTTGGCAAACAAACCAAGCCATCCTTAGTTACCAATCATTCTCAGCAGTGGCTTCATGTGAAATTCCTTCTCATCATGCAAGATGCTGCCAGGCAACACCTGATGCTTTGAAAAGAAGGCCACCCTGTCAACTTCTTCCTCACTGCCTCTTCTTCTCTTCCTGTTCTCAGCTTCACTATCTGTTTCAGAATCACTTGGCTCAGCATAACTTCCAGCCTCATCACTCTCTTCTTGTACTTCCTCAGCTTTCTTTTCTTCTTCCCTTTTCTTTGCCTCTCTGTCTCTCACATTCGTCACTGTTCATTCCAATTTTCCTACCTTCTCCAGCTGTTGCTTTAAGGTAGACCTAGTGCCAACCCTCCTGGCAATAGGCTCATCAACAGTCTTGTCACCACTATCTCCACTTGATTTATCAACCAATTTAGTTTTCAACACTGGCTTTCCCCCTTTCACCAGTCTCCTTATTTTTTCCGGCTCTACTCTGTTTTCCTTGACAAATACAACCTCCTCTTCTTCTTCCTCACATGATAGTCTCTCATCCTCTTCACCAAACTTTCTCTTTCTCTTTGATTCTTCTCCTTTCTTAGTAACCTTTTCATTTTCAGCTTTTTCTAACACAATCCCTTCATTCTCTTCTTCTTCTTCAGAATCTGTCTAGTTTAAGTCTGCATCATCAGCCTCAGTGGAATCTGGGCAAGAGACAGGCTCTTGACACAGATCCTTTGAGGCTTCAGCAAGACCAGACCCTCCAACTACTGGACCTTTTGGAACAGATCCTTCCTCAATATTCTCAGCACTCCCAACATTTGTACAAGGTTCCATTTCACTTTCTCTAAGGGACTTGATGTTTGGCATTTTATGCCAATATTTCCTTAATATTTCCTTACGTTTGGATACTTTATTCGCTCGTTTTATGGTTTATGAATGTGGTTTTGCACTAATTTTATGTCGTGTGTATGTAGGTTGTTATGCAGTGCAATTGGAGCTTTTAAGAGCATGATTGAGCAAGAAAAGATTGGATTTTGATTGAGGATTGGATCGGGCACACGAAGGCACGACACGAGCGAGCAAAGGAGCAAGGAACGGAGCAGTTTTGCCTGGCGCTATGGGCCACGCGCCGCGCCCTCTACCGTGCGCAGTGGCTAGGCGCGGTTTCCCATGCGCCGCGTGGCCAAAGCGTGGAGAATGTGACGGGTTCTGCTTGTCCCAGCGCTTTACGAGGCGCGGGGCGCCCGTTATAGCGCCCCTGTGCGCGTTTTTACTTCCTATTTCGTCTAGGATTAGGTGTAACTTATTACTAGGTGTTTGTAAACTCTATAAATACTCTTTTACTTAGTTTTTCATGGGAGTTCAGACTTGGGGGGGGGGAGTTCAGACCTTGGAGCAAGTTTTGGAGGAGAGGGGAGAGCCCTAGATGTCTTCTACACAAGTTCTTTCTCTCTTTCTCTTATTCTTCTCTTTAATTCTATAGTTTGTTTGTTCTCGGGTTAGAGTAAATACATGAAGGTTGATGTTTGAAAGTTGATTTCTATATATTGATTTACTATTACGGATTGTTTATCCTTTCTTGATCATAATTGTTTGATTATTGAGGCCTGATAATTGAACACTATCTATGGTTTTTAGATTGAACTCGAAAGAGGGAATTTTTAATTACGCAATAAGAAAGAATAGGACTAGTTTGTGAACCCGGGCATCGGGGAACCAATTTGTGAGTAGGATAGACATATACTTGCTCGCCTAGTTTAACTCATTACAGAATTCGTTAATGCGTGCACGTGATTCAACCCATAGACATATAGGGATTGGAGTAGCCTGCATAGACCGTGAAGAATCGAAAGGTTTTCATGGGTACATTTAACCTGTAGTTAGCAATCTAGGAAATCAAGAAGTAGAATCAACTGGAAAACTCAACTGGATTGTTCGTAACTCTGACCCGGGACCGCCATCTTTTATTGATAACAACTTAGAATTTGCTCTGTTACTTGATTTCAATTACTTGTTTTTTATTACTGTATTTAGTTAGTAAAAACCTCAACCATTAGAAAAGATCCCTGAATAGTTTCTATAAAGTGTTTGCTAGAATTCAGTCTGAATAGTCCTCGTGGGAACGATACTCTACTTATCACTTTATTACTTGTCGACCACGTATACTTGCGTGTGCGTTGGGAGCAACAAGTTTTTGGCGCCGTTGCCGGGGACTAAATTGACTGTTTTTTTTTTGAACAATTTATTATTTTCTATTCAGGTTTAATTTTTTTTATTTTATTTTTAGTTTATTATTTTATTACTAGTTTACATGGCATCTTTTAATGAAAGTGGGTTGAATGATGGTTGCTCAAATTTTGTTGATTCTTGTCTACTTTGTGGAGGACATCATTTGTGGGAAAATTGCCCGAGTCTTCCAACCCTGCGAGACTGGTTATGTGAATTTTCTACCACCTTTGATTGGAATTTTTGTAAATTATGTGGTGGTCGGTGGAATGATTGTCCTAAGTGTCATGCTCCTTCCCCCAATAATTGTTGTGATGATTCTAATGATGTTTGTGAGTTTGACAGGAGCGATAAAGTGCAGGTTGTTAGCGAAACTTGGCTAATGGAGCAAGCCAAACTCTTAGAAGCTTATGGGGATTTCAGGAGTGAACTTGCAAATATGACGAGGCAATTTATAGAAGAGAGGGTTGTGCTCAAGCAAGAGATCGACGAATTTGGCTTGACTATTCACGACTTGGAGGAAAATTTGAGTGATATGGTTGAGGTGTCTAATGCCCAATTATCAGTTGTCGTGAATAGTAGATTTGAGATAGAAGAGCTTAGAAGCCAATTTGAGGAGCAAAAAGTGGAATTCCTACCATTCGACCCAATAGCAGTTGATGATGCCAAGGTTGAGGAAATCACATTAGAGTCAAGTGGGGAAATAGAAAACATCATAGGTGAGGACTCTAGTGTTTGTGCAAGTGAGGGTGTCAAAAATAATGCAACTTTAGAATTGAAGCGCATTGGACCTCATTCCAATCATTTTTCTACATTGTGTTTGGATGGTGACATGAAAATTGAGCCACCCGAGCCTATGAAGAAACAAAAGGAGGAGGAACAAGGTGCCTATATTTTAGAGTTTGTGATGCCGAGGAGACAAAACGACATCCCTCATTTAAAGGCTAAGAAGTGCAAAATGCGGCATTGTTTACTTGGTCCTTTTGTATTTTTGCCACCACCCCAATACCATAGTTGTAAACTTGAGGCAAAGTTAGGGATTCAATTCATTAGTTCAAGGTGGAGAAAAAAGTGATGAAGTTGTCTTCGTCGTGCCACGACGTTAACTAAGGCGCTTCTTGGGAGGCAACCCAATTTGCTTGCTTTACTTTTATTTATTTTTTTTATTAGTATTTTTATAGTTGTATATTACTTTGGGTGATTCTTTGGATTGCAGGTTCACGTAATGTCGAGGCTAAGTGTGGGGTGTCCTCACCCTTGCCCAATATTGATGACCAGATGAGGGAAGTCTGAGTACCTCATACTATATGGAAGCTTGGAGGATGCTAGCACCAAGGACTAGAATCTTCAGGAAAGTTTTCTTTACCTTGCGCTTGCTTATTTTTAGCACTGAGGACAGTGCTTAGTTTAAGTGTGGGGTGGGAAACTACCCTTTATCTATTTTTGAGGTTAGGGATGCATGTACCGTAGGATTTTTCTTTTGTCACTTGACTTTATTTTTATTTGTTTCTTGCTTTAATATATGAAAACAAATTAGAAAACCAATGAAAAATTCCAAAAAGATTTTCCTTTTAGTTTTTTTTAGTGGTACATGTCATCCGCCCCGTGGTTTTTCTTATGGCCTCGGTTCTTTTCCACGGGTAGGCCTTTGAACCGGGTAGTTTTTTATTTTTAGGATTAGGATAGTTAGTTGTAGATGACCCTAGACGAAGGAATAGGTGGAATGCTAGGTGCCTTTGATGTGTTTGATACCGATGGACTTGGACTTGATTGCATGTGCTATTTGTGGTGTCCTTGAGTTTTAATTGTGATGCATGCCTAGAAAAAATTGGAACGACCCCCTTGAGATGCTTGTGTCCGCTTGCTTGACTTGATTGTGAACCTTTGTGCATTAGTGCTTAAATTTCCACAAGTTGCATTCTAGATGCTTGATTGGGAGTTGTTGATGGAACCTTTTTGTGTAGATCGTGTGCAATGTGTGTTGTGAGGCATGTTTTTGTTTACTCCATGTTGCATATTAATGTCCAGAACTTGCCCCGTGTGTGTGCAAAGCGAAATCCTAGGTTTGCTCTAGTTGGGAAATGATACAAGGCCTTCTTTTGATTTGCCTGCCCTTACATATATACCTTGAAAAAAAATTGTTGTTGTGATTTCTTTGATCCTTTTTGTTGGTACCCACACCCCGAGCCTACCCATGTGTTTTAAATTGACTCTTTTGGCCCTTACTCCTTAAGCACTTTATTGATATTGTGTAGTTGATTGGAGTTGTGGTTGGAATTGGGAGGTTTTTGAGTGGAGCTAATGAAGGGGAATAATTGAAAATTTGTGAAGTAGTGAAAGGCATTGGCAAGGTTGGATGAGATTGAAAAAGAAAAAAAAATAGCAAAGAAAAAATTGTGGAAAAAGAAATAAAGAGAAAAGATATTCATTCCTTGCTAGTGTGTGCTTAAATGAAAAAATGCTACTTGTTGAGAAGGTGTATGTGTAGAAGTTGTTGGTTTGGGTGGCTTGATGAGATTTGTGCTCAATTTAATTGTGATGTATTAAAGTGCTTAGGGAGGTAGTCACTATTACCCATATGTATCCTACCAACCCCTTAGCCTACATTACGACCTTTCTAAAGTCCTAGTTAATCCTGATTGGAGTGAGCTTACATTAGTGGAGTCCTACACTACGGGCAAGCCTGTGGTACGTTGTGTGTGACATGTGAGAATTTCATGAGAGTGAGTGAATTCTTTCTATGCTATTGCCCCCGTTCTATTCATGATATTGGTTTTGTGTGTGATTTTTGGGGGGCACTCTCTTGCTTCATATTGGTGAGGGCACATGGTTTGCATGAAATAGGTGAAGTTGGTGGCTTCTTGGTTGAGTAGATAGGTGTGATTTTGTGGGAGCATGGTTGCAATAAGTTGAGTTTGTGCATTTGAGCTATTTTGGGGTGGTTGTTCTCATATTTTTGGTTTTAGTAAATTGTTGACATGTTTGTGGACCCATAGTAGTCATGTGTGCATTTGTTCAATGGTCGGTATCAACCATAGTCATAGGCAGACCTGTTCTACCTAGGTTGGAAGTTATTTGTGATTGCTCGAGGGCGAGCAAAGGTTCAAGTGTGGGGTGGTGATGTTTGGCATTTTATGCCAATATTTCCTTAATATTTCCTTACGTTTGGATACTTTATTCGCTCGTTTTATGGTTTATGAATGTGGTTTTGCACTAATTTTATGTCGTGTGTATGTAGGTTGTTATGCAGTGCAATTGGAGCTTTTAAGAGCATGATTGAGCAAGAAAAGATTGGGTTTTGATTGAGGATTGGATCGGGCACACGAAGGCACAACACGAGCGAGCAAAGGAGCAAGGAACGGAGCAGTTTTGCCTGGCGCTATGGGCCACGCGCCGCGCCCTCTACCGCGCGCAGTGGCTAGGCGCGGTTTCCCATGCGCCGCGTGACCAAAGCGTGGAGAATGTGACGGGTTCTGCTTGTCCCAGCGCTTTACGAGGCGCGGGGCGCCCGTTATAGCGCCCCTGTGCGCGTTTTTACTTCCTATTTCATCTAGGATTAGGTGTAACTTATTACTAGGTGTTTGTAAACTCTATAAATACTCTTTTACTTAGTTTTTCATGGGAGTTCAGACTTGGGGGGGAGTTCAGACCTTGGAGCAAGTTTTGGAGGAGAGGGGAGAGCCTTAGATGTCTTCTACACAAGTTCTTTCTCTCTTTCTCTTATTCTTCTCTTTAATTCTATAGTTTGTTTGTTCTCGGGTTAGAGTAAATACATGAAGGTTGATGTTTGAAAGTTTATTTCTATATATTGATTTACTATTACGGATTGTTTATCCTTTCTTGATCATAATTGTTTGATTATTGAGGCCTGATAATTGAATACTATCTATGGTTTTTAGATTGAACTCGAAAGAGGGAATTTTTAATTACGCAATAAGAAAGAATAGGACTAGTTTGTGAACCCGGGCATCGGGGAACCAATTTGTGAGTAGGATAGACATATACTTGCTCGCCTAGTTTAACTCATTACAGAATTCGTTAATGCGTGCACGTGATTCAACCCATAGACATATAAGGATTGGAGTAGCCTGCATAGACCGTGAAGAATCGAAAGGTTTTCATGGGTACATTTAACCTGTAGTTAGCAATCTAGGAAATCAAGAAGTAGAATCAACTGGAAAACTCAACTGGATTGTTCGTAACTCTGACCCGGGACCGCCATCTTTTATTGATAACAACTTAGAATTTGCTCTGTTACTTGATTTCAATTACTTGTTTTTTATTACTGTATTTAGTTAGTAAAAACCTCAACCATTAGAAAAGATCCCTGAATAGTTTATATAAAGTGTTTGCTAGAATTCAGTCTGAATAGTCCTCGTGGGAACGATACTCTACTTATCACTTTATTACTTGTCGACCACGTATACTTGCGTGTGCGTTGGGAGCAACAGGACTCAACAAGATCTTGTTCCCTTAGTTGTTCTTTCACTCTTTCTACTATATCCAACTCCACACCAGTCTTTTCAACCAAAGGCACATGTAAGTCTTCCCTAAGTTTATCCTGTCCACACTTTTGCTCTGTTTCACCTGGGTTCCCCCTATCTATTCTGTCATCATACTCTACAACTCCTATAATTTTATCTAGTCCTGTTACTAGGGTTTCAGTGTCTGTCGTACCAGGGCTTTTTATTTCTACTAAACCAACAGGAGTAGATGTAATAGGATCAGGGATTACCTCAAAAGGTGATTCCGATGAACTTTGTGCAATGGGCATAGTGGCTCTTGACCTCATCTTCTTGACCAATTTCTTGTCGCCCTTTTGGAGAAATTTTGTTCTGGCCCTAGCATTCTTTGTGCGAGAGTGGATGGGGGTGGTTTTGTAGACATGGTGAAGATTTTAATGGATTTTCGACTGAGATTTGAAGAATTCTTTCAGTTTTAGGTTTTGAGAGAGAATTTTTGTGTGGAAGGAGAGACGTAGTTGGGTGAGTAGGTTCTGTGTGTATCGACAAAAAGGGAAGGGTTTTGGTGATTGGACAACTTCTAGGGAAGACAAAGAAATAATGAGGTAGAGTAGAGGAGCAGCTTTTTGAAATTTTTTAAAACTATGAAGAGTTATAGATTTGACGGTTATGGACTCATTTAATATAGCCTTTTCAAGTAGTGGGGTCCAAACAAGTCAAATAGAATTCTATCCCAAAAAGGAATGTGTTCCTATAATTTAGGACAGTTACAGGAACATGGAGGATCTCCCTTGACACACGTATAATTGACAATTTAATTTTAGTTATGACTTCTATCATGCAGGGTAGTGTGACTGTACCTGGACATGATCTCTCATGCTTCAGTCGGTTCCTTCTCAGTACATAGTAGGTTCTTTATGGGATCACATTATTCTCACCTGGTGCTCAAAGACTGAACAACTGTACTTAATAAAGTACAAGGTTAGACTGAACATTAATGACAAAATTTTAAGCATGGACAATTGAATACTTAACTAACCAATCATAGAGGGATTACTTGCTGGGTCATCCGTGTATTTTGGTCATCCCTAATTCCAACCTGTTCCTCTCAAACTGTACCTTGTTCAATGCTTTGGTAAATATATTAGCAATTTGATCTTCAGTCCTGCATGAATTCATAGTAATCAGAACCTTTTCCACATTATCTCTAAGGAAATGGTGTCTAATATCAATGTACTTGGTTCTTTTATGTTGGACTGGGTTCTTGGATATATTCACTGAACTAGTGTTATCACAGAAAATTGGCACTGCTCAACACTTGATACCAAAGTCCTCCAATTGTTGTTTGATCCATAGCAGTTGTGAGCAGCATGATGCAGCTGCCACATACTCAGCTTCAGCAGTAGATAGGGCAACTGAGTTTTTCTTCTTTGTTGCCCAAGACACCAAACAAGGACCAAGAAAGTGTGCCATTCCTGAAGTGCTTTTCCTATCAACCAAATGACCTCTATAATCTGCATCAGCAAAACCAATTAGTTCAAAAGTACCTCCCCTTGGTTACCAAAGACAAAGGTCCTGAGTTCCTTTCAAGTATCTCAGGATCCTCTTCACAGCTGTCAAATGTGACTCCTTGGGCTTGGACTGAAATCTAGCACACAGTCCTACACTGTATACGATGTCAGGTCGACTGGCTGTGAGATAGAGAAGTGAGCCTATGATTCCTCTATATTTTGTCTCGCTTGTCGAAGGACCTAGTTCATCCAAATCCAGCTTCGTCCCAGGTGCAATGGGAGTAGTCATTTCTTTTGCTCCCTTCATGTCAAATTTCTTCAGTAGTTCCTTGACATATTTTTGCTGATGAATCATAGTTCCTTCAGGCATTTGCTTTATCTGCAACCCAAGGAAGAAATTTAGTTCGCCCATCATGCTCATTTCAAATTCACTTTCCATCAGATCAGCAAATCCTTTGCATAGCCCCTCATCAGTAGCTCCAAAGATGATATCATCGACATACACTTGAACCACCAATAGATCATTACCTTTCTTCTTGAGGAATAGTGTGTTGTCAATCTTTCCTCTCGAGAAACCATTCTTCAGTAGAAATCCTAAGAGTCTTTCATACCAGGCTCTAGGGGCTTGCTTCAATCCATAAAGAGCCTTGTCCAGTTTGTAAACATGATCAGGGAATTCATTGTTCACAAAACCTGGTGGCTGTATCACATAGACTTCTTCATTCAGGCAGCCATTTAGGAAGGCACTCTTTACATCCATCTGGCATAGTGTAAACTCCATATATGTAGCAAAAGCGATTAGCATCCTGATTGCCTCCATCCTTGCAACTGGTGCAAAGGTTTCATCATAGTCTATTCCTTCTTCCTGACTATAACCTTGAACTACTAACCTCGCTTTGTTTCTCGTCACTATACCATGCTCATCCAGTTTGTTCCTAAATACCCATTTTGTTCCAATTATTGATCTGTCCTTTGGCTTAGGAACTAGGTGCCACACTTTGCTTCTTTCGAATTGATGTAGTTCCTCCTGCATGGCTAGAATCCAATCTGGGTCTTCTAGAGCTTCTTTTGCGTTCTTTGGTTCCAGAGATGAGAGGAAAGCAAAGAAAGCACAGAAGTTCTTCAAGGCTGACCAGGTCATGATTTCTGTATCCAATTCAGATGGAACATTCTCCAAAGGATGAGATCTTTGATGTTTCCATGGCCTGAGTTGAATATGACCGGAAGAACCTGCAACATTATCCTGGAGGGGTTCTTCCTGACTTGCTGGATCATCAGCTTCATCAGAGGTTCCCCCTTTCAAGTTGACTCCTTGTTCTAGTATGCTTGGATTTTCACCTGATGTCTCCTTGTCTTCCGAGTCTTCCAGTTCATTTACACCTTCTTCCCTACTTAGGCCAATCAGTTGATCTTCTGGCTCACTCTCCTCCAGTGCCTTATATGATTCATCAAATACAACATGCATATTTTCTTCCACTGTTTGTGCTCTTTTGTTAAACACCTTGTATGCTTTGCTTTGAGTAGAATAACCAAGAAATATTGCTTCATCACTCCTAGCATCGAACTTCCCCAAGGGTTCCTTGTCATTGTTGTGAACAAAGTATTTACAACCAAAGGGTCTTAGGTGAGCAATATTTGGTTTTCTTCCTCTAAGTAGCTCATATGGGGTCTTGTCAAGAATTGCTCTGATGGAACATCTGTTCAACATGTAGCATGCAGTATTTATTGCTTCAGCCCAAAAGTTTCTTGCAAGCCCACTTGACAACAGCATAGTTCTAGCCATATCCTCCAGACACCTGTTGTTGGGGAGTTCTTGGGGTAGAGAAGTTATGATCTATGCTGTTCTTTTCACAGTACTCAGAAAATCTTGAGTTTTCAAACTCAGTTCCATGATCAGATCTGATGCTGATGAGTTCTAGTCTTAGCCTTTTTTGCACTACACCAGCCCAGTCTTTAAAGCCGTCAAAAGCTTCATCTTTAAATGCCAAGAATAGGGTCCATGTGTACCTAAAGTATTCATCAACAATCACGAACACGAATCTCTTTCCTCCTCTACCCCTGACTCTCATAGGTCCACACAGATCCATATGCAACAGTTCCAGTGGCTTTGATGTACTTACCACCTTCTTAGATTTAAAGGATGATTTCACATGTTTTCCCCTTACACACGCATCACACATTTTTATGTTTTCAAATCTCTTGCTTGGCAATCCACGAACCAGCTCCTTCGATACAAGCTTGTTCAGTTGTGAGAGACTTGCATGACCCATTCTTTTGTGCCACAGTTGGGAATCACTTTCTTGCACATTCAGGCATGTTAAGTTATTTTCAGGTAGTGACTTCAGCGATGATTTGTATACATTGTTCACCCTCTTTCCTTCCATAACAATTTCTCCACTCTGTAGGTTCTTCACAATACATCCTATAGATGAGGAACACACTTCGTTACCTCTATCACATAGTTGGGAGATGCTCAGCAGATTGTGTCTGAGACCTTCAACACAATAAACATTTTCAATTGCATGATCCAAAGTTCTCCTAATCTTTCCAATTCCCACGATTTGACCACTTTTTCCTCCTCCGAAGGCCACACTGCCTCCTTGAAATGCTGCAAGTGAGAGAAAGTTTCTTCTATCTCCTGTCATGTGCCTTGAACAACCAATATCAAGAATCCAGCTTGAGTTATTCTCCCTCACTCCAGCCTGCAAAACAAATTAGAGGTTAGTCTTAGGAACCCAGACAAGCTTGGGTCCCTTCTTACGAGAGAATGGATAAATCAGATCCTGTCTAGACCATTTAGGTAGAACACTTCTTTTATTCTTGGCCTTGGCCTTTGCCTTGCTGATATTTATGCACTTTTGTTTGACATGTCCAGTTTCACCACAAAAGGTACATAACATGTTGCCATGTAACGCCACATACTTGCTCTTAGGGTTATATGGAGGCAATAATTTCTTAAATCCTAACCCTTGTTTTCCTTTGTTTTGATTTTCAAGAACCCAGTTCATTGCCTCCGATGATTTATTCCATTTGGTCAATCTAGTAAGCTCAAATTTTGATTTTTCAACCTTTTGATTTAAAATCCTGTTCTTTTCAGTTTCATGATACATAATCTCATTAGCTCTTTTCAATTCATTTTCCAGAAAGGTTTGAACTTCACTTATTACTCGCTTACAATTTGCACTCCCTCTTAACTGATTGCATTCCAATTTTAGTTCAGTGATCTTAGAGTTTGACACAAGAGTCTGTCCTTTCAAGATAGCATTGATTTCTTCAAGTTCAATGTTCTGTTCTAGGAGGCTCTTGTGCTTGGTTCTAAGACTTCTTAGTTCTTCAGTTAATTTATCCTTTTCAAGCTTCTCCTTTTCATAACCCTCAATTAAAGTGGCAGTGATTAAAATCAAGTTTTCAGAAGAGTATGTATGTAAAGTTTCCTTAAGTTGAGATATACATACCTCTGCTGAATGAGCAGCTTCAGCTCCATCAGTTGCCATGAGAGCGGAGTCCTTCTTTTGATTGTCATCTGTGTGCACCTCCTTCAGTCTTTCCCTAATTTCCTTGGCAGACTTGCATTCAAATATTGTAGCAAGCACATCATAGGTGAGTCCTCTCTTCAGGTACCATTCAGCTTTGAAGTTTGCCTGTAACCAGTCTAGGTCTTGAGGATCTAGTTCTTCTACTTTCTTTGGCACCAAGACTCCATTTGCAGCTCTCTTTACAGGAACATGAGGCCCTCTCTTCACGATCAGCCACATACTATAGTCTGCTACTTGCAAAAAAGTCTTCAACTGTTTCTTCCAGTTCTTGTAGAGAGTCCCGTTGAACATAGGTGGCCTTGATGGATCTCTTCCTCCTCTAAACTCTCGAGGGTCTTTTTCATCAGAACTGATGTCTGACATACCCATTAGAGCCAGTGGTGAATCATCTTCAGAATCCTTTTCATGATCGGATTCACTATCAGTTGGTCCCCATGTAGCATAGAAAGCTTCTTTCTTCTTTCTCTTTCTGCTCTGAAGTTTGGAGGCCGTCTTGACTTCTTCTTATCTTTATCATTTTCCTTTGGCGTCTCCTTCTCCTTTTCCTTGGATGCTTCCACATGGGACAGTCCACGACAGCATGATCCTTTTTTAAGCACTTAAAGCATCCTGAATAATCAGGGCTGTCAACTATGTTCTTCCTGCCAGAATTCTCCTTGCCACTTCTTTTGAATCCTTTGAACCTTCCCAAGTTAAGCTTCTGTCTTAGGGCACTTACCATTGCTGCTTCAACTGATTGAAGATCAACATATTCATCGGTTTCATCAGTTGCTTCAAGCGCAAGGGTCTTGTCCTTCTTTACAGCTGGTTTAGCTTTTGAGTCCTTCATCATCTCATGAGTTTTCAAGCTACCAATGAGTTCTTCAAGTTTGATGGATCTGAGAGGTTTGGACTCAATGATGGCGGTCATCTTGGGTTCCCATGCTTCAGGAAGCACATTCAGAATTTTATCAACCATCTCTACTTCAGGCAATTCCATATCCAGAGATCTCATCTCATTAGTAATGATGGTCAACCTGGTCATCATATCCTGAATTGATTCTTTCTCACCCATGGAGAATAGTTCAAATTGTCTCTTCAGCATTCTCCTTTTTGAGTCCTTTACTTCTGTGGTTCCTTCATGCGCAACCTGCAGAGCATCCCAGATTTCCTTAGCTATCTTATAAGATGATACTCTATTGAACTCCTCAGGACCAAGACCACAGATGACCAGACGTTTGGCTTTGCGATTCTTTTCAATCATCTTATAATCCGTCTCATTGAACTCCTCTTTCAGTTTAGGTTCTTGCTTGGCAGTGGCTCCTTCACCAACTATTTTGGTGGGGATCATGTTTCCTTCAGAAACTATCAGCCAGAGTTGATAGTCTTCAGCACATATGTAATTCTCCATCCAATTCTTCCACCACGCATAGTATTGCCCATTAAACTTTGGGGGCCTCTTAACTGACTGTCCTTCAGTGATGGTAGGTGGTGCACTCATGATTCAGATCCTTCTCAAGCTGTTACCCTTTCACGAGAAGACCTGATCTGATACCACTTGTTATAATCTATGCACCTCCTAAAGACACTAGAAGGGGTGGTTGAATAGTGTCTACCGATTTTCGTTCCAAGAACCTTGTTCTTCTGAATGTAGAACCTAGTTCTTAACTTTGCAGTTATACTGTTTCAACCACTGCAACACACCACAACTACACACGTAGAAAACACAAGGATTTTACATGGAAAACTCCTTGCTCAAGGGAGAAAAATCACGACCCACACTCTGGGATTTTAGAACTGAATCCACTAACACAATGAGCAAAGTTTTTTATTACAAACTTTGTAACCAAGGGGCTACACTCTAGACCCTAATCACTACTCAAAGCTAAACTCTAGCTTTTCAAGTAATTATACACGAGTTCACCTAATGCGTATGCTTCTGTAATAAGCCAATAGGTAAAAACCATGAACGCTCAAACTAATGACAACTTACAACTCAATGAACCTAGAAAGAATATCTAGACTCAATACATTACAAGCACGCCAGTTTTCTTCTTCAGTTTACTGACGTAGAAAGATGCTAGATTGCCTTTGTATGCTCTCAACTCTCTGTTTGTGAACAACTGCTTTACGGCTGTCTCAACTACTTGTATTTATACGGATCTTGAAACCCTAGTTGAGTTCTACAAGGAATCCTTGTAATTATGGTAAGACAGGATTCCTAGTAACTCTTTTCCTTGTTGAAGTCCAACTCCTTT
Organism: Petunia secreta; assembly: GCA_029990175.1. Lineage (NCBI taxonomy): Eukaryota > Viridiplantae > Streptophyta > Magnoliopsida > Solanales > Solanaceae > Petunia > Petunia secreta. Next base: position 1,275,504 of record JARKIP010000051.1, read on the forward strand.
TCACACTTCGAAGACACAGCGTGGGCACCGCCTCTTTTAGTTTGAGTAGGATGCATATTCATTCACGCGCCACTATTCCTAGTTCCGCAGGGATTTGCAACCCGCAACTCTTTTCGATCGATCGTGCCCTTCATTACAAGGACTAGGTTCTTCGTGAGGACCTCTGAGTCCTTTACGTTTGTCATTCTTCAAAACCAGCACTCAACACTCTTGTATTTAATCTCATTAGTTAATTTCTTTAGTTTAGTTATTTAAATTAGTTCAGAATAAATTCACAATTATTAAAATCTTTTCTTATTTAGATAATTAAAAATTATTTGATTTAGTCAATAGTTAATCACAAGTCTTCGTTGGAACAATACTTGATCTTGTTACTTTATTACTTGTCGATCGTGTATACTTACATGCACGTGTAGAAGCAACATTGGTAATTTTTAAGAGTTAATAGCTTAAAAGCCACCTAAACTACCACCTCTTTAAATGTTTCATACTTAAACTATTGTCTGTTTCCATTACCCTCCTGAACTATGATTTTTTGTTGTCAAATCCCCTCTGACTCTAGGTGGGGTTCTTGGTGTGGTTTACATTGTGCAAAGTCTTAAAACAAGTGCCAAGTGACACTACACGAGGCTTTACTTATCATATTTGAATTTTTTATTAATATAAAATAATAATTTGTCTCAAAGTTTTTTTTTTTTTTTTTTAAAAAAAAAAGACATACAAAACCATGAAAATGAGGAGAGGAGACAAAAAAAGATTGCTTAGATGGTAAGCATCCTCCAGCTACAACCAAGAGGTTGTGGGTTCGAGCCACAGTAGAAGAAAAAAGTGGGCGGACCACTATTTATTTTCGAGATAGGGGGAGGAGGTGGGGTTAAAATAAAGAAAATTTTAGATAGAAGTACAAGTTTTAGAAGTTATTTACAAAACATAAAAATATTTTAACAAAATTACCCAATATAGAGGAAAGGAAAAGATAATTACAAAACATACAAATCACATCCTATTTGTGCGTTTTTCACTGTTTCTAAACTATTTCACTTTCTTTGCGCTTTTTCACATTATTTTTACATTTTGTTTCAGAATATTTCACTATCTGTTTCAGACTGTTTCAGGATTGTACTTCGCTGTATCTGTACTATTTTTGCTCCGTATCTCACTGTATCTGTGTTGTTCCAAACTGTTTCAACGTTGTTTCAGCGCCGCTTCAAGACTGTTTGTAAACTATTTTACCTTTTTTGCATTATTTCATTTTTTACATTTTATCCCAGACTTTTTCACTAACGTTGTATCTGCACTTTTTTCCTCCTTATCTAACTGTATCTCGTTGTATTTATGTTGTTTCAAACTATTTCAGCATTGTTTCAGCATCATTTCCAAATTGTTTCAGCACTGTTCAAGCCGTTTCAGACTATTTCATTGTATCTGCACTATTTTTGCTCCATCTCTAATTGTATCTCACTGTATCCGCTATGTTTCAAGCTATTTCGGCACCGTTTCAAGACTGTTTCAGCACCATTCAAGGTATTTTAGACTATTTCAGCGGTGTTTCAATGAAACAGAGGCGGAGTAACATCAAACAAAGTACAATTCATCAGACATTTTCTACATTTTGTTTCAAATTTTTTTCACTAGTTGTTTCAGACTGTATCAACATTGTATCTCGCTATGTCTGCACTATTTTTGCTCCATATCTAACTGTATCTCATTGTATCTGTGCTGTTTCAAACTGTTTCAATGTCGTCTCAAGACTATTTCAGCACTGTTCAAGCTGTTTTCACACTGTTTCAGCATTTTTTCAGTGAAAAAAATGAAAAATAACGCTATATTTGCGTAGACTTCTCACATGGTAGACCCAGTCTACAAACAACTACAATGTTTGCATAGACTTTTCAACAGCTACAATGTATTTAGCCTAATTTATTTGTGTAGACTTTTTAACAGCTACATATAGTCTGTTTCAAAAGGGACATCCGTTGAAATATAGATCGATAAACCCATTTCCTCAAAGTACCAAAGGCCAGGAACATCTAAACCCGTTAATGCGACGCTGTAAAATGGGAACCGGGAACTACCAGCACCTCCTCCGGCTACTAGTCTCATGCCGGAAAATCACGGCATAGGTAACAACCACCAACACCGACACCATCGTAGCAATGGCTACATTAGCTGAACAAGAGTTCGCGGAGCAGTATAAAGATAATATTGAACCGAATGCTTAGGTGCCGCAATATCTTGATTTAAAATTTGCTTCTAGAATCAGCGAAAAATCAGCGATACAGTATGCTTCTAGGACCAAAAATCAACGACGTGGAAACTGATGTTGTAGAAGAGCTGAATCTGCCATGTACGATGGAGGAAAATGTGGTGGGATGTCAGAATCCGCTGTGTGTGGTGGTTGCGTTTTCACAATTAGTTTTGATTTTGAGTTTTTCCTTTTCTATGATGGTCCCTTGACTGTTTTGTGATAGTTAGATTGTTGTGAAATGTAACTTAATGTTTTATACCTTGCTATTTTTTAGAAAAAATATTGCTAGGTGCTGTAATTTATAAAATATTACTATTTTTTTTTTGTAATATAGGAGTGTAGGTTTGCATATATGTGTAAAAAGCCCTAAACTAAAAAGGAGAAGAGGAGTTTTCTAAAAAAATAAATTACATCCATTAGACCATCAATTTGGTTCCAAGTATCTCATCTCTCAATTCAACGAAGTTCTGTAGTAATTTCACTAAAAAAATTAGGTTAAATTTAACTATTTTATATTGATTATATATCCAAATTTTAGGTTTGATAAATAGAATGTTTGTCATTATTCTTCATCCTTAAGTATATGTGGGTTTTAAAAATTGTTAAAGGAAATCAAATTGTTTATGCCTAAAACCGGCCATCTAGGTTAAACAAAGTGGATATATAGGATCCGCTTTTGTGTACACGTCATCAATTTGAGAAGCATAGAATTCGCGTCGACGGATATATAAGGTCCGCGTTTATGGACAATTCAGCAATTGAAGGTATAGGGTCCGCGTTTGTGGGCGTAGTTCAGCAATTTGAAGTAGAGTAGGGTCCGCATTTGCAGAAATAGTTCATCAATTTGAAGTAGAGTAGGGTTCGTGTTTGGGGGCATAGTTCAACAATTTGAAGCAGCATAAGGTCCGCGTTTGTGGAAATAGTCAACAATTTGAGGAAGCAGACACATTCAACAGTTTAAGCATCATATGGTCCGCGTATGTGGATATAGTCAGCAATTGCAGCAGCATTAAGTCCGCGTTTTTGGGCATAGTTCAGCAATTGGAAGCAGCCTAAGGTCGGCATTTGTGGGCATAGCATTGGAAAGGTACTTGATTCGCATCTATGGACGTGTCAACCATGAAAACGACATAGAGTCCGCTTTTGTGGGCGTAGCATCAAAGATACATATGATATGCGTCGCTGGACGGAAAGTATGGAGTCCACGTTTGTGGATGAGATATCAATCAAACAAGCATAAGGTCCGTGTTTGTGGGCATAGTATTGAAGAGACATATGATTCACATATATGGATGTTAATAATGAAAAGCTTTTTTTTTTGTAGTATACGGACAAGACAATATTGAGCAAGCAATTCAGATACTCTCTAAAAGAAAAGGCCACTCAAATCTGTTGATAGTGGGGATACAAACAAACTAGAAAGCAAGGCAGTCAGAATTCAGGTTTTGATACATATGAAACAAGGAGGCAATACCTCCAGGGAGGAAATATCTATGAATACAAGCACCACTACAATTCATATGACAGACAAGAAGATATTTTCGGTATGATCATCAGAATGAGACATCCCTTACAAAGTTCAAAACAAAGGTGATAGAGAGACTTCCAAATACAGTAATGAGGAGAGGTTGCGTCCTTCCTATTTCTCATCATAGATTCCTGTTCCTATTCCAATTCTTGAAATCGTACCTAAAACCTTTACTCATGTGCCATAAACTCTTCACACAGGGTACAGGCCATTCTGTTTGTCGTGACATAATTGGCTACTCCGTCAAATGTCTTTGTCCGAAGACTCTTTCATCATCCTCCGAAAAAGAGGGGCAGTTGTTGACACCCAATTTTGTCTCTCATATACCAATCTTATCCATTCTTGGTCTACATTTAATTATAGAGTGCAATAATAATTTACGTGTAATAATTTATATTGTTAGTTTACTTCTCAATATAATTTATCTATTTAACTATTGCTATATTATATAATTGCATCACACCTACATCATATCTTGAGCACACAAATTGTTTATGATTAATTTTGCAATAAATTGCAATACTAATATACTTACTTGATTATTTGTGTCTACTACATATAGCCGTTACCACATCTCTTCTCCTACATTCTAATCTAATACTAATATATTGTAAATCCATGTATAATATGGATGACCAATACTCATCATTTACTCAATTGTAACCTATGGTTTACTACCCCACTTTTTCCTACTTAATTTCTCCCCACTTTCTCCTATTTAATTCCTCATTTAGTCATCTCTTAATTCTTGTAACCTTTGGGATGACTTGTAACTTCCTATGTATTGGTGTCCTATAAATAGAGGACACTTTGTCTCTGGAAGACACACTTGAAATACTTTGAGAATAATACATGTTCTTTCTTCTCCTCTCATGTATTTTATCTTGTTCTTCCACTACTTTACTATTAGTTTTACAACACGTTATCAGCACGAAATCCTAACCAACTGAGTAAAGCGATTATTTTATTGGCTAGTGTTTGAAGTTTGGGTTATCATCTCATCAGTATGGTATATTACAGGCTCCCTGGTATGTTTTTCAGTCTATACATGTGCAGTGAAAAATATGTTGCTAACTACTGAATTATAAAACTCCACTAAATATTTTTTTAATACAAAAACGTACAAGGTGCTGGGATAATTTAATTGTTAGGTGTAAGCCATTTCCTAAATATTCTGTCAACTTTTAGTTTTGAAGTATCATCTTATCTAGCATGATGATTAGTATTTGTCTCTATTTTTTTAATTAATTGTTCTAATGACACGACCCGGAATCCGGTTAGACCGTGCGAGAACACGACATCCTCCCCTAGACCCATTGGGCGAACCCTTACCAACTAAATAAGGAAAATAAATATAATAATTAAAAAAATAAGGACACGACTTTCAAATAAAACACAGACATACTGATACCTCCAAGCTGTACAAAAAATAATAGCTGACTACCCAACATACTAGGTTTAGGGCTATCCAGACTAGACATCTAAGAGTACAAAAGAAGACATATACCTCCTGAAGGGAGCAAAATGCAACTGAAATAATAACCAATAAACTGGTGGCCATCCGGAATAAAAGCTGGCTCACCCTAACAGCTGAAGTCTTCTTCGCTCCTTCACAGCGTGGCGAACTCAATCCTGGAGCGAACCTGCCGAAACGAAATAGATAGACAAGAAACAAACAACAAACAAGGGTGAGTCAAAAGGACTCAATAAGTGGGGCAGACTAGTCACCTCAAAGAATAGGATAGCTAGCCAGGGAGAAGAAACAGATAAACCAAATTTCTCTTATTTAAATTAGAAAAAGGCAGAGCCAGATAACAACCGGAAATACGTATGAAACCATAAACTTAACTAAGGATACGAGCCTGAAACATATCAACAAATTAGCAATGCACATATAAGAAGAACAATAGTCATGTACCGCAAGTCTACACAATGGTATGAATTGAGATGAAATGAAATGAAATGTGATGCAAAGGGTCACATGTGCCAAATGAATGGAGCATAATCCTCCTGCTCCGAGTGCGGAATCCTCCTACCCTCAATATGATGCAATGGAGCGGAATCCTCCTGCTCCGAGGGCGGAATCCTCCTACCCTCAATGTGATGTAATGGAGCGGAATCCTCCTGCTCCGAGAGCAGAATCCTCCTACCCTCAATATGATGCAACGGAGCGGAATCCTCCTGCTCAGAGGGTGGAATCCTCCTACCCTCAATATGATGCAACGGAGCAGAATCCTCCTGCTCCGAGGGTGGAATCTTCCTACCCTCAATATGATGCAATGATAACCTTTCACAGGCGCGGGACTCTCATCGAGTGTCGGGAAGCATATGTCAACTCACAGCCAAAGTACAATGTTCAGATCCTCAATGCAATACCAATAACAGGACATAACATATAATATACAATGTAAATCCAAAGCTAAGGCGTAGCGAGTACACCTATCGTCAGCTACACACGTAAGGAACACGTGGTAGAAAATCCACGAGGCCAGGTGCCTCCAAAGAAATGGATATAAACACTTACCTTGTTACAAAGTTAGTACATCTACTCAATAACCGCTTGTCCTTTGGTTTCATTGCCAAACGATCCCACTCTATTCAATAAGCAGAAAAATATATCAAATTAGGCTAAAGGCTTCATTCCTCACATCTTAGGGCAATCCGGTTAGGAACCTGATACCCTATTTGCATACGCACACGCCAGGCCTATGTACAGGGTTTAAGGTCACATAACCAAACCCTAAATAAATTATATTTATATGTTGCCCATAACTCACTGAGTAAGAATATATAATCAATTCCATTATCGGGATCCATTTGACTCTTTAAACTATTTATTGAACTTATTAAAACGATGTCTAATATCCCAATTTTTACCATTAAAATATATTCAAAAACACGTAATAAACTCAAATAATGCATTAAGATCATTACCTGAATATTTCGGGGTAAAAATTCTACTATTTTTCCGGCTCTTTTCTCATTTTCTGGCATTTTTTCCTGATAATTTTCTCTGTTTCGTTTCTTGTTGCGTTTCTGCTTCTCGCCGTTTCTCGTATGTTCATTATGAGCTTTATAAGCTCACCAACCGACATTTCTCTTAAAATCTTTCATCTTATCCATTTATCTTTCCTTTTGTCTTTTCCTTTTTTTTTCTTTTTCTTTTAAAATTAGCTGTTACGTTAAAAATTAAAACGGTACCCTACGATATTTGAAATAATTCCTACTTTTGCATACAAGCCATACAAAATATATGTAACATACTCGCGAAAGAGGATCTCAAATTGGACTCCCGAAACTCAAGATGCAAATTTAAATAGAAAAAGTCAAATTATTTAACTTTCGGCATTTTAGCGGAAACTAGCCGAACAACATCGAAATTTACTTTCGAAAGTTCACAAAAGTCACAAATAATCATACAAACCTAACGGCGCTTTCGGATTTCGAATCGGAGCTTATTCGCCAAATCGAGCTCGAAAATCTCTTTTTAATATTTATCGACGATAAAAACTGAAACCTTCTTCCGATGCCTACCAAACGAGATCTGATTTAGCTCAAATTTTACAGATAAGTCCCAATGGATATTACGAACATTTTAAAATTATTGGCATGCCAATCGGAGTCCTAACTTCCGAATGGACTAACCGCGGTCGTTTCATTCTCCTCCACTTATACTCCCGTTCGTCCTCGAACGAGCCTAAGTCTAAAGAAAAATCCATACAGATAACAAAAGAACTTGCACAACCTTCATAAGCTACTCCACGGACATTATCTCATGATTGCAGAATCAGAATTATAACACGAACACCAACCTCTTGGAATAAAACATATATGGATAATATGATAACATCATTGCCCAGCTTATTTTAACTAAACTGACCCTTCCTCGATCACGAGAGGAGAGTTCTACATTTTCGAAACAAAGTCACATGAAACTTTGAATGAGTTAACATGATTCAGCCGATAATCACCTCTTCGATATATATTTCGATATAGAACAGGTCGATGGAACTAAGAATTAGCTCACGCTTGATACAATAGGGGGAGCATTTGAAATACCTTGTCACTACACACTATGGAAGATTTTATGCAAGCTATATTATTTTTACGAACGCACTATTCAACATCTCAGTTGATGTTACTGTTGTTCCGCAAGCTCCTTGTGGGAATGTAGTTACTCATATCCTAATGTATGTCAAAGGTTCATGTGAACAGGGTCTATCATATAAGGATAAGGATCATACAACTACTACTAGACAATATGATGTAGACCAGGAATGATCTCCAGACTGAACATCTATTTCAGGGTATTATCTCTGAATTGGAAATATTATGACTTGAAAAAGTGAAAATAAAAGAGACATGTAGTTAAACCATGAGCTGAGGCAGAATACCAGCAACAAAGTTCATTACATGTGCACTTATAATTCCAAAGTAACTTCTCAAGGAGTTGAGGTGTGAAAGAGATATACATACCGATGATGGATTGTCGACAAGCTGCACTAGACCTTTAACTCTAAATTTTCTGAAGTAAAACAGCGTCCGTATGAGGATCCAGTTCTAGTTGAATATGGACAGATAGCCAGAAGAAAATCGGAGTAGCCATACAGGGTTACTACTAACGGCGTTCTCATGTATAAAGATAGACTTTGTGTTCCTGATGTTGCAGATTTACGTGGACAGATTATGATAGAGGCACATTATTCTAAATATACTGTTCATCCAGGGTCGACTAAGATGTACCATGATCATAAGCAGATATATTGGTGGGACGGAATAAAGTGTGACATAGCAGAATTTGTGGCTCAGTGTTCTAATTGCCAATAAGTTAAAGTCGTATCATCTTCCCAGACTTTATACTTTCTGCAGATAGGTACGTATATATGATCAGGTCGCCAGCTTATCTCTATCATTAGTAGATTATTAGTGGGTTTAGCAATGATCAACACTCATTGTAGGTTTCTGTTGTGGCCTTACTTTGGGTCGTGAGAAAAGTGGTATCAACACCTCAGAGATTTAGTATTACCATTCAGTATTTGGAGGAAGACTCCTCCACTTAAACCACAAACTCATGCAGCTATTTGAATAGGAATAACCATCCTCGCACAGTCTACTGGACTAAAGAAGATTTAGCTAAAAGCTGAACGTAGGCAGACCTAAGCTACCAACTACCCTTTCAAGTTGCCAAACAGCTGCAACTCTCGAGTTCACAACTCCATACCTTTGCCGTAAACACCACCTCCTGATGGATGGTACTTCTATATAAAAATTTCAGCAGAGTTTCCCTTGAAACTGGATGATCCGCAAAAACAGAACCAGCACTATACTATACATTGGAATGGATACCCGGATAAACTGATAACATAAACATGTTAAACGGATAACAAGATGAAACAACTAGATGACATAACAAATCTGCAGATAGAATGTCCGGACAGCACCACTGTCCTGATTTTCAACCTAATTTTCAGAGTGTAGATCAAAGTTATAGACTTCATTGTCTTCATAAAAGTTTTAGATATATGTCTTAGAGTTCCAGAGAATCTTGAAGAATTTCAATATAAATTTTGTACAAGGAGTTATGCGCAAACTACTAACAGCTGTCCAAAGATAAAAACAATTTTCCAGATTTTGAAACATTTTGTGCTACTATTTTGGACATCTTTTACTTCTTAGCAGTGCTATCTTTTGGAAAAGGTAAGTTTTTTGTATTCAAAACAATAATATGCTTACCCGACTACAATAACACGTACTCTGGCTCAATACAGGGAACGTCACAAGTGGCTACAAACCGCCCAAACTCACTAGTGTCGGACGAAGAAGAAATGGAAATGGACCGAGGAAAGTCAACTAGAAGCTTAACTCACTCTCATACTTAAATGTGTACTCTATGACATGATTTCTACTTAAGTTTGTTAATTTTTAATGATGTTACCCTTATTTTCTGAGAATTTTAGATTGTGAAAAATGATAAAAATTGGGTGTGAAAACTGTTCCTTTGATACATTCTCAAGTATGTACTCTTATTTTACTAAGATATTATTAGAGTTTAAAGGTTGTAGATGTCTAGACTAAGTTGAATCCCACTTGAACTCTACCATCTAACCACAAGTCTTATCAAAGAACCAGTTCCCTACTCCCACTTGAACTCTTAATCATAACGGCTCTTTTTTGGGTGACGATCAAGAACCCTTTAACGTTTGAAATTCAACTTAAATGAGGTAATCGAAAAGTAATCCATTTCTCACTCAAACTCTACAACTAAATTCACTCTTATATAATCTCATTCACACAAACTCTCATCTCACAATACTTTCCGTCAGTTTTTCAAAATTTCGGAAGTCATTGTGAAGTATCTTCTTAAAAGTATTGTAGACATGTCTTATGCACCTGAAACTGATTCTTCTACTCCTACCACTGAACAAACACCAGTCATTAACCCAACTTCACCCATGGACCCCACTTCACCACCATTCTTAGAAAATCCAAACCCTCAAAACCAGAGCATGACACTAAGAGGGAAGGATAACTTCCCTCAGTTGCAGAAACTTTAGAACAAGTTGAAGATTTGTCTATAGCAATAGTGGTGTATGGGCTTCCTGTAAATATTATCTTAATACCTGGTTTTATTGGTGAGGTGGAAAAGGATGATGTGAGGGGTACAGGGTCTCCTATGCTCCTAAGGCACCCCTGGAAAATGTGAATTTTGTGGATGTTAATGATAGCGATTGTGATAGTGACAGTGTAAGTGATAGTGACAGGCCTATAATTGGTCTTATAAATATGAGGGGCATGAAGAGAAAGCTGGATAAACAATGTCCTATTGATTCTAAGAAACTTACTGCAGTAAATTCCAGACTTACGAAAATTAGTGAAAGCTACAAACCTGGGCTTAAGAAGAAAAGCCAAGGTGAATATTCTGCACAGGCTAAAGGAACTGTTCCTTCTATTCAAACTTCTACAGCTGGGGTTAGCAGAACTTAGAATAGTAGAAGGGTTGAAGAAAAAAGAATGGCTGCATCTCTTGAGAAAAGTAGGAAGGGAAAGCAGAAACATATACCTGAACCTGTTATTGAAGTTGAGGAGGAGTCTGAGGAGGAAATTCTGGAAAAAACTGTTCCACTGTCTAAAAAGAGGAAAACTTCTTAAAGGAAGTCTGCAAAGACTGATGGAAAGTCTTTTAATGCAGACCCCTCTTCCAAAAGAACCAAGTCCTTTGTGAGGAAACCTGTGGATGAAGAAACTGATTCTGTGGAAGGTGAGGAGGTTGAGGAGGAAAACAATGAGAATGAAGATGATAAAAAAAAGCATGATGACTTTTGGAAAAGAAAATTTTTAAAGGGAAGGGTGCTTGCTGATTTAGAGGAAGAAGGGATGATTTGGCTATTGCAAAACTGGAAAAGCAGGGATGGAGGGACATGGTCCTTAACATTGGAAGGAAACTAGCCAGAGCTGTGGTAGTTGAATTCTTTTTCAACTGCACCATTGCTGAAGACAGAATAACCGGTTCCATTAATGGTAGGGAAATAACTTTTGATATAAATTAATTGGATGAACTTCTGCAGTTTCCTTTTGTTGGTTATGACTGCTACAATAAGAGAGAATGGCTTGATTTGACTAACCTTTCCACAACCCTAAAAATCACTTATAAGTTTGTTGAGAACCCTGATGAAGAGGCAACTAGAGCAGTTGAGAAGAGTGAGATACACCCTCATCATCATTTGTTGTTTGAATTTGTAAACAAGATCATGTCTCCTAGGCAGGAAAATAGAGGTATAGCTGATTTGCTGGACCTGGTCCTTATTACTTGATTCTGGAAAACAGATAAATTGGCCTAGGTTTATCATCCATCTGATTGAGAGGGTTGTCAACGGGAAAAAGAAGCATGAATTTCCTTATGATTTTATTTTGAATGGTTTGTTTGAGAAATTTGGGGTTCCTTTGACCAAGATTGAAAAAGCTACTAAAAATGAGAAGTTTGGGATTGCAACCTTGCCGAGCTGTCAGGCTGAGCCTTTTCCCGTTAAAACAATTAGAGGTCTTTTGAACTACAAAGTTAGGGTGCTAAGGCAACAAATTGGGATGCATGCTGCTGAAATTAAGCGTTTGGAGGAGGAATGAGATTTCTGTAAGGTTGAGGCAGCAAAGGTTGAAGAGGCCAATGAGGGGATGCTTAAATAGATGTTTGATATGCTTCAGAGAAAATCTCAAGAACCTGGTCCTTCCAATCCATGATAAACCAAACCATAGCCATTCCTTTTGTTCAATAGGATTTAGCTTAGTTCTAGTGTCTTAGGCCTTTTAATTTTCTAGTCTTTGAATAGTGTTTGAGTATTTGCTAGATGTTTGTTCTCCTAGTTGATCTATTTTGCTTATGATGATGTTTCTTTGATGGTTAATATCATTTTAATGCAATTTTCTTTTGAGTATTAAGTTTGCATTTTGAGTTGCCTAAATGGCTATGAGTTGTATTTTCTGCAATGTCTAACATAATTCTCACTTATGCAACATTTTTAATGGTGCCAAAAGGGGGACGAGTGAGTCAATATGATTTTAATTGATATTTATAACTGGTTAATGATAAAGATCTCTTCTTATATGATTTTGAGATGAAAATGATGTTCCAGGTCATTAAGGATATGAGGCACAATCTAAAATTTTGTCATCATTGAAATTGTAAGCTTGAAGTTTTGACTGCTGATTAAGGAACAGATCTGGGGATATGTTCCTCTGAGTCTCTGAAGTTGAATAAATAATAATGAAAAATTATTTGAGCGAGAAAGGTTAATATTATTATAATTCTGATAATTATCTTTGATAACTATGCAGGGCTGTACAAGATTGAAAAGATTCCATAAAGATTGGGATAAGGCAAATAGATATCATCAGTCCAAGAAGGAGATCAACTAGGACTCAAACTCTGCGAGATCTTTGGAGTCCTAATTGTGCAAGACTCAACAGGTTTCAAACTCTATAAATTGAGAAGCATTCGTGATTTGAAGACACGTATAAATACATAGAGTCTAGAACAAAAATATTGAAGCAAGTCTAAGTTGTATTTGAGTAGTCATATGAGCTACAGGGAACTAAGTGAAGAACCCGTTCCTTAGATTTAGTCATATTGTTCTTAATCTTAGTTCATCTGTAGTAGGAGTTATTGAGTTGTACTATTTACTTATTTAGTATTTCTGAAAGAGTACACAATTCCAGTCTTGTTACTTGAAGAAACTTCAACTATTGAGAAAGGGGTTACTATAGGATTATAGTTAGTCCTAGGTTAGTAAGAAAGGAGTCATGTAACCAAGTGAGTCTTTCAAAATAGTGAAGTTGAAATCCTACTTGAGGAAGTAGGTCATGGTTTTCTGATCCCAAATTGTCGGAGTTTTTCCACGCTAAAATCCTGTATTTATTTACTTGTTTACTTATTCTGCATATAACGAAGTAAAGGAACACATCTGAGAAATTGGTCCTTAAGTTGTTAAGAAAAAATAAATATCGGCCATTACACAAATCACCACCCTCTTGTATAATTGTGGTGTGTCTTGGAAATAACAAAAAAGTTTGATTGTTGTATGGTCTCATGGAGGTGTCACATAACGGAGGGGGTGTGTACTACACAAACAATATTATATGTTCTTTGAAGCCAAAGAGTACACAATCAATCAACTCATATTATAGTTTAATTTAAAGTAGACTATCCTTGTGGATTGACACACCACAATGGACAAGATACAGTATCAACCCCAAAATTACAGCCACAATCAAGATGAATACACATCTAAGGCATAAAAATTCAGAAAGAAACCCAAATAATTATAGAACTGTGATTCCATATGTGAAATGCATCACTGTGTGAGCAGCGAGCCAAATGAAGCAGAAGGAAGCAAAAAACGATACGACCAGCAAAATCACGCAATTATTTATGACCTGTACCACTAACAGTAGTTAGTTTGTTTCTTTTAATAGAAAAATCTGTAATGCAGTAGCAGGTCATAAAGGAAAAATTTAAAACCCTGCCAAGGAAAATGTTACCTGCGGAATTTTTTTCAACTCCAAAAGGTTAATAACTAAATGCAACTGCAAATCCAAAGAGAAAAACAAGTTGCAAAGAGGAACAACATAACCCAGTTGGTAGTTTCTCTTAAATATCTGAGAAAGCTATGTGTAAAACATTCATAAGCTTGTGATATTGACGATTACTGTCCCAAATGATGTATAAAATGTCATGTGTTGCTTGTATCTAGCAAATAGAGCAAGTAGGAAGTTGAGTTTAATAGGAGAGAATAGTCTAGGGTTATGGAAAATCTACCAATCCTATTGAATTCTTCAGTTAATTGACTAATTAATTTATCTGGGTTGCTAATCGACAAGGTTAATATTGCTCACAAGACTCTTCCGATAGCTTGCTCGCCTGTTCAAGTTAATCCAACGTCTATATTTCTATGGAATCAAAAGTTAACAAGAACGCATTAATAATTCCTGTATAATGATTAAGCAAAGCAAAGCAAATAGGTACATTCCTATCCTTATTTGCGAAATATTCCCCGATGCCCATATTCAAGAACAAACTCTATTAAATCATATTGCAATAAAGAATTCCCTTTTCCAAGTTTAATTCAAGATACGTAAATAGTATTTAATTGGTGATCAAACAATCAAATAATTAAACACGAAATTTAATAAATAACCAATACGATAAATTAATAAGATCAAATTAACATCCGAAATTCAACATAAATAGAGAATCCCACGATCCTAAAACTAACAAATTAAATAAAGAGAAAGAGAAGGAAAAGAAAAAAACTCAATGAAGAGCCTTCAAGCCGTGGCTGCCTTGCTGCTCCAACGTGAACTCTGTTCTCCTCTTCCAACGTCAACTTAAGCCTATTATATAGCAGCCAACTATTCTTATCCCAATCAACAAAGGATTTATAAATTACAAAGTTTTCTCCTTATCCAAACTAGACTAGGATTTTTGCTTGTTGTAGCTGCTATATTGTGAGCCTCCTTATTGGCTTAATAGTTTATTTTTGTATTTTAAGACACTAAATTTAATTCTATTCCCATTCCTAGCTTAGTTGTGCTTTCGCCAGAACCTTTTGTATGTTGAAATTTTGTGCTTCTTGCTTCTCTTTTAATTAATAATGCACCCATGACTTTGGAGAAGTTTCTTCTTCTTGGCTGCAATGTCAGAAGTGTTAGAATCTAGGCACCTCCTAAGGACACTAGAAGGAGTTGAATAGTGTCTATCAATTTCTTTTTAAGAAACAGATTCTCTGTGTCAAGAATCTTGTTCTTGCCTTCACAGTTTCGCACTTTGACACCACAACACACACAATCAACAGACACAAGGAACACGATATTTTTACGTAGAAAACTCCTTGCTCAAGGGAGAAAAACCACGACCGACACTCTGGGATTTTCGAACTAATCCACTAACACAAAGAGCAAGTTTTAGATTACAAAACTCTGTACCCAAGTGGCTACACTCTAGACCCTAATCACTCAACAAAGCTAAACTCTAGCTTTACAAAGTAATCTCTAAAAATTTCACCTAACCCAATTGCTTCTACGATAAGCAGATAAGTAATGACAATGATAGCTTAAAAACAAGACAACTTACAAAACAAGAACCTAGACAAAATATTTTGACACCACCTACTCAACTCCACCAATTGTTTTCTTCAATTATCGCACGTTGAAAGTTACTGAATCGCCTGTGTATGCTCTCAACTCTCTGTTTGTGACTAACTGATTTACGGCTGCATCAACTACTTGCATTTATATGGGAATCAGGACCCTAGTCGAGTTCCACATGGAAACCTTGTAATTATGGCAGGACAAGATTTCTTGTGACTCTTTCCTTGTTTAAGTCCAACTCGTATTCATACTTCGAAGACACAGCCACGACACAAACTCTTTTACTCTGACTAGGATGCATACTCGTACACGTGCCACTTCTCCTAGTTCTGCAGGGATTTACGACCCTCAATCTTTTTGATCAGACGTGCCCTTCTATACAAGGACCAGGTTCTCCTCCAGAACCACTAGGTCCTTCTCGTTTGTCATTATTCAAAATATTCCCTCAACAAATTCCCCCTTTTTGATGATGAAAAATAAATGTTTCCAAAGAACCTGAATAGACAAAATCACCAAGAACACGAAAATAAAAATACAGTTTGAAAATTTTAAAACATATGAGTTAGGTCACAAACACCCCAACATTTCCTTCTTCTTTTTCCCCCTTTTGGCGTCATCGAAAAGATTCAAAATCCTGTCTGCAGGAACAAGTTAGTATCATCCAGTCTAGAGCACAAGACAATCAAGTCAACTGAAAATAAACATACAGGAATAAGGCTAAGGGCCCAAGTAGAACCAGATATATTATAGAACAGACCCAATTCAAGCAAAAGAAATTTAAAACCAGTTATCTAGGGCGTGACAACCACACAGCCCTATTAAATACACAACATTAAAAGATTGTCTTAAACTCACAAATCAAGGAAGGACATAAGAAGAGATAAATGAGGGTTTTATCAAGGACAGGGAGGAAGAAAAGAAGGACTCAGGTCTTCAAGTTGAAGTGCTTGACAAGTGCCTTAAGATACTTGGTATTCTTGGCCCTTCCCATCACCAGCTCGGCCTCATACTTGTGGCACTCAATCTTTAAGCGATCAATTTCCAAGGGTATCCCAAAGTGCTCAAGAACCTGCTGTAGGATGTAGGAATGCACAAAAGAATGTGGCTTCTGATCAGTATCTGCAATCCTTTTTATGTGTCTGATGATCAGACCAGGCAAATTGATCCTCACTCCTCTGTCCAGCAGGTCCATGTAAGTCAAGCCAAGTGCACTAGCCTCACTGTTCCTTTCCCCCCTTGGCAATAGGAACCTATGAACAAACTCAAACAGTAACTGATGAGCTGGCTCATTTCCTTCTTATCAACTTTTCTTTCTTTTCTGAGTTTGGTTTTTCCTGAGAATTTTTTCACCACACCATCAGCCCTTTATGGCCATTTCAGCTTGATATACATGCAATAACCCTCAGCAGGAACATCAATCATAACTCCCAGCTCTGTCATTACAAACTCAATCTATACACCCTTGACTACTGAAAACTCTCTTCTAGCAGCCACTCTGCAGGTTGAGTAAAACTCCCTGATCTCCTCAGAATACAGAAACTTTTCATTTTTGGCAGAGAGGTTTAACCAGCCTTGATCCTCCACTTTTCTTAGTAGAGGTTTCATGTTGTGCTCCTGAAGGTCACTCAAGATGCTTCCTGCCAATACTTGGTGCCTTGCAAAGAAGGCTGCTTTGTCAACCTCCTCATCAGAGTCTTTCCACTTCTTCTTTCTTTCCAATTCACTATTTGTATCTGAATCACTGGGCTCAATAAAACTCCCAGCTTCATCACTTTCCTCCTTGGCCTCAACAACCTTTTTCTCATTTTTCTTCTCCTCCTATTTTTCAGCACTCACTTTCTTGACCTTCTTTTCAAGCTTTTCCAACTTACCTAACTGCTGCTTCAGGGCATACCTGGTAGCCACCCTTCTAGGTGCTGGCTGAGCAGTAGTTCTATCATTACTTACAGTCTTCTCCTCCTGAGAGTCCTCATCACTCTCATCCACCAATCTACTTTGGGTCACAGACTTTCCCCCTTTTAACACCCTCCTCCTCTTATCTGTTTCAGTCTTTGTCTCACTCACAAATACAACTTCCTCTTCTTCACCCCCTCCCTACAACTTCTCATCTTCTTCCCCAAACTTTATTTTTACACTCTTCTTTTTCTTTTTCTCCACTTCCTCTACAACTTTCTCACTTGCACCATCACCCTCCAGAATTTCCTCATCATTTTCTTAATCAGAATCAGTCCAATTTAGTTCTGCATCCTCAGCCATAATAGGAACTGAGCGAGAACCAGGTTCTTGACTCAAGTCCTTTGCAGCCTCAACAGAATTGGGTCCTCCAACTACAGGACCTTCTAACACAGACATCCCATGAACTTTCTCAATAGGAACAGCTTCCAAACTAGGTTCGTTGACATGTTCTTTTTGGGATTCAGCAGAATCCTCTTCTCTTAATTTTTCCAACACGTTTTCAACTACATTAACCTCCACCATTTCCTCAGTCACTAAGGGCACATGAAAGCTAGACTTAGGCATAGATTCCTCCTGAACAACCTGCAAGTTCTCCTCAACAACATTCCCCTTATTAGGCATTCCACTAGGTTCTATTTTTTCTACAATTTCATCTAACCCTTTTACCAGAGTCTCAGTACTCAACTTCCCAGGGCTTTTTACAGAATCCAAAATAGTAGAACCAGTTAGGGTTAAGTCATGCCTTACCTCGACAGATTCTTCATCAGAAACTTGTACTACCGGAATTGGAGACGAAGATTTTACCGCGACCTTTTTTGAACCCTTCTTTCCCATCATCTTTTGGAATTTCAGCCTTGCTCTGAAAATTCTCTCAGCAAGAGTAGAAGGTGGGAGCTTACGAGTCGATTCTTTAGATGTGTGGGTTTTAGAGGTCTTTGTAGGAGATGCGGATGAAGATTGTGCTTGTGACATGGTGATTGTAGTTAGGGTTTCTGAGAGAGATTGAAGGAGATTTTTTGCCTCGATTTTATAGAGAGAGAGAGAGGACGAAGTAAGGAAAGATTTTGCAAATATGTTTATTTCTATTTCTATATCGATTGTGAGATGAGAAGAAGTAATGGGGGTTGGGGGTTTCTCTAGGGAAAAGGTGCTAATTATGGCTACAAGGAGAAAAGCAGATTTTTGAAGTTTTTGAAAACCGGGAAAAGTGAGAGATGTGACAGTTACATTGACTTACCCAATTAAGGCCTTTTAAATGAGTGGGGTCCAGTTAAGTCTAGTAGAGGTTTAGCCACCAAAGGAATTATTCCTATAATTATGGACGGTTACATAGACATGGAAAGACTTCCTTGACACACGTATATTTGACAATCAATTTCAATTATGATACTTAACATAAAATAGCTGTGTAGATGTACCTGGACATGGTTCCTCATGCTTGCCTTGGTTCCTTCTAAGCACCATGTAGATTCTTTCATGGGAACACATTAGCCCAACCTAGTGCTACTCATCTGAACAATTATACTTAATAAAGTACAAAATTTAGACTGGATACTAACAACAATAGTTACAAACAGGTTAATGAACACTTAACTAACCAATCCTTGGGGAACAAGTGCTGAGTCATCCGGTTCTTGGCAATGTTTACAGCACTTGTGTTATCACAGAAAATGGGCACAACTCCACATTTAATTCCAAAGTCCTCCAACTGTTGCTTGATCCATAGCAATTTTGAGCAGCATGAAGCAGCTGCTACATACTCAGCTTCTACAGTAGACAAGGCTACTAAGTTCTGCTTCTTTGTTGCCCAAGAGACTAAGTAGGGACCAAGAAAATATGTCATTCGTTAAGTGCTCTTCCTGTCAACTAGGTGACCTGCATAATCAGTATCAGCAAAGCCAATTAGTTCAAAAGTATCTCCCCTTGGGTACCATAGACATAGATCCTAAGTTCCCTTCAAGTATCTCAAGATTCTCTTCACAGCTGTCAGATGTGATTCCTTAGGCTTAGACTGAAACCTAGAACACAGTCCCACACTGTATATAATATCAGGTCGACTGGCTGTGAGATAGAGGAGTGAACCTATAATTCCTCTATACTTTGTCTCATTTGTAGAAGGACCTAGTTCATCCATATCCAGCTTGGTTCTGGGAGCAATAGGAGTAGTCATTTCTTTTGCTCCTTCCATGTCAAATTTCTTCAGAAGTTCCTTGACATATTTTTGTTGATGAATCATAGTTCCTTCAGGAGTTTGTTTGATCTGCAATCCTAGGAAGAAATTGAGTTCTCCCATCATGCTCATATCAAATTCACTTCCCATCAATTCAGCAAATCCCTTGCATAACTCCTCATCAGTGGCTCCAAAAATTATGTCATCAACATATACCTGAACCACCAATAGATCCTTTTCTTTCTTCTTTAAGAATAGTGTGTTATCAATCTTTCCTCTAGTAAAACTATTCTTCAGCAAGAACCCTGATAGTCTTTCATACCAGGCTTTGGAAGCTTGCTTCAATACCTAGAGTGCCTTATCAAGTTTCTAAATGTGATTAGGAAATTCACTGTTCACGAAACCTGGTGGCTGTATTACATATACTTCTTCATTAAGGTAACCATTCAAAAAGGCACTCTTCACATCTATCTGATAAAGTGTGAATTCTATGTAAGTAGCAAAGGCAATCAACATTCTTATAGCTTCCATCCTAGCTACCGGTGCAAAGGTCTCATCATAGTCAATTCCTTCCTCTTGACTGTATCCTTGAACTACTAATCTAGCCTTGTTTCTTGTTACTATATCATGCTCATCCAGTTTGTTTCTGAACACCCACTTTGTTCCAGTGATTGATCCGTCCTTTGGCTTAGGAACTAGATGATAAACTTTGCTTCTTTCAAATTGATGCAATTCATCCTACATGACTAGAACCATGTTTGGATCTTCCAAGGCTTCTTTTGCATTCTTTGGTTCTATAGATGATAGGAAAGCAAAGAAAGCACAAAAGTTCTTCAAGGCAGAGCTAGTCATAGTTCCAGTATCCAATTCAGACATCACATTTTCCAAAGGATGAGAAATTTGGTGCTTCCATAGCCTGGGTTGGATATGACGGAAGAACCTTCAGCAACACGTTGAGTAGGTTCTTCCTGATTTATTGAGTTATCAACTTCACCTAATGTTCCCCCTGACATATTGACTCCTTGTTCTTTTGAAGTTGAATCCTCATATGATTCCTCCTTTTCTTCTGGATTTTCAGAGTTAGTTGTACCATATTCTCTAGTAAGGCCAATATCTTGATCATCTACTTCATTTTCATCAATTGCCTTATCAGATTCATCAAAAACCACAAGCATACTTTCCTCCACTGTTTGTGTTCATTTGTTAAACACTTTGTATGCTTTGCTTTGAGTAGAATAACCAAGAAATATTGTCTCATCACTTCCTGCATCAAATTTTCCTAAAGGTTCCTTGCCGTTGTTGTGGACAAAATATTTACAACCAAAGGGTCTCAGATGTGCAATATTCGGTTTCCTTCCTCTGAGAAGCTCATATGGAGTCTTGTCAAGAATGACTCTTATGCAGCATCTGCTCAGCAAGTAGCATGCAGTGTTTATTGCTTCAGCCCAGAAGTTTCTTGCAAGACCACTTGACAGCAACGTAGTTCTTGCCATGTCCTTCATAGACCTATTCTTCCTTTCAACTACTCCATTTTACTGTGGAGTTCTTGGTGAAAAGAAATTATGATCAATGTTGTGTTGTGCACAATACTCAGAGAATTTTAAGTTTTCAAACTCTGTGCCATGGTCAGAGCTGATGCTGACCAGTTCCAGGCTCAACCTTTTCTGCACAACCCCAGCCCAATCATTGAAGCTATCAAAGGATTCATCTTTGGATGCCAAGAATAGGGTCCATGTATACCTTGAATAGTCATTAACAATTACGAACACGAACCTCTTTCCTCCTCTACTCCTGACTCGCATAGGTCCATACAAATCCATGTGTATCAATTCCAGTGGCTTTGATGTGCTCACCACCTTCTTTGATTTAAAGGATGATCTCACATGTTTTTCTTTGACAGAAGCATCACACATTTTTATGTTTTCAAATTTCTTACTAGGAAATCCACGAACCAGCTCCTTTGATACTAGCTTGTTGAGTTGTGACAGACTAGCATGTCCCATTCTTTTGTGCCATAGTTGAGAATCACTTTCTTGAACATTCAGACATGTTAAGTTGTTTTCAGATAGTTATTTCAGTGATGCTTTGTATACATTGTTCACCATTTTTTCTTCCGTAACAATTTCTCCACTCTGTAGGTTCTTCACGATACACCCTACAGAGGAGAAACTTACTTCATTTTCTCTATCACATAGTTGAGAAATACTCAGCAAGTTGTGTCTGAGACCATCAACACAATATACATTTTCAATGGCATGATCCAAAGTTCTCCTAACTTTTGCAATTCCCACAATCTGACCACTTTTTCCTCCTCCGAAGACTACACTGCCTTCTTGAAATGCTGCGAGTGAGAGAAAGTTTCTTCTGTCTCCTGTCATGTGTCTTGAACAACCACTATCGAGAATTCAACTTGAATTGTTCTCTCTCACTCCAGCCTGCAAAACAAATCAGAGGCTAGCTATAGGGACTCGGACAAGATCGGGTCCCTTCTTATGAGAAAATGGATAAATCAAATCTTTCTTAGCCCATTCAGGTAGAATGCTTCTTTTATTTTTGGTCTTTTCCTTGCTTGCATTCATGCACCTTTGTCTGTAATGCCCAGTTTCACCACAAAAGGTACACAATATGTTACAAAGCAAGCCCACATATTTGCTTTTAGGATTATATGGAGGCAATGTTTTCTTGAATCCTAGCCCTTGCTTTCCTTTGTTCTGATTTTCAAGGACCCAATTCATTGATTTATTCCATTTTGTTAATCTGGTAAGCTCATACTCAGATTTTTCAACCTTTTGTTTCAGAATCCTGTTTTTCTCAGTTTCCTGGCATATGATCTCATTTGTTCTTTTAAGTTCATTTTCAAGAAAGGTTTGGACTTCACTTATTACTTGCTTACCATTAATTTAACTGATTCAATTCCAATTCTAGTTCTGTGATCTTAGAGTTTGACACAAGGGCCTGCCCTTTCAAAACGACATTGATTTCTTTCAGCTCAATGTTTTGTTCTTGAAGACTCTTGTGTTTAGTTCTAAGATCATTTATATCTTCAGTAAATTTATCTTTCTCATTTTTTTCTTTTTCATAACCTTCAATCAAGGTGGTAGTAATTAAAATCAGATTTTCAGTAGAGTATGTGTGTAGATTTTCTTTAAGCTCAAAAAGACATACCTCTACTGAATGAGCAGCTTCTTCTCCATCAGTTTCCATGAGGGCTGAGTCCTTCCTCTGGTCATCTTCAGAGTACATCTCTTTCAGCCTTTCCCAAATTTCTTTGGCAGACTTGTGTTCGAGTACCTTTGCTATTACATCAGCTGTCAGCCTTTTTCTCAAATATGATGCTGCTTTGGCATTTGCCTGCAACCAGTCTAGATCTTAAGGATCGAGTTCTTCTGCTAGCTTTGGAACTAGAACTCCGTTTGCTGCTCTCTTGACAGGAAAATGAGGTCCTCTTTTTACAATCAACCAGAGACTGTAATCCATCGCTTGAAGAAAGATTTTCATTTGTTTCTTCCACCAGCTTGTTCCATTAAATACAAGTGATTTTGACGGATCTCGTCCTCCTCTGAACTCCCGAGTATCCTCTTCGTCTAAACTTTCACTTAACAATCCCATCAGTGCTAGTGGAGATTCATTCTCAGATTCCTTTTCTTTGTCAGATTCACTGTCAGTAGGGCCTTATGTAGCATAGAAAGCTTCCTTTCTCTTCCTTCTTTCTGCTCTTAAATTTGGAGGTCGTCTGACCTTCTTTTTGTCTTTGTCATTCTCTTTTGATGCTTCCCTTTCCTTCTCATTTGTAGCTCTATTCTTCATCCATTCCACTTCCCACATTGGGCAATCCATGACAGCATGGTCCTTCTTGAAACACTTGAAGAATCTTGAGTAATCTGGATTGTCAACTATGTCCTTTCTTCCAGAGCTCTCCTTGTTATTTCGTTTGAATCCTTTGAACTTTCCCAAGTTGAACTTCATTCTCAGAGCACTAACCATTGCAGCTTCAACTGATTGCAAATCAACAAAATCCTTAGTTTCATCAGTTGCTTCGAGTGCAAGGGTCTTGTCCTTCTTGAGTACTGATGTTTGGCGTTTTATGCCAATGTTCCTTAATATTTCCGCATGTTTGAGCTTGTTATTCGCTCGTTTTATAGTTTGTGAATGTGGTTTTATACTAATTTGATGTCGTGCGTGTGTAGGTTGTTACGCAGTGCATTTGGAGCTTTTAGGAGCTTGATTTAGCAAGGAATGATTGGAAGTTGATTGAGGATTGGATTGAGCACACGAGGACACGACACGAGCGAGATTTCGGACCAAGGAAAAAGCATTTTGGCTGGGCGCTTTGGGGCACGTGGCGCGCCAATTATAGCACCCAGTGCCCTAGCACGGTTTCTCACGCGCTGCATGGCTAAAGCGCCCAAATTTTGGCGTCTTCTGATTGTCCTAGCGCGTTACGAGGCGCGGGGCGCCCGTTATAGCGCCCCTTGTGCAGATTTTTACTTCCTATTTCGTCTAGGCTTGGGTCTAACTTGTTACGAGGTGTTTGTAAACCTTATAAATAAAACTTTACTTAGTTTTTGAAGGGAGTTCTTACTTTGGAGCAATATTGAGAGCACCATACTCATTGAACAAGGGTTTATTCCTAATATTTAATCTATTACATCATTTACATCATTATTACATCAAATCTTTGCCTTATGATTATGAATATGTGTGGCTAAACTTCACGTTCTAGGGTTAGAGTATTACATGAAGGTTGATTGTTTGAAGATTGATTCCCATTAATTGAATCCCATAACGGGTTGCTTATTCTTTCTTGATTTCACTTGTATAATTGTTAGAGCTCAATAATTATGCATTATCTATGGTTTTTGGATTGAACTCGAAAAAGAGAATTTAATTACGTAATAAGAAAGAATAGAACTAGTTTGTGAACCCGGGCATCGGAGAACTAATTCGTGAGTAGGATAGACATATACTTTCTTTCCTAGTTTAACTCATTACAGAATTCGTTAATGCGTGCATGTGATTTAACCCATAGACATATAGGGATTCAAGTAGCTTGCATAGACTGTGAAGAACTGAAAGGTTGTCACGGTTACATTTACTCTGTCAGTTAGTAACCCAGGATTTAAGAAGTGGAATCAATTGGATACATCAACTGGATTGTTCGTAACTCTGACCCTGGACCGTCCTCTTAATATTGTTAACAACCAAAGTATTGCACCATTTCTTGACTACACTTCTAGCACTTTAATTACTGCTTTTTAGTTATAAAAACTCTCATCATCAAAAGAAAAGATCCCTGAGTAGTTTGTTTAGGAATCATTTGTTAAGTGTTAGTCTGCATAGTCCGTGTGGGAACGATACTCGATTTATCACTTTATTACTTGTCGACCGCGTATACTTGCGTGTGCGTTGGGAGCAACAAGTTTTTGGCGCCGTTGCTGGGGACTAGTTACGGACTGATTTCTTTTTGAACGATTACTTAATTTCTATTCAGGTTTAATTTTTTGTTGAGTTTCTTGTGCTGTTTCAGGCAACAGGTTTTGCATGCAAAGGAATAAAAAGGACGAACCACTCGCACCTTTTGATCCCGAGCCTGAAAGAACCTTGAGAAGGTTGCGAAGAGAAGCGAGAGATCGAGAAGCACTAGCAATCGTACTTGCTTCTTTACCTAGTGAAATGGCAGAAGAACAAGCAGTAGCAGTGCGAGATGTTGCTCTTCCTAGCCTGGGAGGAGTAGCGTCAAGTATTGTGAAGCCCGCTATTACCGGGCACTTTGAGATCAAGCCCGGCATGATTCAGGTTCTGCATGTGACGGGGCAGTATGCTGGATTACTTCATGAGGATCCACAGCAACACATTCAGAACTTTCTGGAGATCAGTGATACTTATACACCATCGGGTGTGCCTACTGATTATGTTCGTTTGACTTTTTTCCCATTTTCACTGATTGAGACATCAAGGAAGTGGTTAAAGGCTGAGAAGCCTGGGTCTATCACTACTTGGGAGGATTTGGCTAAGAAATTCTTGGCTAAATTTTATCCGTCTGCCAACACAGCCCGGCTGAGGAGTGAAATCATGTCCTTCAGGCAGATAGAAGGAGAATCGTTGTATTCAGCCTGGGAGAGATTCAAGGCCCTATTGAGAGATTGTCCACACCACAACCAATCTAATGAGGTTATTGAACACACTTTTGTTGAGGGTTTGAACCAACATACTAAGATCGTGGTAGATGCTGCTGTTGGAGGCCAAGTGTTGGCCTTGAATTTTGATCAGATTTATGATTTACTTGACAAGTTTTTGCAGAGCAATCCTGATTGGCAGGGTGGCGGCAGAGCTACGACACAATTTGAAGGTGTTGGCAGGGCTACTACGCAGAAAGCTGCTGAGATACTTCAATTGGATGCAGTTTCAGAGCTAAGGGCGAAAATGGATGCTATTTCTAATCAGATCAGCAAGCTGACTCTTCAAGCAAAACCACCATTAGCTCTAGTGCAACACTTCAAGCCTTTTGTGAGGTTTGTGGAGAGGATCATATTACTGAAGTCTGTCCATCTAACCCAGAGTCAGTGTATTATGTGGGTAATCAGAACAGGTCACAGGGTCAGAATCGCAATCAATATGGTAACAGCTATAACACGGGTTGGCGTAATCACCTAAATTTTTCTTGGAGGGATAACCGTGAGCAGCTTCAGAGAAATGTGAGACCCCAAAATAATCAAGGCAATGCACCACAACAGGGGTTACAGTCACAGACTCAGCCACATCAGTCTAATGCAGTTGAGGATATGCTTAGGAAACTTCTGGTAGGGCAGCAAAAGCTCATGGATGATTCAGCATCTCAGGCACAAACAATTAAAGATTTGAGCAGTGCGCAGAAAGATCTCGAGATACAATTGGGGCAGCTAGCTGGAGCACAAAATAATAGACCTCGGGGTGCTTTACCAAGTGATACAGAGAAGAATCTTAAAGAATTTGTGCAACCAGTTACTTTGAGGAATGGAAGAGTTCTAGAAAAAGTTCCCTCAAAGCCAAAGAAGCCTGTTGGTGAGTTAGAGCCCAATGCTGATAGGGAAGTGGAGAAAGAAGCAGCGACAGTGATAGCAAAGCAGCCCGAGTCTGCTATTGTGAGACCACCACCACCTTTTTCTCTGAGACTTCAGAAGCAGAAAGTTGATGCAGCATGCAAGAAATTCTTAGAGATATTGAGTCAGATTCGGGTAAATATTCCTTGGGTGGAGCTTTTGCGGGATGTTCCCAAATATGCTAAATACATCAAGGATATTGTTGCTAACAAGAGAAGACTGACTGAGTTTGAGACAGTTGCACTCACTGAGGAGTGTAGTTCCAGAGTTAGAAGCAAGCTTCCTCAGAAATTGAAGGATCCTGGCAGTTTTACCATTCCCTTGGAAATTGGGGAACATGAGGTTGGTCGAGCTTTATGTGATTTGGGTGCTAGTGTGAATTTAATGCCTTCTTCAGTTTTTAGGAAGCTAGGCCTGGGTGAACCACGACCCACTACTGTGACTCTGCAGCTGGCTGATAGATCATTGACATGCCCCGAGGGATTATTGAGGATGTGCTTGTACAAGTGAGTCAGTTTATATTGCCTGTTGATTTTATTATTCTTGATTATGAAGTTGATCCTGAGGTTCCTCTCATATTGGGAAGAGGATTTCTGGCTACTGCTGATGCTGTTATTAGAGTCAGAGCTGGAAAGATGATCATGAAGGTAAATGGGGAAGAAGCTGCGTTTAATGTGTTCAGAGCTACCCAGCTTCCTTCTCATTATGAAGAGTTGTCCATGGTAAAAATGGTAGATGATGAGTTTACTGCTGATGAGAGGTCATTCTTGGCTTCTAATGTTGATTCCTTAGAAAGGGCACTCTTATGTGATGATGATGATATCCTGAAGGATGAGGACATTGAAGAATATTTGGAGGTTCTTAATATGCAGAGTAGATTCATCCCAGGATGGAAGAAATTTGAGGAGCTTGATAGACCGTTGACCTTAACTCCTGCTAAACCGTCTATTGAGAGAGCTCCCAATCTTTACCCGCGCATTTACGTTATGCTTATTTGGGTGAAGGTAATACTTTGCCCATGATCCTTTCTTCTTTGTTGTTTGATGTGCAGGTTGAAAAGGTGTTGCGGGTATTGCGAGAGCGCAAGAGAGCTATTGGCTGAACTATTGCTGATATTAGAGGGATTAGTCCTTCTTTCTGCATGCATAAAATTCTCTTGGAGGAAGATCATAAGCCATTCATAGAGCAGCAGAGGAGGCTAAATCCAATTATGAAAGAGGTGGTGAAGAAAGAAGTTATCAAGTGGCTAGATGCTGGTATTATTTTTCCTATCTCTGGCAGCAAGTGGGTGAGTCCAGTGCAATGTGTTCCAAAGAAGGGGGGCATGACAGTGGTGAAGAATGAGCATAATGAGTTGATTACTACAAGAACAGTTACAGGGTGGCGAATTTGCATTGATAATAGGAAGCTAAACAAGGCCACCAGGAAAGATCACTTCCCACTCCCTTTTATTGATCAGATGCTGGATAGACTTGCAGGGCACGAGTATTACTGTTTCTTGGATGGGTATTCGGGCTACAATCAAATTGTGATAGCCCCTGAAGACCAAGAGAAGACTGCTTTTACCTGTCCATATAGCACCTATGCATTTAGGAGGATGCCATTTGGGTTGTGTAATGCCCTGGGGACTTTTCGGCAGTGCATGATGGCTATTTTCACGGATATGGTGGAAAAATTTGTGGAGGTATTCATGGATGATTTCTCTGTGGTTGGTGACTCTTTTGATGAATGTTTGAAAAATCTTGATGTTGTGCTGAGCCGTTGTGAAGTTGTTCGTGTTACCGCACATGGAGCAGTTGAATTGAAAGCCCCAGATTTTGAGAACACATTCTTGGTTAATGGTCAAAGGGTGAAACGTTATTGGGGAGGTTCGGTGAATCACCGCACTTCCATTACTTTGGGGGACCCTTGATTAATACCCGTCGTGCCACGACGTTAAATAAGGCGCTTCTCGGGAGGCAACTCGAGCTTGTACTTATAATAGTTTAGTATTTTTTGTTTTATAGTGTCACGTAGTTTGTTGTTTTTGTAAGTTGTTTTTGTAGGAATCGGGTGAGCTAAACAAGGTGAAATTAATGCATTGAGGGGTACGGGACGTCTCGAGACATGTCCCGCGCTTGGGTTCACACTTGGAATCGCAAATTGGTGCGAAAAAATGTGTTCGTGCGCGTTTGGGAGTGCCCCGCGCCACCCAATGCGGAAAATTGAAGCTGAAAAAAATTGGCCTGGCGCGTTTGGGAGCGCCCCGCGCCTCCCAACACGCCTAGCCAGGCAGAATGTCAAAAAAATCTCCGCGGTCGATCCGCGCCGCGCTGCTTAAAGCGCTCGGCCAAAATTTTTTCCAATTTCGGGTCAAACGGGTCTTGACCCGCGACCCGGTTTCCCCCAACCCCTTATACCCGATTTCTATTGTAAATTCTTCACTAGTTTCACTCTAATTACTCTCTAAACACTCCCCAATTCACCTCTAACACTTGGAATCATTCCCAATCTTGTTGCAATCCACTCTAATACCTTCAAGTAAGTAAATTTCTACTTTTCTCTCTCAATCACATGTAAGTTGAACTAGTTCTTTTTCATGGTAGGTCTCTTAGCTAGTTACAAGTTTATGCATAAATTTTACTCTTGTTGTGCTTGAATTGTTCATGGTGCTTGATAGTTAGCTTATGCCTTGTAAAAAGAGATCTCCCAACAATTTGGGAGGGTTGGCACATTCCAAAATTCATTGAACTTGATAGTTTAAAAGTGTGCACACCAAGTGTTTGTGAAAAAGCCTCAATGATGAAAATTGTAAGACATTGTGAATTCTTGAGTAGCAATGCATTCCTTAGGCTTATTATGGACATTAAGTGTCCACACACATAAGAATTGATCATGATGCACCCACACTAGCTTGATCTTGAAAAACCAAAAACGTGGCATACTTTGTCCGAAGCTAGTTTTGTTTAAGTATGCGGTTGCTTGTGCCATTGAGTTAAGTTGATTGACACATAGAGTGTGTGATAAGTGTGGAGTGGTACCCTACCAATTGAGTTTAAATTGTGTTTTTGGTGCTTAGTTGTCCATCTCACGTTGATCTATTGTTGTGTAGGTACCATGGTGACCACACCTCTACCAAGCAAGAGTTCTTCATCTGCCTCGGGCCCGAGGAGAGCACTCATAGCCGGGCCTTCTTTCTACAAAACAAAAGGGCAAGGCACCGGCCAAGCCCAAGGCCAAACCAAAGACAAAGGCCAAGGCAAAGATACCTAAGGACGCGGTGCCGATACCACGTCCCGGAGGAAAGACACGATATGGCATCACTTTTGTAAAGAGAGGTTAGTGCCAAACGTGGTATAAAAATATGAGGCTTGCGGGGTACATCCCCGAGCAAGCAATTGATAAGAGGAGGGTTATGCAGAAATTCCGAGGGGTGGCCGAGGTGATAATTGCTTTAAAGTGGGACTCGGTATTTGAGAGTCCGGGGCATGCCAACCTTGATTTAGTGCAAGAGCTTTATGCCAACTGGGAGCCGGACGACGCATGGAAGGAGGATGACATGGTCATGGTGAGGGGGGTGAGAGTGAAGCTAGACCACACGACATTGAATGCCTTTCTGGGGGTCGAGGACCCTGATTATGATGATATGAAGGAGTTCATTAAAAAGCCTGATTACAAGGCTCTGCGAGACACACTGTGCGGTGAGAGCTCCACTCATAAGTGGGAGCGCAGTGCGGCCGGAAGACACAAGTATATGTACTTCTCGCAGTTTCTCAAACAGGCTCGTGTGTGGATGCGGTTTATCAATGCACGCATATTACCATCTTCTCATTATTCCGAGGTCACCAAGATTCGGGCGTGCATGGTATATTTCTTTATGACTGGGAAGCCGGTAAATATAGGTTACTACATGTTGCGAGTGATGAAGGAGCAACGAAAGCTAGATTCATGTAGTCACTTGTACTTTGGGAACATCCTGACCCGATACTTAGAGCAGGCTGGTGTCCCCGTGGATGAGATTGGGGATCGCATTGTCCCTGACATAGGGAAGCCATTTGATATTGCCTCGGTCAAGGGTGTGACCACTACTGTGCCGGTGAGACTGACGGCTGACGAGTGGCGGGAGACAGACGCCAACTTGTCTGTGCGTCAGTATTTGATGATAGAGCAGATGGTCCGGCGGTCGGGCGTGGATTTTACAGCTATTGATCGCACTGTGCCTCTCCTGGAGACCTCGAAGTGCCTGCTAGGCATGACTCGAGCGGTAGAGATGCCTCCGGAGGAGGATGAGAACACGGATTCGGATATTGTTGCTCGGGATCTGGACAGTGAGGTTGAGGCGCCTGATGCTGAGGGTGGTGGCTCTGATGAGGAGGAGGACTAGGTCCACACTCCTGCGCACCACCCGGATATCAGGGCAGTTTCCTTTTACTTTTGCACTTACTTCTTTGTCGGACTGGGGACATTGCTTAGTTTAAGTGTGGGGTGGGGTACTGCCCTTTATCTATTTTTGAGGTTAGGGATGCATGTACCGTAGGATTTTTCTTTTGTCACTTGACTTTATTTTGATTTATTTCTTGCTTTAATATATGAAAAAAAAATTAGAAAACCAATGAAAAATTTCAAAAAGATTTTCGTTTTAGTTTTATTAGTGGTACATGTCATCCGTCCCGTGGTTTTTCTTATGGCCTCGGTTCTTTTCCACGGGGAGGCCTTTGAACCGGGTAGTTTTTTATTTTTAGGATTAGAGTAGTTAGTTGTAGATGGCCCTAGACAAAGGAAATATGTAGAATGCTAGGTGCCTTTGATTTGTTTGATACCGGTGGACTTGAATTGATTACATGTGCTATTTGTTGTGTCCTTGGGTTTTAATTGTGATGCATGCCTAGGAAAAAATGGAACGACCCCCTTGAGATGCTTGAGTCCGCTTGCTTGACTTAATTGTGAACCTTTGTGCATTAGTGCTTAAATTTCCACAAGTTGCATTCTAGATGCTTGGTTGAGAGTTGTTGATGGAACCTTTTTGTGTGGATCATGTGCGATGTGTGTGTGAGGCATGTTCTTGTTAATTCCATGTTGCATATTAATGTCTAGAACTTGCCCCGTGTGTGTGCAAAGCAAAATCCTAGGTTTGCTCTAGTCGGGAAATGATACAAGGCCTTCTTTTGATTTGCCTACCCTCACATATACACCTTGGAAAAAAATTGTTGTGATTTCTTTGACCCTTTTTATTGGCACCCACACCCCGAGCCTACCCATGTGTTCTAAATTATCTCTTTTGGCCCTTTACTCCTTAAGCACTTTAGTTGACAATGTGTTATGATGTTGGAGTTGTGGTTGGATTTTGGGAGGTTTTTGAGTGGAGCTAATGAAGGGGAATAATTGTTAAAATTGTGAAGTTGTGAAAAGCATTGGCAAGGTTGGAAGATAATGAAATTGAAAAAGAAAAAAATAGCAAAGTTGAAAAGAAAAGAAAAAAAATTGTGGAAAGAGAAATAAAAAGAGAAAAGAATATCCATTCCTTGCTAGTATTATGTTTAAAAGAAAAATGCTACTTGTTGAGAAGGTGTGTGTATGGAAGTGTTGATTGGGTGGCTTGGTGAGATTTGTGCTTAATTTGAATGTGATGTATTAAAGTGCTTAGGGAGGTAGTCACTATTACCCATATGTATCCTACCAACCCCTTAGCCTACATTACGACCTTTAAAGTCCTAGTTAATCCCGATTGGAGTGAGCTTACATTAGTGGAGTCCTACACTACGGGCAAGCCTATGGTACGTTCTGTGTGACATGTGAGACTTTCATGAGAGTGAGTGAATTCATTTGTTATTTCCCCCGTTCTATTCATGATAGTTGTTGTTGTGTGTGATTTTTTTGGGGGGGGGGGGGGGGCACTCTTTTGCTTCATATTGGTGAGGGCACGTGGTTTGCATGAAATAGGTGAAGTTGATGGTTCTTGGTTGAGTAGATAGGTGTGATTTTGTGGGAGCATGGTTGCAATAAGTTGAGTTTCTGCACTTGAGCTATTTTGGGGTGGTGGTTCTCATATTTTTGGTTTTGGTAAATTGTTGGCATATTGTGGATCTATAGTAGTCATGTGTGCATTGGTTCAATGGTCGGTATCAAACATAGTCATGGGCAGACCTGTTTTACCTAGATTGGGAAGTGAGATGTGACTTGCTCAAGGGCGAGCAAAGGTTCAAGTGTGGGGTGGTGATGTTTGGCATTTTATGCCAATGTTTCCTTAATATTTCCGCATGTTTGAGCTTGTTATTCGCTCGTTTTATAGTTTGTGAATGTGGTTTTATACTAATTTGATGTCGTGCGTGTGTAGGTTGTTACGCAGTGCATTTGGAGCTTTTAGGAGCTTGATTTAGCAAGGAATGATTGGAAGTTGATTGAGGATTAGATTGAGCACATGAGGGCACGACACGAGCGAGATTTCGGACCAAGGAAAAAGCATTTTGGCTGGGCGCTTTGGGGCACGTGGTGCGCCAATTATAGCGCCCAGTGCCCCAGCGCGGTTTCTCACGCGCCGCATGGCTAAAGCGCCCAAAGTTTGGCGTCTTCTGATTGTCCTAGCGCGTTACGAGGCGCGGGGGGCCCGTTATAGCGCCCCTTGTGCGGATTTTTACTTCCTATTTCGTCTAGGCTTGGGTCTAACTTGTTACGAGGTGTTTGTAAACCTTATAAATAGTACTTTACTTAGTTTTTGAAGGGAGTTCTTACTTTGGAGCAATATTGAGAGCACCATACTCATTGAACAAGGGTTTATTCCTAATATTTAATCTATTACATCACTTACATCATTATTACATCAAATCTTTGCCTT
Organism: Petunia secreta; assembly: GCA_029990175.1. Classification (NCBI taxonomy): domain Eukaryota; kingdom Viridiplantae; phylum Streptophyta; class Magnoliopsida; order Solanales; family Solanaceae; genus Petunia; species Petunia secreta. The sequence goes on from JARKIP010000051.1 coordinate 1,308,936, forward strand.
GTGATTATGAATATGTGTGGCTAAACTTCACGTTCTAGGGTTAGAGTATTACATGAAGGTTGATTGTTTGAAGATTGATTCCCATTAATTGAATCGCATAACGGGTTGCTTATTCTTTCTTGATTTCACTTGTATAATTGTTAGAGCTCGATAATTATGCATTATCTATGGTTTTTGGATTGAACTCGAAAAAGAGAATTTAATTACGTAATAAGAAAGAATAGAAATAGTTTGTGAACCCGGGCATCGGGGAACCAATTTGTGAGTAGGATAGACATATACTTGCTTGCCTAGTTTAACTCATTATAGAATTCGTTAATGCGTGCATGTGATTTAACCCATAGACATATAGGGATTGAAGTAGCTTGCATAGACTGTGAAGAATTGAAAGGTTTTCACGGTTACACTTACTCTGTCAGTTAGTAACCCGGAATTTAAGAAGTGGAATCAATTGGATACATCAACTGGATTGTTCGTAATTCTGACCCTGGACCGTCCTCTTAATATTGTTAACAACCAAAGTATTGCACCATTGCTTGACTACACTTCTAGCACTTTAATTACTGCTTTTTAGTTATAAAAACTCTCATCATCAAAAGAAAAGATCCCTGAGTAGTTTGTTTAGGAATCGTTTGTTAAGTGTTAGTCTGCATAGTCCTCGTGGGAACGATACTCGATTTATCACTTTATTACTTGTCGACCGCGTATACTTGCGTGTGCGTTGGGAGCAACAAGTACTGATTTATTTTTTCAATCCTTCATCATCTCATGTGTTTTCAAACTTCCAACTAGTTCCTCAAGTTTGATGGATCTGAGAGGTTTGGACTAAATGATAGCAGACATCTTGGGTTCCCAAGCCTCAGGTAGCACATTCAGAACCTTGTCCACCATCTCTACTTCAGGTAGCTCCATATCCAGGGATCTCATTTCGTTTGTAATAATGGTCAACCTGGTCATCATATCCTGGATTGATTCCTTCTCTCCCATAGTGAACAACTCAAATTGTCTTTTCAGCATTCTCCTCTTGGAGTCCTTCACTTCTCTAGCTTTACAAAGTAATCTCTCAAAAGTTCACCTAATCCAATTGCTTCTACGATAAGCAGATAGGTAATGACAATGATAGCTTCAAAACAAGACAACTTACAAAACAAGAACTTAGACAGAATATTTAGACTCCACCTACTTAACTCCACTAATTGTCTTCTTCAGTTATCTCACGTTGAAAGTTGCTTAATCGCCTGTGCATGCTCTCAACTCTCTATTTGTGAACAACTAATTTATGGCTGCATCAACCACTTGTATTTATATGGGAATCAGAACCCTAGTTGAGTTCCACAAGGAAACCTTGTAATTATGGCAGGACAAGATTTCCTGTGACTCTTTCCTTCTTTAAGTCCAACTCGTATTCATAATTCGAAGACACAGCCACGACACAACTACTTTTAGTCTGACTAGGATGCATACTCGTACACGCGCCGCTTCTCCTAGTTCCGCATGGATTTACAACCCTCAATCTTTTCGATCAGACATGCCCTTCTATACAAGGACCAGATTTTCCTCCAGAACCACTGGGTCCTTCTCGTTTGTTATTCTTCAAAACATTTCCTCTAACAAGAAGTGATTTGGGAGTTCATCTTTTCTTTGTCAAAGGCATCCAAACTTGTTCCTAAACAATAAAATTAACATCAAGTCATCTTCAAAGTAAAATCTGACCAAGTTGGGCATATTACCTACAAAAAATACTCATAAGACGGTAAATTTGAGAGTCAACTGATATTGAAATATATAAAATATGCCGAACATCAGATTGCAGAAGTTTGGTTTCCAGAAAAATGCAAGTAAATAGCTGCATTTTGAAATAAACAAACTGGCTGATTGAATTGTTTAAATACATAGTTCCGGACATTCTTATCTGCATGCTGGAGGCATACTATATAGCAATTTATACCCTCCCTGGAAAAAGGAGAGATAGCAGAGAATTAAATGCAAATCAAACATTTCTTTTGGAAAATTAAAACGACAAATTAAAAAGTTTAATGTGATGGGAAGATTTAACTAACCTTTCAAAGAAGCTGTACATGCTGTCGATAAGAGATCAGGAGGGAATATAGAAAGCTTGAACCTTGGGATTTCAGATCCTTCTTGTGGTTGCTCGTCTTTTTTGGCTTGTATATCCCTGGCAGATTTCGCTGCTGATTTGGTAGAACGTTGCAAGTCCATCACTTTGAGGCTGGGTATATCCGCCAGGACAATGGGGACCTCGTCAAGTTTATCACAGGATATGAGAACTAGACGCTTGAGTATCGGAAAGTGATCAGCTGAAGCACTCCAATGAGCTAAGTCGGTCCTTTCGATCCATAACACTAGCAGGGAACAGAAAATTCCAGCTTTCGATTCCCAATTCTTTCCCATGAATGCTTTTTCTTTCAGTTTCAAGACTTCAAGTTTCTGCATCTGACCCAATACAGACATATCATCCCACTTCAACAAGGTACCAGATAATGTCAGATTCCTCAACTTCTTTGGAAATATATATGATGGAGGAAAGTGTAAATGTTCCCCGGTTAGAGCAACATTTATCAGCTTCAAGGTGTCTAGCTCCTCAACATTGTTGAACAAGTTTGACTTACTTTCTTCCAGAAGCATAGAGATATTCCCACGGATTCCCAATTTGTTCAAGTTAGGAGCCCTTAAAAGAACTTCTTCAGTGCAGCATTCTGGTGTAATTGTGGAGAGTGTTTGTAGCCTATCATTTTCCGTGGTATCTCTACCACCTATTGGGGTAGGCAATGTAGCGGACATGCTAGTATGCAGATGCCTCAGCCGTGGCATGTTCCATATGTCTGCTTGAATATCAAGATTTCCCTTTTTTGTGTTAACGATGAGGGTTTGTATGTTCCAAAGTCTTTCAAAATATTTTGGAAGGATATTGTGCGAGTCGCTCGAGTCAAATGAGAAAGCAATATATCGTAAATGATACAAATGAAAAAAATTCAAGCTAAAGCGACTGAATTTGATGGATTCAGCTTCCAGCACCCTCAGCAATGGGAAGGCTTTCTGTATGTTTGAGATGTGAGATGGGTCTATGTCAATTTTTTCTGAAGGAAAACATAGAAATGACCTGACATGTTCACCATTGGGTCTCCTAGAAATGAATTCTGAAACAGAGGCATGAATGCACAAGCGACGGTAGGTGGATAGTTCTTGCCTTTCAGGAAAAGATTGTTGAACACCTAATTTCACTTCACGGAAAAGATTTTCTTCCATCGTGGCCTCCTGCCAGCAAAACTCATGCAACATGTCATGAACACGACATGTTTTGATTTGGCCATCGGACGTCCTTTGCATTACCATCACTAAATTTCTGTTTACGAGATCATTCAAGTAATCCTCTGCTTTACTTTCAAGGGATAAGTTCCCTCTGTACTGGATGAAACCTTCAGCGATCCATAAACGGATCAACTTCCATGCAGGGATTACAAAGCCTCTGGGAAATGCACCACAATACAAAAAGCAAGCTTTCATATCATAAGACAAACGATCATAACTCATGTGCACCAATTTATTACAATTGTTGGGCTGGTTTCTATTTATAAGGTGTTCGCCCACGCTCTTATCAACTAGTTCCCACTCCTTTGTTGTCTCTTTCCCAATTAGAGCTCCTGCAATAACAACAATTGCAAGGGGTAGTCCCTTACACTTCCTGGCTATGCTCTGTCCAGGTTTTTCTAATTCGGGTAGACATTTAACCCTGTGAAAAACTTTTTTCTCTAGCAAAACCCAACTTTCCTCATCCGTCAAAAATTTTAAATCATGAGGATTCTTGTTGCAATATTTCGCAACCCTACTATCTCGAGTGGTCAACAATACTCTATTCCGCTTTTTGTTATTTGGGAAAACATTTTTGATATGTTCCCAAGCTTCTCTCGTCCATACATCATCACAGACAATCAAGTATTTTCCTCCTTCTCCCAAAATACCTCGTACTACATCAGCTAAATCATTCTCACACATATTTTGATACTGTTTGGTTTTTCCATTGAATTTGCAAATGATATTGAGATATAGTTCTTTTCTCTTGTATGATTGGGAGACATAAATCCAAACTCGAGTAAAGAATTCGTATCCAATCTTTGGATGCTTGAAAATTTTGTTTGCTAGAGTAGTTTTACCAAGACCAGGCATCCCTACAACTGGAATAACCTCTAAATCGTCCAATCCATTAAGAAGACGGTTGATTACCTCCTGCGCCTCCTCGTCAAAGCCCACCACATCATCTTCCTCAACGACAGGAGGCTTTTAAAATAACGAAGATGAAATTAGGCATATGAAGTTAAATTAGAATGGTATGAAAAAAACACATAAGTATTACTCCTTCTGTCCCACTTTAATTGTCATAGTTCGGATTTTGAAAGTGAAACGAGTTTATCTTTGACCTTAATTTTTATATATATCTTTTAAATATTTTGAATTGTAATTTATTGTGACTTATAGTACTTTTCATGTAGTTTTCAAATATATAAATTTTATTTAAAAAAAATAAAAAATTTTATATTCTAATCTACGGTTAAATTTAAAAAGTTTGACTCTCAAATACTAGTAACTATGACAAACAAAATGGAATAGAGAGAATTTTTGTATTGGAAGAACTAATTATTAAATTGATCAACTAGATAAGTAGCCTGAAAGGTGGACTTTTCATATACAAAAACATGACAACATCAAGCAGAGGTAGCTTAATGGTCAATAAAAATAGAATAGACCTTGGGAGATGCGTGTTCAAATCTAATTAACACAAAAATGTTAAATAATCTCATATTTAGAGACTTTCAGTAAAACTCATCCTTATATATGATAGAAAAACTCATATATTTTTAGCCATATTTTACAATTGGAAATTGTTTCCATAAAACAGTAAGCATCTTTATTCCAAATTTAATTATGTCATAACGAGGACCACATAATTAATTAAGGAGGCTTTTTATTATTGGATTAATTCTAATTTTTTGAATTAATATTACCATAATAAATAACAAATTATTTCATTAGAAATCTGTAATTTCACTTCTCAATTGAATTTCAAATTCTTCCATAAAAATCTTATTTAATTATCCATGTTAAGATATAGATACCTATCAATAAAATCATATTACTAATAATTTAATGTATCCACTATTGAATTCCTTTTAACTTCTGCTAAACATATTTCATATGTCTAATATGAACTCCACTAGCCATATTAACACTTGAAAATTTATAAGTTTTCATACAGGGAAATCATCAATTTCTATACCGATATGTGGATTCTATCAACTAATTATTACTACACAAATACACACGCCTATTAATCAATGTTTAAAAAGGTAGAATTGAAACTCGCTCGAAACTCACCCGGGGCAGGACACTCGTAAAACGTCCTTGGGCTTATGTGGGGGACTCTTCTCTCATGAGGCTTACGCCTCAAGCGCCCGGGCTTATGCCTATATCCAACGCCCAACGTTTGGGCTCACTCTAAAGTCATTTATGCAATTAGGTGAAATTAGCATGTTAAATCCTGAAAATTACTTTATTTACCATTGATTCTTCAAATTTAGTGTTCATTAATCAAAAATTACAATTTGACAATATTGTAGTTAAAATTATATAACACAATATCACTAAAAATGAAATAATATTCAATGCATTGTAGAAAGCTTTCATCCGAAAGATATTCATATATTGATTTTTGTAGGTCTTCACTATTCAATTTTCAATATTTTTCTGAATATTAATATTTTTTTCGTGCTTACGAAGTATGAAATTTAGTTTAATAGCTAAGCAACATCAAAGTAACTACATATATACAATTATTTTCATATATTACTCTTTTAGTTATGAATTGTAGTGTGGTAAGTTATTTGCCAATACTTAGTTTTGATTTTACATTTTATGATATTATGTACTTTTTTAATAATTATCTAATTTATACTATTTTATAATTTTGGAAATTAGTTAAGATTCAAAATCGCTAATAATGTTTATATAAATTAATGTTGTAAGTAAATATAGTGGACTAGAGAGTTTGTTTTGTATAGTTAGTAGTATAAAATACTTATATGTTCTTTAATTTGTTCGTTCAATATATATAAATGCACTAGTACGTGAATTATACGAATCACATCTAAGATTGTGAGCATTAATTTTATTATTTACAAGATTCGATTATTTAATCTTTTATTAATAAGCTAAACTCGATACACTAAGTCATCTGTTATATAAATAATAGAACATATATGACGACTAAGTGAGCTAAATTAAATAATACGTTATTATGTTTAATAAACTAATTTGTAGGTACGTGATTTGTTTGTGTGCCTTTATCAATGAGTCACAAATAGACAAAATACAATTATATAAATTATACGATACTTCTTTTATTTTTTGGGGTAAAATAAAAAAAAAAAAAAAGTAAACTTTATATAATAAATAGCTTAAAAGATAAAATGTTAATAACAATATCTTCATCTCCTCTGATGTAAATTATTTCGTAATAAATAGCTTAAAACATAAATATTACTATTGATTAAATGTTTGATATAAGGGTTTCGGAAAATTATTCCAACTATCATCACTATTAGTAACTACTACCAGCCACGATCTCCTTCAATTATTATCACCAACCGGCGTCATTGAAACAACCATCACCTCCACCACCAACATTACCGACCATCACTATCACTAGTTAACGTTTCGCTATCACTAATCATCACCACAACTACAACCATCACCGCCACCACATTAACCATCTCCACTGTAATAACCACACCCTCCATCAACCACCACCAATCATCAGCAGTTTCCATTACCACCAACCACCTTTACTATTACACAGCCAACATCATTCCTACCTCAAGATTATCATCACCAGCCACCACCACTAAATACTTCGACCATCACCGAAATTACCTCTACTATCAAATCACTATCATCGCACAACCACCACCAACCACCACCAAGAACTATGATATTTTGATTAATTTAATTGAATTTTGTGTGTTGGCCTAAATTGAGATAGGACAACAAATCAAATTTGTTTTAAGGTTGATTGATAATTTGTTTATATCAAAGTTGTATTCGAGCTAAGATCGGATTTGAACAATACAAGAGTTTAAAAGAATAAACGAGGCAGAAAGTAAACGAGACAAAGCTTAAGAGTATAAATTGAATATTGTATTTCTGAATGTCTTTTCGATTACAGGCGGTCCCTATTTATAATTTAATCAAGGAAAATGACGTTACAACCATAATAACGGTGCTTTTATGGTCATTATTCTTCATTTGACCTTGGTCAACCCATGATCTTCTTCTTAAATGCCTGGGCAATGGTCGGCGGTTATAATTAGAGATGGTTGTTTCGCCGAGGTGATTCAATCCCTCGAGGGGTCACCATATCGCTCATTCTCCAATTTCTCTGATTCCTAATCTTGGCTAGATTTTTCTCGAGGCGGGGGTGAGAACTACTCCCTCAGGAAGCTTTCCTTGGTGAGACTTGACTTTTTTGTGGTTGGAGCTCTTGCCCCGAGGTGAAGGGGATTTTTACCCAATGCAAATAGTCCCCCACCCTTTGGACAATTGTCAAAATTTTTCGAGGAGTGGAATTGAATTAGGCGGGAGAGTAACGTGGCGCGTTTGTAACTAGAAAATTTGAAAAGGCGAGCGTCGCTTCAATGTCGCATCCTCTGCATGTGGCCTTGTTTTGAACGGCTACAACTTTTCCTTTTATCTTCCCCATGTAATTGTTATCATGGCGTTTCAGTCCACTTATGCTTTACTATAAATTGGCCTCTTTTTGTTATTATCCTCATCATTTCGTAATTTTTCTTAATCCCATTTGCATTTTCCAACCTCCATTTCACTTCTAAAAATTTTACCATGTCTTTACCTTCCCTTCGTGAGAACATCGTTGATGCCAGTGTTTTGGCATCAACTGATGATTTGCTAAATTCTCCCCCATCGGAAACTTTTTCTCGTTCGGATGACAGTCATAGCGCCACCAGTCAAGAACCTTCCAATAACGATGATGAGGTGGCGACTAAAGAGGCTGCTGATGATGACGTTGATAATGAGGTGGTTGAGACCTCGCCCCTAAAGAAGAAAAAGAAGCAAGTTTATCAAGGGAAACTCAAACCTCAATGGATTATTCCAAGGCGATTTGATTCTAGTAAGGAATTTAGGATGAGTGGGCAAACGGCCTCAGATATTAGGAGGAAAAGGAACCTCCCCGTTCAACTTTCCCCGAGCCTTGCCTCGGAAGAACATATCACTTTGATCTGAGAGGAGTGTAATTGGGGCTCTGAGGTTCAATTCTTGCCAGCGAGCACCGCACATGAGATAGTGTTCCGGGGCAATCTTTTGTCTATACTTATCCATTTTTGATATGTTTTTCCCTTCCTCTTCACTCCGTAGTGGACATCTTTTGTAGGTCACATAATGTCTACTTGGCTTAGCTAGGCCCCAGCTTCTAGAGGGCCATTCAATGCCCCGACTATATTAGTCGTAAAGCTGGGATCATATTTGAGTACGACCACTTGATTGCTTTATTTTCTCCTTTTTTGCACAATGATGGCATTGTGCAACTAAACAAACGAGGCCAAGATCTCTATTATCACCAAGAGCGACAATACCGAAGATTATAGTTGGTGTGAATGGTTTGTTCTTCTTCCTACTTCTTCTCTCTCCGCCGAGTCTGGGTTCCCCGAGGCGTAGAATAGAACACGTAAGTTCTCTTCTGGTTTTACTCTTTATTCGGCCTTAATTACTGCGAGAAGACTAACTCTTTGTTGTACCTTTTAGCTAGGAAGACTCCAATACACCCTCCCAAGGATTTAGAGGCTTGGATACAAGTCATTATTAGCGCCGAGGAAAGGCCGTAGAGGGATTGGATGGTTTTAGACGTTCGTGCGGAGAACAAATAGTCGGGCAAGCGACTCGGTTAGTATGTTTCCAAATTCGATATTCTCTTCTCTTGAAGTGTCTATTGGTCTTACTCCTCTTGTCTTTTTTAGATTTCAACGACTTGCCTGCCGAGGCGGAGAAGGAGGAAGATAAGAAGGAGAAGAAGAAATGAAGAAGAAGAAGCAAGGAAGACGAGCGGATATCGTCGAGGTCCCTGACGTCGAGGCCAATTTGCAGTCTATAGAGGAGTCTGTCCGGACACTTACTCAGGCCCTGAGAGGTATATTCGTTTATTTTTCGTATATCTTCCTTTTCTTTTCCTTTGCATGACGCATTTTTTTTTTCTTCAGGTTCGTAAAGAAAAGGCGATACGCCAAAAAACCAAGCTAAGGCTAAAGTACCTTGGGTTGATTTGTCTACGGTTCTTTGATGAAGGCTAATTAATGAACAAGACGATGTCTGTGTTCGACGTGAGGTCGAGGCAGCGATAATTGAGGAACCAAGCCAAGTTGTTGATAAGGTTCTCGAGGAGCTTGAGTCTAGGGGGGCCAAGCCTACCAAGGCGATTTTTTCTACGAGAGGGGTTAGCGTCGATTCAACTCAGGCAAAGGCAAACCTTCCTCAAGGGATTATGTGAATCCCAGTTCCAATAGATGTTTGCCTGCTGGATGACAACATGGGGATTTTCTTTAGCTGCAACGGGTTGCTCAAGCCTTTAGAAAATGACCGGCTCAAGAACGTTCCCTCGGACTATTTGATTTGATGGCCTAATCAGCTCATCATGCGATTCATGTAAAAAAAATTTACTTGCTTTACTGCTTTTCTGATTTAGCTGCTTTTCTATTTTTTATTCCTTCCCCTGGTTGTAGGGCTATGTCTATGCCATGAAGGCATCTGATATTGAAGGCCAACGAGTATCGCAACTTCGGTGGGTTGGGGATGAGTGGGATCGTAGGAGGAATGTCCTTGAAGCTTGTGTTTCTGAGCTCAAAAGGTAATTTTTTGACTCGGAAGACAAACAGGGCCGATCTCAGAAAGAAAATGAGCAGTTAAGCGCTGAACTCTTTCAGGCTCGTGGAGAAGTTGCCAATCTTTTGGCTGCGAAGAGGTCTCAGGAGGAGTATCATCGAGCTGAGCTTCAGAAGCAGGCTGATGCAGCAGATGTCGCGCTCAGAAGATCAATTGAGCAATTCGGGGAGAGATCTTTGCTGCTTACCTCGAAGTTGAAAGAGGTTGAAGCTAAGAACGAGGTTCAACGAGGTTCTTGATGTTGAAATGAAGATCCTCCGGGGTAGAAAGCCAGCCTTCTGTTCTGAGCTAAAATCAAAGTTCAGAGCTAAGTTGGACTTGAGAGCATCCGAGCAAAAGTTGATAGAAATTGGGCAATCATCCAAATTAAGTTGAGAACCCTCAAATAATGTAAAAAGATGGTTAGTTTAGATGACGAGATTGACAAGGCTAAGGTAGATGTTGCTACGGCTTTGAAGTTTTTAGATCAGCTTCCTTCGAGCAATGATAGCTCGTCTGAAGGAGAGGCTTCGGGTAGCGATAGTGGGCCTGAGTGAGCGATTGCTCGTTTGTGTTTTGTTTTTTGTTTTTGGGCCTTCGGGGCATTTCCTTGTATTTATTCTGGCCTTTAAGCCTTGTGAATATATGAATGTTGAATATCAACTATTTCAATATCTTTCTCGATTTTATGTTTGCTTGCAAGACTTTAAGTATATTATAGAGCTAGTTTAGGACGACGTCTCGTCCTCGAGCCGAGGCTTAAACAAGGCCTAATGAATAAAAAGATGATAAATTGATTTTTATTCTATTGGTAGAAATTGAGCCGGTTTACATAGAGTCTAGTCGTACTTAGGCAAATTTTCTTTACAAAGGCCATTTGAGGTAACAAATGCAAGTAATCGGGCACATTCTAACTGGGTCTAGGGCGGTCTCCATATTTCGAAATTTTTGAGTTGATTCTCCGAGTAAGTCCCCGAGTGAGTCTCCGATTCTGGGTTATTTTTCGAAAAACTTGAGCTTGAGCTGCGACTCTATGAGTCGACGACTGATCTCATTCCCTTGCACCCCCCAATGGTTGAGTGTGAAGGATGAGGACTCGAGCACTGTTGACCTCGGGGCCACGTTTGGTTAGAAGTAGTTCCTCTTCAAATTGGATATGTTCCAATTTAAGGGCTCTTGTTTCTCTTTAACGTCTGCCAGTTGATAGGACACTTTCCCTACGATTGCTTTCACTCAATAGGGGCCCTCGCAATTAGCAGCCAATTCTTGTGCGTTTTCTTTTTGGTCGTTTGATTCGAGGCCTCAAAACACAGTCGCCAACCTTGAATTCTCTAAACTTGGCCTTTTTGTTCAGGTAAGCTTCGATTTGTCGTGTTTGAGCAAACAACCGAACCAAGGCCATCTCCCTCATTCGAGCAAATCCAGTTCCACTCCCATAGTTTTTTTATTTGACTCCTCGATTTAATGAGCATAGCGAAGGCTTGGTTCACCAACCTCGACAGGAATTAGCGAATCGACCCCGTAAACAAAAGAAAATAGGGTTTCACCAGTTCTATTCTTCTCTTTTGTCCTCATTGCCCATAATAGTGCTGGTAACTCATGGGGCCATGAGCCTTTGTCTTTTTCCATTCTATTTTTAAGATTGTCCAAGATTATTTTATTTGATGACTCAGCTTGTCCATTGGCACTGGGGTAGTAGGGTGTCGAAGTCACCCTTTTGATCCCTCATTTTTTAAAGAAAGTTATGACCTCCAAGCCAATGAATTGTGTCCCATTATCACAGATAATCTCCCTTGGGACTCCAAATCAGCATATGATTTTTTTCCATATGAAGTCGATAACCTCCTTTTGCCTAACTCTGGCGAAAGCTCCTGCTTCAATCCATTTGGAAAAATAATCAGTAAGCACGAGGATGTATTTAGCACTGCTCTTCGCTTTGGGAAATGGTCCCACGATATCCAATCCCCATTTCATGAAGAGCCATGGAAAAACTACGGAAGGCAAGGGCTCATCCTGTTGGTGAATCATGGAAGCATGCCTTTGACTTTTATCGCAATTCCTAACAAACAGTCTAGCATGCTCGCTCATTTCGGGCCAATAGGAGCCATCTCTGAGTAGTTTTTGAACGAGGGCTTTGGCTTCAGAGTGATTTCCACAAGTTCCTTCATACACTTCTTTCATAACATATTCATATTCCCCTGGGCCTAGACACTTGGTCATCGTGCCACAATAGAGTTTTTTGTACAATTGTTTGTATATCATTGTGAATGGGATTACTTGCTTTCTGTTCGCCGCTTCCCTTTTGTCTGGTGGTAGAGTCCTCGACTCTAGATAAGAGATAAACTTTGTTCGCCAATCCCAATGTCGGTTCACCATATTTACTTCCAGCTTCATTTTTCCCTTGGCTGATGTAAAAATCCTAACTGTGGCGTCAGTCCCCGAGTCGTCCGTTTCAACTACCGAGGCAAAGTTTGTAAAGGCATCGGGCTCTACATTTTTTTTTCGTTGTATTTGCATGACCTTCTATTTTTGAAAGGCGTCGAGCGCTTGCTGCATTCTTACCACGAATTGTTTCATTCTAGGCTCTCGAGTCGTATATCCACCAAGGACTTTGTTCACCACTAGTTGCGAGTCACACCTTAACTCTATATTCTCAGCTCCCATTTCTTTGGCCAGCTTTAATCCTGCTATGAGGGCTCGCACTCATCTTCATTGTTGGTTAGCCTCTCGGATTTTATTGAATGCCTTAGCTTTTCCCCCGTGGGAGCTACGAGCACTATTCCGAGCCCTAAGCCATTGGAATTGGCCGCTCCATCTGTGTAAAGCTTCCACACCCCATAGGTAGGACCCTTCGACTATATACTCTCTTTTTCCGCCTTGAGAAGTAGTTTAATACTAAAATCAGCTAAGAAATTAGCTAGCACTTGAGATTTTATGGCAGTGCGAGGTTGGTATATGATGTCATATTCTCTTAGCTCAACTCCCCACCTAGGCAACCTCCTCGACAATGCTGGCTTATGCAATATACTTCTTAACGAGAAAGTTGTTACTACGGCTATTAGATGGCATTGGAAATAAGGGCGGAATTTTCGAGCAGCAATGACTAATGCAAGCGCCTATTTTTCTAAATGGGGATACCTTATTTCAGCGTCGAGGAGAGCTTTGCTAACATAGTATATTGGTTGTTGCTTTCCTTCTTCCTCACGAACCATAACTGCGCTGACCGACACCTCGGAGACAGCCAAGTAAACCAACAAAGTTTCGCCATCTTTTGGTTTGGCCAACAACGGGGCGTTGGCCAAATAATGTTTCAACTCTCTCAGAGCCTCCCTGCACTTGGGAGTCCATTCAAAAAAAGTGTTCTTTTTCAAGACGGAAAAGAACCTATGGCACTGCTCGGATGACCTTGAAATGAATCGACTCATGGTGGCTATTCGGCCAGTTAAGCGCTGGACTTTCTTCGGGCTCGACAATTCCTCGGGGATTTCTTGCATAACTTTGATCTTGTTAGAATTTACCTTGATGCCTCTCTCCAAGACAATGAATCCTATGAAGTTCCCCAAGCTGACCCTAAAAGCACACTTTTTGGGGTTGAGCTTCATGCAATAATGTCTCAAAATTGCAAAGGCCTCCTTTAGTTGTTTCAAATGATCTTCCAGTCGGACAGATTTTACAACATATCATTGATATATTCTTCCATAATTTTCCCGATGTAGTCCTTGAACATTTGACATACTAACATTTAATAAAATGCTCCAGCATTTTTGAGACCGAAGGGCATTACCTTGTAGCAATAAGTTCCTTCTTCTGTGATGAAAAAATTTTTTTCTTCATCACTGGGGTCAATTAGGATCTGATTGTACCCCGAATACGCATCCAAAAAGGTTAAGAGTTTGTGTCTAGCCGTGGAGTCTATTAACCTGTCTATTTGGGATAGAGGGTAGGAGTCTTTGGGGCAAGTTTTATTCAAGTCGATGTAGTCAACACACACCCTCCACTTGCCATTTTCTTGGGTACCACTACCACATTAGCGATCCAATCTGGGTACTTGACTTCTCTTATGAACCTATTATCGAGCAACCTCTTAGTTTCGTCATGGATCACCTTCTTTTTTACTTTCGCGTGGGGCCTTTTATTCTGTTTCACCGGGCGGTGGTTGGGATCTATATATAGCTTGTGCGTCATGATCTCGGGGTCGATCCCCACCATGTCTGTGTGAGACCGAGCAAAGCAATTATCGTTGGCTTTTAATAACTTGATGAGAGCTTTTTTAGACTCAGCGCCCAGTCCCGAGCCCATGAATATTTTTCTTTCCAGGAACTCTTCCGACAAGGCATGAGATTCTAGCTCTTCCACCGTTGGGATCTTCTCTTCTTGCTTCGGAGGAGCTGCTTTTTTGACAGAGCTCTCCTCTTTATGGGGCTCTGAGCCGCTTGGTTGTGATTTCGAGTGCCCGATCAGGGCGTTTCCATTTTTTGCAGCGACTGAATAACATTTCGAGTCACTAATTGGTCACTTCGAACTGCACAAAGTTCCCATAGGGTGGGAAATTTAATTACTTGATGGAGGGTTAATGGTACGGTCTTCATTTCGTGAATCCAAGGCCTTCCAAGAATGACGTTGTAGGCCATATTCTCGTTCATTATTTGGAAAGTAGTCTTCTTGTCAACTTCCTCGACGGTGGTCACGAGGGTGATCTCCCCTAAATTCCTTTCTACGGAGTTGCTGAATCCTGCTAAAGTGGTTGTCTTCGGGACGACGAGGTCCATTAACCACATTTGTTCAATGGCTCTATGATTGATGATATTCACACAACTTCCAAGGTCTATTAGGACCCGTTTTACGTACGTTTTACGTCCGAATCATTAAATTTACGTGATAACCAAAGCTTCATGATGAGGGATCATTACCTCGTGGCAATCCCCCTTGTCAAAAATGATTTCATTGTCACCCCCTTCAATTTGGGCTCTTCATTCCATGGTGGTTGAGAATTTTGTGTCCTTCCTCACTGAGGAAAAGTTGATACCGTTTACTTCTATGCCACCAGTTATGACGTTTACAGATTTTCGTGACATCGACATCATTGACATCTGACTGAGATCTGAGAAAAGCTCGACCTTGGAACAAACACTATTATCAATTTTCCTACAAACGGCACCAATTTGTGTTTGCCTAAATCGAGATAGGACAACAAATCGAATTTGTTTCGGGGTTGATTGATAATTTGTTTGTATCAAAGTTGTATTCAAGATAAGATCGGATTTGAATGATACAAGAGCTTAAAAAAATAAACGAGACAAAGCTTAAGAGTATAAATTGAATAATGTATTTCTGAATATCTTTCTCGATTTTAGACGGTCCCTATTTGTAATTTAATCAAGGAAAATGATGTTACAGCCATAATAACGGTGATTCTTTGGTCATTATTCTTCATTTGACCTTCGTCTACTCATGATCTTCTTCTTAAATGTCTGGGCAACAGCCGACGGTTACAATTAGAGATGACTGTTTCGCCGAGGTGATTCAATCCCTTGAGAGGTCGCCATATCGCTCTTTCTCTAATTTTTCCGATTCCTGATCTTGGCTAGATTCTTCTCGAAGCGCGGGTGAGAACTACTCCCTCAGGAAGCTGTCCTCGGTGAGACTTGACTGTTTCGTGGTTGGAGCCCTTGCCCTGAGGCGATGGGGGGTTTTTACCCAATACATTTTGTATTTATTGATTTAGTTTCATCTTCAACAACAACAACATACCGGTGTAATTCCACAAATTTATAAACTATAAACATAATATGATAAGTCTTAATTATTCAGTATTGCAACATGTTCATATTTAAATGGTATTTAGATTTAGACCTCATAATCTTATCTAAGTGACCCCTTAAACTATGTGGCGACCACTTACTCCTTATCTTGTTTAAAGTGGAATTAATACCCCTTAACACGCTAAATAAACCTAGCAGTCTATACTCACACATATTTTTGTATTGCAGGTTGTTGATCACAGAATTGGAGCAGGCGAGAGTTAGTCATGTACCCAGGATGGAAACTGGCTTGACAGACTCAATGGTCAAGTGGGGAGCTCTCTACAGCAGTGTTTTATCATGTTATGTTTTATGTTTAAACTCTTATATTAATATTTTGGACAAGGATAGGCCAAGAACTTTGCATGTTGAGCATGCAGGCCAAAATCTTTTATGTACTAATTGACCCATCTCGGCAATTTAAATGAATGTATGCTAGTTGTTAACAAAAAAAAAAAATCTGGTCTCTCTTGTGTTCCCAGTGAAATTAAAATCCCCATTGTTTAATATCTTGCTTCTTCTTTTTTCAATTTTTTAATTTCAATTTACTGGTCTGAGAAATTGACACACATATCCTCTGTTACAATCTTAATGTTTGCAATTAAATCATCACTGACAATAAATACCATAATATCTATCGGAGTATTGGTTGGTATATATATATTAGTTTACTCAACCTTTTCGAAATATCGATTACTACTAATCGTATGTGTTGGAAAACAAATATGAAAAAAAGGAGTGGGTAGGAAAAATTGTGCCACCAATAATTACGAGAGTAAAAAGCTAGTTAGCCCAAATAAATAAGTCCAATAAGGAAACAGTCGCTAAAGTATTTAGATGACACCTCAGATCCTTCTGTCACGGCCGCTTGAAAGGGAACGGGCGCAGAGCAGGTTGGCGTACTCCTATTGTTCAGCCGTGTTAAGGTTAGTCCAACTCCTACTTAGAGTAAACTTTGGTAAGCCCCTCTTGTAATGGGTCAAAGGCCTCATGTAGACATATTGTACAATAATTTGACTTAGGATAAAACCTAGCCTATATATATCCCAGTCTTTCATTGTAAACAACTCGCTGGATTCGCCTAGAATTCTTCTTAATTCTTCAAGGAATACAACCTCCTATTTATTAGCTTTCTTTGAGACCTCATTATTGCATGTGGCTATTTTCACAAATTCAATTGTTTTACCTATCAAGAAAGTTTTAGGCATAAACAATTTGACACCCACTATGTGGCTTAGGTAATTACTTTTTATTCTAAAAAAATGAATCCAATTATGTCGCAACAGAATGACGGGCTCCCGCATGACATCACCTTAACAGCGAATGAGGCAGAGGAGGAACTCAACAAAATCGAAGCTGCTTCTAACAAGGATAGAGTAGATCTGGAGGCGGATGATGACCATATCTCAGGAGCAAGACCTTATTAAAGGGAAAAGAATAAGTAAAACTAAAGACAAGTTAGAGAGGGCATTTGAGG
Organism: Petunia secreta; assembly: GCA_029990175.1. Lineage (NCBI taxonomy): Eukaryota > Viridiplantae > Streptophyta > Magnoliopsida > Solanales > Solanaceae > Petunia > Petunia secreta. The sequence continues at coordinate 1,326,156 of JARKIP010000051.1, forward strand.
AACACATCAAGACGCAGCAAAAACAATTAGTGCTAATGATCGGCACGCTATCTAAGTTACTGGAAAAAAACCCCGTAAATATAGCGCCATAACCAGAATCCCCATGAGGATCAAGGCCCACTGGAAACATACTGGGTTTCATGGCACGATGACTGAACCTCAAAGTAGCATTGGAAAGTTCAAACACCACCAATGTCCCAGCAGCACCAAGGACCGCTTTCGAGTAGAATAAAAAAATGAAATGTTGAAGGATGAGTTTTGAAGATAACAAAGGACCTGGTGCTAAGTGGACCATGAAAAGGTTCACAGTTGAAGTGAGGAGACTGGGGTGTTCAACGAGTTGATCGAGTTAAATTTGAAGAAGGAGAAAGAGAACAGCCGGAGTCAAATTTCAAATCCTACCGGGAAAAGAAGAAGCGAGAAGCGGTGCTGAAAAGAGACGCGGTTCCAAAACGAATAAGGATTGGAAACTAAGGCAAATTAACTTAGGTTTTAAATAAAGCAATATGGGTAAACCTTGTTTGAAACTGATTCCAAAGTGGAAAAAGAATTCTAAACTTAGTTGGATCCGGCTAAGTCTAACTCCTATATATACAAGTTAATTTGGTCAGAATCATGACGCACAAAAGACATCTAAAAAGAGCAAATCGAGAACAATCAGATCGTGAGCGGCTTTGTATGCAAGAACAAAGGATGAACAGCAGAACCTTACGAATGAGCATTTTCATAGTTAAGTCTATTGTTTAGTTATTTGTAATAGGCTATTGAGTTGTAATCTATCAGCTAGTTTTAAAGCATTAAGTAGAGATTACTCTTTGTAGTGAAGTAGAGTTAACCTTACCAGCTAACGTGTGGCTTGGAGGGTTCTAGGTACTAGGGGGTTCTAGTTCCTTGATTATATTACGATGTAGTCTAAAACTTGCTCGAGTCTTCCTTTAGTGGAAGAGTTGAAATCCCAAGAGTTTGGGTCGTGGTTTTTTATCCCTTGAGCAAGGATTTTTCCACGTAAATATCTCTGTGTTATTTACGTTTCCGCATTAAGTTTAGTTTTAGAGATAGGTGGAACTTGCAAGGAACCTGATTTTTTGTAAGCTGGGCAATAAAAGTTAAAGACAAGTTTTAGGATTTAAAAATTGGGTAAGGACACTATTCACCCCCCTCTAGTGTCTTATATAGGTGCACCAAGTGCAACAAGTGGTATCAGAGCACGTTCTCTCAAAGAAATATTAATATCTTGAGAAGGATCTGAACATTGAGTGCACCACCGATCATCACTGAAGGACAATCTGTTAATAGGCCTCTTCAATTCAATGGCCAATACTATGGATGGTGGAAAGGCAGAATGGAAGACTTTATTCAATCTGAAAACTTCCAGCTATGGATCATTACGAAAGATGGACAGCTTATCCCAAGCAAAACTGTTGGATAGCCACCTAACGAGCAAATTGTTCCTAAGGAGATATCTGAATACACGGATGCTTATTTCAAGATGGTGGAGAAGAATGCAAAAGCTAAGAGGCTCATCATATGTGGACTTGGTCCTGATCAATAGAACAGTTTCTTCATACAAGACTTCCAAAGAAATTTGGGATGCTCTACAAATTGCTCATGAAGGAACTTCACGTGTAAAGAAGGATCCAGATGCTGAAAAGGAAGTTCGATTTGTTTGCTATGGGTGAATCTGAGTCCATCCAGGACATGATGACCAGGTTCACAATCATAACAAACGAGATGAAGTCATTAGGTATGGTTTTGACCAGTGAAGACTTAGTAGAAAAGGTTATCAGGATTCTACCTGATTCATGGGAGTCAAAGGTTACAACTATCATTGAGCCCAAGGAACTGGACAAGATTGAACTAGATGAACTCGTTGGTAGTCTGAAAACCCATGAGCTAATAAAACAGTCAAGAATGAAGGTGGAACCCAAGAAAGAGAAGAACCTAGCTCTAAAGGCAACAAGAGGTTCTAAGTATGAAGTGTCTGAGCATGAGATGGCTTTAGTCAATGCAGTACGAAAGTCCTTAAGTCTTGAAAGAAGAAGAACCAGATCCACTCCTGCCAGGAACAACATAATTGAAAATCCCGACTACTCAGGGTGTTTCAAGTGCAACAAGAAGGATCATGCCATAAAAGACTGCCCATTGTGGGATATTGAGTGGAAAAGGTCTGGTGCTACAAAAGAGAATGAACCTAAGAAGACCAAACGTCCTCCTAACTTTAGAACATTAAGGAGAAAGAAGAAAGAGGCTTTCTATGCAATATGGGGTCCTTCTGAAAGCAAAAGTGATGATGAAGAAGAACCAGAAGATGACTCTCCGTTGGCACTGTTGGCTGATAATGAACCTTCCAATGATGATCCACCTGAGGTAAGTCTTGATAAACTAAAAACTAGACTTCATACTTGTTCTCTTATGGAATTGAATTTTCTTGCCCTGACTTTAATTGAAGAGATTGAAAATTTGAGGTCTGGGAAGGAACTAGCACTTTCTGAGAAAGACCAACTAATGTCAGTTGTGTCTGATTTTTCAATGAAAAATAAAAACTTGAAAAAAGCTAAATCTGATCTTAAAAAGGAATTAAATGCTAGTGAAGCTCAAGTTTTTGAACTAAATCAGAAAATCTCCGCCCTTGAATTAGAAGGTCGTCAATTAAAGGAATAGGTGCTCTGTGAGAAGAAGCAAGTTTCTGCACTCGAACTTGAAAATCAAAAATTGAAAGAAGTGTCTGGTAAGCAAGGAGTTAGTGAGGCTCAAATCAACTTTGAAGCTGAGCTTAAAAAGAAAAACCAGGTTCTACATCAGGAAACTGAGAAGAACTGGGTTCTTCAGAAAAAAGTTGAAAAAGCTAACTCTGAGCTCAGCAGACTCACTAAATGGAACAAGTCTTCTGAAGCTTTGAATTGGTTACATGAAAATCATAATAGAGGCAAAACCGGATTAGGACATAAGAAACCTTTACCTACTTGGAACCCTAATAGTAAATATGTAGGACTTCCTTGCAACAAACTCTGCTTCTTGTGTGGTAAGACTGGACATATCAAGAATGAATGCAGTGTTGCAAAAAAGGAGCAGTGAAAAAGAATAAAAAATCAGTTTTACCTTACTGGGCTAGAAAAGATTTGATTCATCGATTTGATCACAAAAAGGGACCCAAGCTTGTCTGGGTTCCTGTTACTAACCCTTGATTTTCTTTTGCAGGATGGAGTGAGATGGAACAACCCAAGCTGGATTCTTGATAGTGGGTGTTCCAGGCACATGACAGGAGATAGAAGAAACTTTCTCTCACTCGCAGTATTTCAAGAGGGTAGTGTGGCTTTTGGAGGAGGCAAGAGCGGTGAAATTGTTGGTATTGGAAAAGTTGGGAGATCCCTCAATCATGTTATTGACAATGTACTTTGTGTGGATGGATTGAGGCACAATCTTCTAAGTATTTCCCAACTATGTGATAGAGGAAATTCAGTGAGTTTCACATCTGTAGGTTGTGCTGTAAAGAACCTGCAGACTGGTGAAGTAATAATGGAAGGGAAACGAGCTAATAATGTGTACAAGGCTACATTAGGTTCTCTTCCTGAGAATAATTTGACTTGTCTGAATGTGCTGGAGAATGATAGTCAGTTGTGGCACAAGAGACTAGGAAATGAAAGCTTGACTCAATTGAATAAGTTGGTGTTAAAGGACCTGGTTCGTGGAATGCCAAGCAATAAGTTCAATGACATCAAGATTTGTGATGCTTGTGAGGGGGAAACATGTAAGATCTTCATTCAAGTCTAAGAAAGAGGTTAGTACGTCTAAACCACTTGAGCTGGTCCGCATGGACTTGTGTGGACCAATGAGGGTAAGGAGCAGAGGAGGTAAGATATTCGTGATGGTAATAGTTGATGACTACTCCAGATACACATGGACCTTGTTCCTCAGATCTAAAGATGAAGAATATGATATGTTCGAGGACTGGATTAGAATCAATCAGAAGAAATTGGGGCTTCAACTAGTAAGTATAAGGTCCGACCATGGAACAGAGTTTGAGAATGCTAAATTTGCAGAATATTATAATAAACATGGTATGGATCACAACTTCTCTGCACCAAGGACCCCTCAGCAGAATGGTGTAGTTGAAAGGAAGAACAGGTCCTTGGAGGACATGGCTAGAACTATGTTGCTGTCAAGCGGTCTATCAAAGAGTTTTTGGGCTGAAGCAGTCAACACCGCTTGCTACTTGCTGAATCATTGTCCTTTGTTAGAGAAAACTCCCTATTAGTTGATTAGAGGCAGGAAACCTAATATTGCACATCTCAGAGCTTTTGGGTGCAAGTGTTTCGTGCATAATAATGGAAAAGAACCTCTGGGGAAGTTTGACGCTAGAAGTGATGAAGCCATCTTCTTGGGATATTCCTCACAAAGTAAAGCTTATAAAGTGTTTAATAAGAGGACCAGGGGGAACTAGAAGGAAATCAGAAATGGGGAACTGAAGAGCAAGATGAAGAGGACTTAGATGACTCAGCTCTTCCTGGAAACATCACTCAGCAGATTCAATATAAACCTTGGAAATATCAAAGTTCTCATCCACTGGAGAACATCATGTCTGATCTGAATACTGGAGTTGTTACTAGAAGAGCTTTAAAGAACTTCTGTGCATTCTTTGCGTTTCTGTCCTCAATAGAACCTAAGAATGTACACGAAACACTTGAGGATCCAGATTGGGTGATTGCTATGCAAGAGGAGCTTCATCAGTTTGAACGAAGTAAGGTATGGCACCTGGTCCCTCGACCAGCGGACAGGTCCATCATTGGCACTAAATGGGTTTTTAGAAACAAGCTGGATGAACATGGGACAGTAACAAGGAACAAGGCAAGACTGGTGGTTCAAGGTTATAGTCAAGAAGAAGGAATCGATTATGATGAAACCTTTGCACCTGTTGCTAGGATGGAAGCCATTAGAATGCTAATTGTCGTTGCAGCTTACATGGAGTTTAAGCTATATCAGATGGACATGAAGAGTGTATTCCTTAATGGTTATTTGAATGAAGAGGTGTATGTGGTTCGATCACCTGGCTTTGAAAGCACAGAGTTTTCTGATCATGTCTACAAACTTGACAAGGCACTGTATGGTTTGAAACAGGCTCCTAGGGCTTGGTATGAAAGATTGTCTGGGTTCTTATTGAAGAATGGGTTTAGAAGAGGTAAAATAGACAATACTTTGTTCTTAAGAAAGAAAACCAAGGACCTGCTAATTGTTCAAGTTTATGTAGACGACATCATATTTGGAGCTACTAATGAGAACCTTTGCAACGAGTTTGCCGACCTGATGGGAAGTGAATTTGAGATGAGTATGATGGGTGAGCTGAATTTCTTCTTAGGCTTACAAATCAAGCAAACTCAGGAAGGCACAATGATCCATCAGCAGAAGTACATCAAAGAGCTTTTAAGGAAGTATGATATGAAGTCTGCTAAGGATATGAACACACCCATTGCTCCTGGAACGAAGATAGATCTCGATGAAACTGGTGCTTCAATTGATGAAACTAAGTACAGAAGAATGATTGGTTCTTTACTGTATTTAACTGCAAGTCTCCAGACATTGTTTATAGTGTGGGGTTGTGTGCTAGGTTCCAGTCAAAACCAAAGGAGTTACACTTAACTGCAGTCAAGAGAATCTTGAGACATTTGAAAGGAACTCAAGATCTTGGTTTATGGTACCCAAAAGGTGGATGATTTGATCTAGTTAGGTATGCTGATGCTGACTATGCTGGTCACTTCGCTAATAGATCTGGGATGGCACACTTCCTAGGTCCTTGTTTAGTATCATGGGCTACAAAGAAGCAAAATTTAGTGGCATTATCCACAGCGGAGGCTGAATATGTAGCAGTTGCTTTATGTTGTTCACAGCTATTATGGATCAAGCAGCAGTTGGAGGACTTTGGAATCAAGTGTGGACCAGTTCCAATCTTTTGTGACAATACCAGTGCAGTCAATATTGCCAAGAACTCGGTCCAGCACAAGAGAACAAAGCACATTGATATTAGGCATCACTTTTTAAGGGACAATGTTGAGAAAGGCCTAATTACTATAAACTTTTACTGGACTGAGGACCAAATTGCTGATATCTTCACTAAGGCATTGAACAGGGTACAATTTGAAAAGAACAGGCTTGAGTTAGGGATGACCAGGATACAGTGAACGAGCCAGCACCTGGTTCTCCCAATAATTGACTAGTGAAGTTTCTTTGTTTTACCTAGCTTAACTTTGTTTAGTTGATTCTACATATAAAACATAATTGTTTTGCTTGCTGACCTGTTTGGAACCTGTTTTCATGACTTAGATGCTGGCAAATTTTTTGGAATAAAAGGATATTTTTGAAGAAATTGGTGCATGGATATTCAGGTACACATTCTATGTTACTTACTGAGTATAATATTTGTCTTACGTGGCCAAATTGTTACCAATCATCCTAACTTAGCGTCGGATTAGTGGTTAACTTTTAAATTTCAAATTCTTTGAACCGGATGGTGTCAACTCCTAGACGTAATAATGCCATAGAAGCTTTTTCAAATCCCATCACCCGATACGCTCTATAATCTTCTCTATTCTACTAAGTGATCAAGAAACATTGTTTCTATCAGCGTGAAAGAAAAAAAATTCTCTCTAAAACTTCTCTTCTCTCTCTAAAACAATACTCTGCAAAAATGTCGGCCAGTTCCAAAATTGATTCACAACTTTCTTCGCCTAAACTCAAAATCTCAAAACTAAATCAAAAGGCAGAGCAACTAGCCGCGAGTCGCTCCGTAGCGATGGCGAAGAAGTTCGCGAAATTAAAAGGCAGAAAAAGGTTTCGGAGGAAGCAAATAGTAAGGAGGAAAGTGTCTCAGTTGCTGGAATGTATGAAGGGGTCGTCAATATGGTTCAAGAAAATCGTCAAGAAATTGAAAAGGTAAACCCTGTTTCTCCTGCTGGTACTGTTGTTGTAGATACTAGTTTACCTTCTAAGCCTATAGATTTAGGAGAACATGTAGTGGTTGAAGTAAGTAATAAGCAGAAGGTTGTTGTAGAAAATCTTAAAGAGGTCGTTGATACATGGGTTGAGGTAGTTGTAAAAGAAACTGAGAACACTGTCGAGGAACCTGTTCCTGAGACAGTTCTTGTGGTAGAAAAGACCATTAGTAACAAGGGAGAGGAAAAATCTGCTGAACCTACTAAGGAACCTGAGAAAGAACCTGGTTCATTCTCTGGTTCTATGGCAGGTAATGATGCAGATCTGAAAGATAATTGATGATTATGTGGAAGAAAATTTAGAAGGTGTAGGTTTTACTGAACCTTTGAATGCTGTGTTGCCTGAGGCTAATCCCACTCCTCAAGCTATTGAAGGTTCCTCCAGTGAGACCGATGTGGTGGTGGTCGAGGAACATAGGAGATTGGGTAAGAGGCATGTGCTGGAGGAGCAGAAATAAACAGTGCAGAAACGAAGGTTGGTGAAGGAAGGAGAATTATTGAGTAGTTCCAAAATTAGAAGTTCTGGTGATGCTGAGGGTATGGGAGAAAGAAGTACAAAGATAGTAAGTCATGCGAGGAGACCTGCTACTCGTTGTTCTGCTCGAGAGCAGCAGGAAAGGATTGTGGAGGAACCTGAGGTTCGTAGGAGAGGTTCCAAGACAAAGTTGGTGATTGGTGATGACAAGGAAGACAAGAAAATGAGGGTAGCCTACTTTTGAGGTCTTCCATTGGTGAAGGGTAAAATTCTCACTAACCTAGAGCTAGAAGGGATGACTTAACTTGGTGCTAAGTTGAGAGCTCAGGGTTGGTTGAACCTGTTTAGTGATTGAACGAGACAGCTGAGAGAGCAAGAGATTCGAGAATTTTACTCAAATTACACAATAAGTGAGGGAATAGTGACAACCATAGTCAAGGGGCTGGTGATTCAGTTTGATTGTGTAGAGCTTGGTGATATTTTGGGTGTTCCTTCTCTGGCTACAGTGAGTACATGAGAAACTCGTGGCCGGCTAGAGAAGATGGTGTGTCTGCTTTGGAGGTGACCCAAAAATTTGCAGGGAGACCTAGACTGGCAAAGGCAACACAAGTTAAGAAGAAGGCAATGCAACCCTTCTACCAGTTGCTATTTGAATTTGTGTTGAAGAACCTGTTGTAGAGGTCGGGGAGGCGAAGTGAGGCCAACTTTCTGGATATGACCTATATGGACCTACTAGATCGCGAGGTTCGTATTAATTTTCCTGAATTGATGATCAAGCACATTGGTAGGGTAGCTGACATGGGGTTGTGTAAACATGCGCTTGTCTATGGGTTTCTTCTTGGTAAAGTATTTGATTTCTTTAGGGTGTCTGTTGGTAAGTGGATGGAGCCGGACGACAATGACGTGTTTGGGAGGAACATTCTGAAGTCTTATGACTATGTGTTGGATGGTGAACCTGCTGATGAACCAGAGCATGTGGAGGAGGATGCAGATGAAAGAAGGAATGCTAGAATGGATAGGAGGATTGAGGGGTTCAGGAGGCAGCTTGAAAGGCAAAATGATGAGCTGGCGTTGATGAATGTTGAAAACACAAGGCTGTATGCAGAGTTGGAGCGTGAACGAGAAGGGAACTCGCGTCGCCTTGCCTTGTTGCTTGCTCACTTTAACATCCCTGATATTCCCTAATTCTAAACCAGTTCCTTTCCCTAGTCCCCTCTTGGTTCTTTATATGGTCTGTTTTTAAGACAATGTTATATTTTGGTTTGTAATATTGGGATGATGTTTAGATGTTTATAAGCCGGTTTGGCTCTTATGTTGATATGAATGTCCTATTTTGCTAGTATTTATTGCCTGAAACAGGTTCCTCATTTTTAAAGGTTGGCTTGCTGCCTTTGGCACTAGAGTAAACTAGACTTAATGTAAGTTGCGCAGGTTCTTACAAATGCAAAACTTTTTGATGATGCAAAAAGGGGGAAGTTAGATGTTGTTAGTTCATTGTATGTTTGTGACACATTTTTGCGACCCATTTTTGCCTAACTGTATTACCTGGTTCGAGGTTAGTGTTTGAAATTTTTACAGGTTCTTGAGCGTATAAACCCTCGGTGAGACAACATTGTTTGTCATCATCAAAAAGGGAGAATTTGTTGAAGGATGAGTTTTGAAGATGACAAAGGACCTGGTGCTAAGTGGACCATGAAAAGGTTCACAGTTGAAGTGAGGAGACTGGGTTGTTCAACGGGTTGATCGAGTTAAAGTTTAAGAAGGAGAAAGAGAACAGCTGGAGTCAAAATTCCAATCCTACCGAGAAAAGAATAAGCGAGAAGCGATGCTGAAAAGAGACGCAGTTCCTAAACAAAAAAGGATTGGAAACTAAGGAAAATTAACTTAGGTTTTACATAAGACAATATGGGTAAACCTTGTTTGAAACTGATTCTAAAGTGGAAAAAGAACTCTAAACTTAGTTGGATCCGGCTAAGTCTAAATCCTATATATACAAGTTAATTTGGCCAGAATCATAAAGCACAAAATACATCTCAACAGAGCAAATCCAGAGCAATCAGATCGTGAGAGGCTTTGTGTGCAAGAACAAAAGCCGAGCAGCAGAACCTTACGAAAGAGCAGTTTCATAGTTAAGTCTATTGTTTAGTTATTTGTTATAGGCTATTGAGTTGTAATCTGTCAGCTTGTTTGGAAGCATTAAGCAGAGATTACTCTTTGTGGTGAAGTAGAGTTAACCTTACCAGCTAACGTGTGGCTTGGAGGGTTCTAGGTACTAGGGGATTCTAGTTCCTTGATTACATTACGTTGTAGTCTAAAACTTGCTCGGGTTTTCCTGTAGTGGAAGAAATGAAATCCCAAGAGTTTGGGTCGTGGTTTTTTTATCCCTTGAGTAAGGATTATTTCACATAAAAATATTTTGTGTTATTTACGTTTCCACATTAAGTTTAGTTTCAGAGATAGGTAGAAGTTTCAAGGAACCCGGTTCTTTGTAAGTTGGGCGATAAAAGTTAAAGGCAAGTTTTAGGATTTAAAAATTGGGTAAGGTCACTATTCATCCCCCCCCCCCCAGTGTCTTACATAGGTGCACCAAGTGCAACATGAACAGATAGATCAAATACTAGGGGCACCTGACAATATTGCAACAATGGCTTTTTCCAAGAGTCTGAACCCCAAGGGTTTGGCAGCTGTGTGAGAGCTGCAAAGGAGTCTACACGAGCACATGGAAAAGATGTGGAATAAGTTATACCATCGTTATTTCCACAATTTGAGGGTAGAAATAGATTAAGCCAAGGAGTCCGAGAGAGACGGCAACAGTAGCTGCAAGCGAGATTCTTCAGAAGATGGCACGTCTGATTATTGGAAATTAAAAGCATAAAACGATATCATCCAAATGCAAATGAGTTCATGGTTAGGCGTGGTGACGCCCGAAGGTTATCTCTCAACGAGTGGAAGATCCTATGCAAACCAGGGGGACCCAAGCCTCGGCAGTTTAAAAATTTTGGTCTTCACGTGAATGTAGTGGAACCGGTAAGGGATCATTTCAAAGGGCTGGAGAAACAGGTCCACTGACTCGAAAATTTGAAGAATAACCCTAGCAAGGACCTCTTAGTTTATTGTGAGTTCCACCAGGGACATGGTCACGATACTGTCAATTGTAGAGCTCGCCTGCTAAAAATAGCAAACTTACTAAATAAGGGACATCTCAAAGAGCTCTTGACTGACAAAGGAAAACAGAGATATGTGTGGGATAGGGGGAGAGAACACTCCTGTTGCAATCAGATACGTAGAGGTTTGTCATTGTGATATTTGGTGGCCCAAGGGTAGCAACAGGGGCAGGGAAAAGGCGTGATGAGTTATGAATCCCACTAAGAAGGAAGGAAGGTAGAGGCCACGTACTAATACGATAATGTTTAATAAAGTCAATACTGAAGGTCTCCTCTTCCCGCACCATGATTCCTAATCATCACTCCAAGAATAGGTAATTCACTAGTAAAGCGCGCTCTCGTGGGCCCCTGCTAGTCCCTTGAACATCATCAGATGAGAAGGTATACAAGAAGTATGCAACTATTGGACCATAAAGTCCTGAACATATACACGCTAACTAGCTTCCACAACTCCAGTGAGAGGTCACTCAGTGAGATTGTCCTACCTACCCTTGTAGCTAGAGCGGCCAAGCTGACATCCTTGCAAGTTGTGACGTGTGACACATTGTACAATGCATAATGAGGAGGTCGTGGATACATAAGCTGAGACTTGTGTCTTCAACACTCCACCAAGTGGTTAAGGATCAAACTTAGTAGGAGTAAAAGAAATTTTAGGAGAACAAAGATTATCGAGAAACTACTACAGGACAGCCGTCTCGCACACAACCAATATTGAAACTAAAAATTAACAGAGGAAATTGTGACCACCTCTAGCTTTCGATATCGCAATTGAGGCCGAAGAGCTAGAATGGGCAGGCCCACATGGCTCACCAGACGTCATCCGTGACCTAAATAAGGAAGAGGTCTCGAGAGCTACCGTAGACGGCCTGGAGCTTTTAATCTTTGTTGAGAGTACCCCAGAAAAGAAATTGTATATGTGCTCAAAGTTAATGAAGGAAGCTTGAGACGAGTTTGTTAGCTTTCTCCAGTCCCAGGTAGTAACTTTTGCTTGGACACATACGGACATGCCAGGAATTTCCACCTAAGTGATCACACATAAGTTAAACATGGACCCGACCTTCAAAGTGGTCAAGCAAAAAAAAAGATCGATCAGTCGCGAGAAGAATCATGCAGTCCACTAATAAGTGGAGAAATTATTAAACAATGGATCTATCTAGGAAGTATACTATCTGGATTTGCTCTCTACCGTGGTAGAGGTTACAAAGAAGAACGACAAGTGGATAATGTGCATAGAATTCATTAACTTGAATAAGGAGTACCTAAAGGATTCTTTTCCCCTGCCGAACATCATTAACTTATCGGTTCTACAGTGGAACATGCAATTCTCAGCTTCTTAGATGCCTATTCAGGGTACGATCAGATCTTCATGGTTCCCGATAATCAAGAGAAGACATCATGCATAAAATATCAGAGAACATTCTATTATCGAGTAATGCCATTTGGGCTGAAGAATGCCGAGGCCATCTATCAGTGGTTGGTCAACTTGATGTTCAAGGATCGAATTGGGAAGACAATGGAAGTATACATCGATGACAAGCTGGTAAACTCGAAATTTGCAAAGAACCACATTAAGCACATGGAAATTGTGTTTGATATAAACAAGTTCAGTATGCAACTTAATCCTAAATAGTACGCCTGGGAAGTACTTTCAGGAATGTTTCTCGGATTCATCATTTTAAACCGAGGAATTGAATCCATGTCAAGATAAAGGCGATCAAGGGATACCAAAAGGTTTAAAAGTGAGGCAGAGATGAAAAAGCTTGCCACGCTAAGCAGGTTCATCTCTTTATCCTCTGAATGTTGCCATCAATTCTTTAACATGCTGAAGAAGAACAAGGGCTTCAAATGGACAAATCAATTCCGACATGCGCTTCAAGATCTGAAGGAACATCTGTCAAACCTGCTACTACTAGCCAAGCTATGGAAAGGGGAACGACTCTTGCTATACCTAGCGGTATCTGAAGTAGCCGTAAGTGCCATACTCATAGGTGAGGAGAAATGAACGTGATCTCCCCCATACTACAATAGCAAGTCCCTACAAGATGCAGAGACTCGTTATCAACAGTTGGATAAGCATATGTTGGCCCTGGTTACGGATTATCGTAAGCTACATATGTACTTTCAAAGCCGCATGATATTCGTCATATCGTCCTTCACACAGAGGACTATTTTGCATAGACCTGAGCACTCATAGTGCCTAGCAAAGTGGGTCGCTGAACTCAGTAAATATCATATCATATATCAGCCTCGTACGGCCAATGAATCTTAAATTTTGGTAGATTTCATTACCGACTGTAGTATTGACATGCTACCTAAGTCGAGGATGAGCTATAAGCTACGTGGGCATAACACTTCGAGTATGGACGGTCTATACAGACGGGGTGTTGATTGTAGAAAGGAGTCAGATTGCCCTTATGTTGATCATCCCTTCGGATCCGAAAGTTGGCGCGTTGTCCAAATATCATGAACAACTAAACCGAGTACGAGGCCGTTATTCAAGGCATTGATATGGACAATGAATTGAGAACTAGAGAAGTTAACCTCAAAACTGATTCATGGCTGGTGGTCAATTCGGTAAGAGGGGTATTCGTAAGAAAGGATGCCCGAATGTATGGGTACCTGGCGAGAGTAGAGGCACTCTTAAAGCAGTTCCAAAAGTGGGAAATCATACAAGTACAAAAGAAAGAGAACGCGGAAGCATATGCATTGGCCAGTTTATCAGTGGCCGCAGAAATCAGTCATGACAACTCAGATACAGTGACACAACTGACTTACTCAGCCCTAGGACGTCAAGAAGTCAGCACGATAGCTTTCATTTAGGCCTGGCCTAATCCGCTAGTAGAATATCTAGAAAAAAAGGAATGCTTCCCCATGACAAAATGTTAAGTAGAAGGTTAAAGATAAAAGCAGCCCGATACTGCCTGATCTGTGAAGAGCAATATCGAAGAATATTTAGCGCACAGTTAATCAAATTCTTAGGCCCGTCTAAAGCTGATTATGGTTTGAGGGAGATCCATGAAGGGCATGCGGATATCACTTAAGAGGAATGACTCTAGTCTTAAGGTAATCAGACCAGGTTATTACTAGCCTAAGATTGAGAGTCACACAGATATACTAATCAAACGATGAGACAAGTGCCAGTGATTCACCCACGGGCTGCATCAGCCGATGGAGCAGCTGTATTTTGAAATGGTTGGAGGAAGCAAAAGGCAAGTGGTTAAAGGAATTACCGGTAGTACTATGGGCATACAGAACTATGACAAAGGCGAGCACAGGGAAACCCTTTTTTCCTTGGTGTACGATTCGTCAACATACGAGTTGAGATATGCGAGCCTACATTATGAAGGACATATACCAAAGAAGAATCTAACAACGAGAACCTAGTGATCGGGCTTGATCTGACAGACGAGCACCACGAGCTTGAGCAGTGCAGTTGGCTGTACAAGAACAATGGGTGGAGCAATAGTATAACATGAAGACGAACTTCTGTTCTTTCAAAACATGGATCCGGTCCCCAGGAAAGTATCACAAAGCACAAAAAAAGCTAACGCAAGGAAGCCATCCCCGAACTAGAAAGGTCCCAATTGGATCAAACGGATCGTAGGTAAATGAGCTTATTCCCTTGGGGACATAGAAGGCATTATCGCTCCAAAAAACTAGAATGTGATGTGGCACAAGAAGTATTACCCCATGAAGCCTCAGGGCAGTCGCATCCGAGCCAATTTACAAATAGACTCGAACACCAGGGGGATTGAGTGGCTCGACAGGCTCATTTAGAAATTTAGGGCATCTCATCCCGTAATTAATTATGTTAAGTCATCTGGACTCATCGTTCCTTTATTTTCCGACTCCAACTCCCCGTTTCTAATAAAATTACTACTTTTATTTTAGTCAATTTTTGAAAATAGTTAGTCATCCTAATTTGCCCTAGAGCTCTATCGTATATAGAAATCATCAATTCAACTAAGCCTCAAGGCCGAAATGTGCATTGAAATCAATAATTCAACTTGCACCTATGTGAAAGTGGGACGCCTCTTGATACAATGCCGAAAGACTTACGCACTCGAGTGGACAAGCAAAGACATTTCCAAGGGGCACAAACTTGCCTTTGAAGAATAAGTAAACAACATCCTCTGCGGGTGCAAACCTATAGTCATCCTCCATGGGCACAAACAAGTCTTCAGCAGACAAACAATGACGCCCCTCGTGAGCGCAATAATGCCCAAATACGAAGATGCTCTATGTGAGTGAAAAATTATTTTTGTGGGCATGAAGATGCCCTTAGAATGTGCTATTTCAATGACAATCAAAATTGTTGAAAGTAAAAATATGGATGAACGTAAAACACATAAGATGAATGAATGTTCACTTCATTTAAAAACTAAGACCTGAAAGCTACAAAATACAAATAGGATTTGGGTGCGAGGATTAATACAAGGTTGTTTAAAACCAAAAACATCTTCTCAAGCAACCATTCCCCGGGGACCCAACTTGAGAAATCGTCTGAAGGTCAGAACGGCCGTTGATCTTGGCCCCAACTGCTTCTTTGTTCAGAACATTGAAAGATAAAATTACTCTTCACTCAGCTTTCATCATCTCTTACGCCCGTTTCATAGGCACGTGTCAACAACGACACAATACCTAAAAATATAAATGAGATGCCAGAGCAACTACAAGCCTCTTTGTGATGAAGGAACTATGATGGAATCGTGCCTAAGTGCATGAGGATGAAACTGAATTGTCTGAACGTGGGACAAATATGCATTCAAAGTAGACAATGATCAGCGGCCAGAGGAATATTATAATGACTATTAGTATATAATGGATGAAACGGGGGGATGACACCCGAGCTCCAGACAAGAATATAACCTAACGATAGTAAGAAGGAAAACTTGGGCACCAGTAAAAGAAAAAAAAAAGAGGCGGAAGAAAAAGACAAGAAGCTTTATTACATCAATACGACCCGCAAGGAACTGGAGGGCGCGAAAATATAGAGACCTTGCAGAGTAGCAGCATTGAGATAGGCCTGCTCCACAGGACAAGAAAAACACCACAACATATGTGGCATTAATTGGTGGATCTGTCGTAATTGGTGCATATTTATTACTGAAACCAGTTGGGAATACTTCATTTGACTTCCGACCACACCATGGAGTATAAAGAATTCCCTCATACCTGGCCACAACATGGATAAACGAGGTAAAGAAACCAAGCCTTTCTAACTTATTAGTTTTCTCACGCACCGTCCAACCCCAAGAACGATTAAGTATCAAAGGGAAGAAAGAGCTATGATCGAAAACAGGATGATTATAGGCCTGAATGACCATCGAGAAAGGAAGAAATATGAACAAGATCTCACAAGAAGAAGATACTATTTTCAAAAAGTGATGTTGGGAAGGGATAGCGATAAGAAAAACAAAAGCAACATCCTTAATATAGGCAGAAAAATAGAAGAAAATAAGGAAAAAGATATGAAATGGTCAAAAGTAATTATGGCAACAGATACGAAGTGATTTGGAGAAGTGATAGTAATGCAAAATGGCAGCTCTTAGGAAGGCGCAAACTATCAAAAGAGCCAACCAAGCGTGGACGCGTGTATGCCCAGGGAATGAAGTGTCAGTCACTGATTAAGGCATTTAGGAAGACTCAAGAGTACAACTGGATTGTCGTTGACATGTCGTTGCACTTTATTTCTGGAGTACTTACTTCAGCACTTAAAAAGTGGGGACTTACTGTGGGACAAAATAATGCCACCTATAATTGCGAGTGTAAAAAGCCAGTTGACCAAAATAAAATAAGTTCAATAACACAACCGATGATAGATGATTTAGATGACATGTCAGCTTTTTCAGCTATGACCGCTCGAAAGGGCACGGGTGCAGAGCCGGTCGGCATACTTCTATTGTTCGACGGCCTTAGGGTTAGTCCAACTCCTATTTAGTGTAAATTTAAGGCAACCATCACTTGTAATGGGCCAAAAGCCTTATGTAGACGTATTAGTGTAATTTTGATCAGTAGCCATTTTTGGACGCGCTCATTGGGGACTATCCACCGTTTCAAAATTCACTGAAGAATAGCCAAAAATTCGCGCGCACACTTAAGCTCCATTAGCGTTGGAAAAACACCCCAGGCTAGTCCCATAACAAAATACTAGGGCTTTGAATAAAACTTATTCAAAGCCCAAGTATTTTGTTATGGGACTGAAGAAGTCCCATAACAAAATAATAGGACCTTGAACTAACATGTTCAATGGTCCCATTATTTTGTTATGGGTAACAAAATAATGGGATTTATTCCCATAACAATGGTCTCATCAAAGGGATAAATCCCATTATTTTGTTATGGAACTGAAGCTTTATATAAAGTCTCATAACAAAATACTGGGGAATTGAACAAAACTTGTTTAAAGCCCCAGTATTTTATAGTGGGATTAGTTTACTTCAGCTTCCCAGTATAAGTAACTTGTTCAAAGCCCCAGTATTTATACTGTGATTTGTCCGGAGGTGGCTAGTCTTCAAACAGTTTTGCATCGCTGGCTAGTATTCATTTAACGCGGTCAAAACAGGCTGCGTGACTAAATTTTTACGACGTATTATTCTATAAGTAGAATTGGGGTAAAGCCTAGCATATATATAAACAATTCTTTCATTATAAACGGCACGCTAGGATTCAACTTGAATGCTTCTTCTTTCTTCAAGGAATACAACCCCTATTGATTCGCTTTCTTTAATATTTCAAAATTTATGTGACCTTTTATACAGAGTCAATTGTTTTACTTATTAAGCAAGGTTTATTCATAAACAAGGTGTATATTCAGTCAAGTTGGAACTTGCAACCAATACCCAAAAAAGACTGTATGAGAAAGATTTTAAATTTCTGCTCTTGCAATGTTATCTTTAAGACGTGAACTCATTATGCATTTGAAGAAAAATCACATAAATATGAAGTACAAAACTAAGGTAACAGCTAGAAAGCTTAAAAAGTGAAAAAGAAAATGGAAAATGGTATTGGAAAACGCTATCTGGCCATTGTTTTCTTTTCTTGTTGGTCATGCAAGTAGTTGATGACAAAGTAAATTTGAAGCTATTAAGTACAGGGAAAAGAGAGTGACGGCCCTGACGGGATTGGTTATTATTAGCTTGCATTTCTTTGAAAGGAGAAAGAAACTACACAGAAATAAGAATTAGAATGAAGAAGAAAGGCAAAAATGTAGTATTAACAAAGAAAAAGATTTATTGGTTAAAGCACACGTTTTAGGCGCGCGTTTTGTAAAATTAGATTTATCGATGTATCATCTAAGATCAGGTTAATTTAATTAGTACAGTACTTTATATGGAATAATATATCATATCATATCATCATATTATTATAAAAGCAAGAATTCTTAAAGTGAAAAAAAGAAAGACTAAAATACCCTTGAAAAGTTGATTTATATATTTATCATTCTTTATATTATATTCTCTTTTATAATTGTTGTACAAATAATTAAATAAACCAAAAATTTCTATATTGCTTTAGAACTTGAAGAGTTAGAGATGAATGTATATTTCAAAGAGACCAAATTCATTGGAACAATTAATTCAATGCAACACTTGATTATCATTTAAAATACCTTTTTATTTATTAATGACCATTCCCCGATCATTAATTCATTTATTGCTCTTCCTCTTCTCCTGACGACGACTGACGTGATAATCTTCCATATTTCCTCATATTGAATCTATAGATCCACAAATTCACCACTTTATTTTGTTGATCTCAGACTTCCATTCTAAATATGACTATTAAAATGATAATGATTATTTTTTATTTTTTGGTTTTTTATTATTGTCTCTTCTTCTATTTGTCTTTATTTCTTGAACCTGAAGTGTACACTAAAGAGGCAACTTAAGGATGAGGCGAACATTTTCTTCTTTCGTGAATCGTGATATATATACTTTTTCTTTTCTAAATGCTTATTTCTGGCTCTACACTTTATATCTTCAATTGTACTCATTAAGTAGAAGGAAAATAATCTATTATATACCAATTTTAAAAGATTTTTAATATAACCTTCATAATTGTGTATGTGTGAACACACACGTGCACAAATCCAAGATGGCGGGTACAATACTGTTTATATACAACATAACAACGCATATAATTTCCACCCACTCATTTTCACTGGGAATTTAAAGATAATTAGTTTGAGTTTATTTCTATAATCAACGTGAATTTTTTTATTTTATCAGATCACATACAAGACTGAAGGTAACGCTCATAATAATATTGATACAACTATGATGATGTTAAAGCTAATAAAAGTTCTTTGAAATTTCTTTTTTGTAGACTTAATTCATTGTAAAGATGAAATTTCTTTGAATATAGCTATAAATTATGACGTCATTCGACATTTGGTAGGTGTTATCAGATCACACCAAATGTTTCTTCAAAGGAAAGAACTCTGGACCTTCCCGTTCCATTGGGAACTTTGTATATCAAAGGATTACGGGAGTAAGTGTCGTTTTAATTTTTCATTTCCCGTATGATATTATATTTTGATAATTTGGACTTCCTTTTGGTTCATTTTGTTTTATTTAATTCTACCATGACCATGTTTAAAAAACTAATAATGTTCTCTCTTGGTTAGTGAATAACTTTTATTTAGGTTAGTATAGTTTCTCTATAAACTATAAAATTGGTTAATGTTTGTTAAAATCCTCGTGTCAATATAGACAAATAAATGGATGGTACGAAGTGTTTCTTTTATTAAGAAACTTTGAGCAAGATGAATGCTTATAGGTTGATTTGATTTTCCTAAAAAAACAAAACTTTTATCGAAAAGGCAAAAAATACCTATGAACTATAAGAAATAGGGCAATTATACCTTCTGTCTGCTTTTGGGTTCAAAAATATTCATATCGTTTTTTGAAGTGGTGCAAATATACCCCTCCCCACTAACAGACTTTTCAACTCTAACAAAAATCATCTTAAATGAACAAAGCAAGTTTAGTAATTGGATAAAGTGGACTTCAAAAATAAATAATATATAGTAGCAGAGTTGATTCAGTTTAAAATGTGTAGATAGTACCATTCTCATATTTATGAGTTAATTGAAATATATTTGCGAATAAAGAATACTTTTATTTGATCTCCAGTAGGTATTAATAATTGTTATTATAATGTTGATCTAATAATCCAAACAAATATTTATAATATTTTTGTTATTTTAAATATTTTGCACTCCTGCAGTGGAGTACACGCGCAAACCAAAAATAGTTAGAGTAAAAAGATCCAGACGACAAAACCACCAAAGAAATGGAGATTGATGATTGAAACCATACCTCTCTCTCTTTCCCATCTCCTTTAGATGGATCATCATCCTGAAGAGCCTGAAGGCCGTGGGCATTATTCGTCCGGATTTTTTTCACTCTGTCTCTGATAGCTCTAATTTCAACAGCTACATCCCTCACTCTTCTATAATGTGAAATGTCCAACAACTTGGTTAACCCTTTGTTCTTGTGAAGTTTTGCTTCAATTACAAACTTATCGATGGCGTCTTCAGCAGCGTTGACCACTATTCTGATGCTCTTCACCAATTCTCTCTGAACTTCGTTTTCACTGCATGACTTGGCAGCTTGTTTGAGAAACGCATTGAAGTCATTGAGATCTTGAAGTAGATTCTCAGCCTCACCTTTAACTCCTAATATTAGCTCTGCATTGTCCCGCAACAACCGCATCAAGTTCTCTACCATAAAATTAACTGCTACATCAGCCATGTTCCTTTCCGGTTCTTATTGCAAAGAAAAGATAAAAGTCGATCTTAACTTTGTTAAGCTCTAGCAGAGAAGGGAGACTTTTAGTGAAGGGGATTATATGCAAACGAAAGTTGTAGACTATTGCCAACCAAACAAGGGCATTTTTTATTAGCCCGTTTAATTAATTAGCAAATGGAGCAGGATTCATCATAATTTGACTTTCCCGAGTTACTAAGCCGATGTTATTCTCTAACCTCTTTTCATTCTTCGAATTCCAAGAATCACCATTACATCAATATAATAACAATATTTATGTCTCATACTTCCAATATTATGTCTCTTGCAGATTACATAAGTAACCCTTTAAGCTTTGACCTTTTCTCAATGACTTATTTTTATGTTTTTTGGGGGTATTAATACCCCTAAACTATTTTAAAGTGGTATTAATACTACCTCTTTGGGCTGCACTTGCCGGATGGAAGCATAACGGTATGACAATTGTGAATTACTCCCTCTATTTATATTTACTTGTCCACTTTCAGCTTTTCATTCCGACAAAAAAAAAAAACAACAACTTAAACTTGATAAATATACCCTTAATAATTATACTTGAAAAGTACTCCCTCCGGTCCACTTTATTTGATATTTTTCACTTTTCAAGAGTCAAGTTGACCGATTTTCGGATTCAAACTGAACTAGATTTAGTCAATATTTTAAAATTATAATTTAAATATTAAAAAACTACACGAAAAGTACTACAAGTTGCAATTCTTGTCATATTAATATGGTGAAGAAATATATCTCAAAATGTTGGTCAAGGTTTATATTATTTGACTTTTAAAAAAGGAAAGTGATCAAATAAAATGGACCAGAGGGAGTACAAGATATTTAATTGGGAAGGGATTTTGAAAAGTACTATGTATTTAATATCAAGGGTAAATTAGGAAGAATATAGCAAATTTTATTTTGAATTGCTAAAAGGACAAGTAAACTTATAATTTGACTTTGGTGAATTTAGACAAGTAAATATAAACGGAGGGAGTATTATAGGAATTTGACATTCCATTTGGGAAGAACTTGGAAACTGTGAGCAGTTTCCTTTAGTATGGAAAAAGTACATGCAACCTCACTTAGAGTTGCCTTGGAAATGAAAAGGAAGAAGGAAATGTGTATCTCTTCCTTATGGGATTAGTTTCCAATTGTTGGCACAAGATCCGTTGTCATTCTTGAATAAAGTTTATCGAAAGTTGGTGCAAGATAAAAGAGTGAAGGGAGTTGCACGAGGATAAAAGAAGAGAGAGAGGAAGCTTCTGCTTTTGTTCCTTAAAGTGAACCCACTCCTCGAAAAAACTTGAGAACGGAAGCAGAGGCATGAACTATGAAAACAGAGACGGAGGCATAAAACGTTTTTGTCCCCACTGTGATTGTTTTGGGCACAATCCAGAATGTTGTTATTAAGTCAGAGAGTATCTGGATGGGTGGATTCATTTTCCTAGAAACAGAACAAGACGGATGGTTGTGGTAGAGGTATGAATTAGAACGCTATGGGTAGTTGTGGTCGTGGACAATATCCACCGAAGCAGAATAGGCGTGTGCTAGATGCAGACACGGTAGTACTTGTGCTAATGTGGATCAAACAGAGCTCGAATTAGGTACAAAATACGGACAACCTACTGTCCCCTCACTTATCACTGTGCAATGGCAAATGTTGATTGGATTGCAGAATAAAGAACAACATGGTACAACTAACTATTTGAATGGTAAGATAACTTATTTTTCGTGGGTAATTGACCCAGGAGCCTCGAATATATGACCGGAGAGTTGATTATTTTGGGAAGCCTACGGGAAAGTCCATTGTATCCAATGGGTTTGTGCCCAATAGAAGCATTTCTATAGCCACTAGAGAATTATCAATCAAACTCAATGAGGTGAGTCTATAGAATTTCGTTATGTGTCCGAAAATTTTTTGTGACTCAGTCAATTGATCAATATAATTGTAATGTAAAATTTACTGATTCACTACTAATGTGTGTTATGTAGGGCCGAACCACGGGAATGTTGATTGGTGCGGGTGAACAAAATGGTGGACTTTGCTATTTCTTGATCCTACATGCATAAAGGCTTTGAAAGTTGATGTGTTGGATTTATGGCATCAGAAGTTAGGACACCTTTCAGTTTAAGTAACAAAAGTCTATTATTCCAGTTCAAGAAGTTAGGAATATTAGGAGTAGTTTGAATTGAAAAGCATATGTTGTATGTGATCGGGCAAAACAAATAACGAATGTACTCCCTTTAAGTGATATTAAAGCTTCCAAAAAATTTGAGGCAATACCTCGTGATATATGGGGTCCTTACAGAACTGAACTTTTGTGGTGCATCATTATTTTTTACCATTATTGATGAATCCTCTCGGATTGTGCGAGTGTTTCTGTTAATTAACTAGAAAGATGTGTGTCAGAAAAATTTCTTTGTTATGGTGCAAAGAAAAAAAATAATTAAGTCAAATTTTTAAGATTGATAATGGAACAGATTTTACAGGTACGAAGACTTATTTCCTTGAATAAGGAATTTTTTTTCAAACATCGTCTGTCGCGACACTGTAAAATGGGATAGCCCCAAGAATAGATCGATACATATTAAGAGTAGTCCAAGCACTTAGGTTTCAAGCTCACTTTTCAATTGAATTTTGGGAAGAGTGTATCTTGACAGCTCGTTACTTGATCAATCTCACTACCTCTTCAGTATTGCACTAGAAAACTCCTTACAATATTTTATTTGGTATAGCACCAAGTTACAATCACTTGAGAGTATTCGTATGCTTGTGTTATCCTTATAAGCAAGGATGAACATGAGATCAATTTGCAAGTATAAGTCATCGGCGTGTTTTTGTTGGATATTTGTATGAAAAGAAGGCATAAATATTATATGATTTGGACACAAAAGAATATTGAGTGCCGAGAGATATCAGTTTTTATAAGACATAATTTTCCTTTGCACTGAAGAATGGTGTAAATGAGTCTTTTCATCAAGATATTGTCAGAGCCTATGGTGTGGCCAGAGAAGTGGAAAATATTGAAGGGGGCCTATATGACTCCCTTAGCACAAATTGTGTCTGAAGATAGGATGGGCGAAACTTAAGTGGAGGAAGAAATGACTCCAACACTGATGTGTCAGAACAAGATAATCCAAAAATAGAAATTCTTCCTGAAAACTTCAGTGCAGGAGTATTAATGGAGGAAGAGTTAGAGCCTGTTTGGGTGGGCTTATAAGCAGCTTATTTTAAGTGGCTTATGAGTTAAAAAGTAATTTATAAGCCCAAAAAATTTTAAGTTTCCAAACATATATTAATGGGCTTATAAGTTTATAAGCCACTTTTAAGCTCACCTAAACGGGCTCTTAGACTAGTGAAAGCAAACTAAAAAGGAGAATGTCATTATTCGTGATTTTTTTACAAGTACAGTCAAGAGACTTAATAATCGGGTATTAGCTGATGTCCAGAAATTTGATCGCTCACTTGAGCCTCAAAGAACCTTAGGTTCACCCTATTTTCGAGCACACTAATTGTAATATTTTTCTCCGTAACATGTTAGCTTTCTTGCAGCTATCACATCTGGTCGTGAGCCGAACTCATACTTTGAAGCTGTAAAAGATGAAAGATGGAGAAAAGTATACAACTGGAGTTGCAAGCATTGAAAGCTAATGGAACATGGGTTATTGAACATCTGTCACTGGGAAAGATAACACTCGGATGTATATGGATATACAAGATTAAATACTATTCTAGTGGTATATTTGAAAGGATCTGCAATTCAAAGGCTATAGGTATGATGATTGAAAAAATGATTTAGATGAGAGGAAAGCTAAATCTAAGTATGTCTTCTTTGCTAAACAATAGCGATGTGTATATTGTTTGTATTGAAAGAAACAATCATCAGCTTTATTTATAAAGAAAGATGAATTAGTAGCTTTTTCAGCAACTGTGCAGAGCTGTTTCGCTTAAATATCTTTATGATAAATTTAGGCATGTTGGAAAGTGCTGTTGAATTAGTGACAATCAAGTATGATAGTCAAGTCTCAATAGCTTATACAAAAGTCTCAGGAATCATTAAAAGACAAACCATATTGATATAAGTATAATTTTTTTTAAAGACATAGTTGTACATAGAAAAGTGAACGTGAAATACATCTTTACGCATTATATGATAGTAGATCCCATAATGCAACTCATAGAATTTGGTGCTTATGAATGATATGTGAAGAAATTGAGTTTGCATAAATGTCGATGTATTTATATTTTAAATTTTCCCATGTTCACATAAAACTACATTATTGGAGTTAATGAAGTTGAAGCCGAAATTGCTGGTTGTTGGTTCATATACATAGAATGATTTTATGTTTAGTACAAATTTGAAGTATGTCGAACAGAAATAAAGGTTGGCCTATTCACACAGGCAACTGCCTCTATTGTCTAGATGACGAATAGGGATGAGACAATTATAAACTTATTATTATCTGAGGTGATAATAATAGAGAGCTTGAAGTTGAAGTTTATAATAAGAATGTCGCTTGTTTTTTTTATTAATCATATTTGATTAAATGTGAGTCTGTCTTAATGCCAGATGTGAGTTCTGAAGGATAAAATGTATGAGTAGGTTTGTAAGCTCAAAGTTAGACATAGGTTGTCTGAACTGTCATCTACACAGTATTTAATTTGTGAAAGACATACGCTCCATGGGAAATGAGTCAATACTGTGATACATGTTTCATACCACGTATGCATAAAGTGACCTCTGGGCGACACAAGTTTAATCTCTACTTGCTTATCATGTGAAGCCCTGAAAATTATAAGTAATTTTCTTTCTTTGTACCCTCATGACTTTGACCAGTTTCTCAAGATTCAATTTGGTGATTGCTATCTTAGGGTGTTGTCAAGAGATCATGGATGATTCGGTCTGGCGGGACATTTCTAGAAAAGCAAGTCAGATTAAAATTCAGAGATTTTTTAGATGGGGAAGATCATTGAATATTATCACATTAATTGTGTTCATTGGCGCGCCCATTATGTTTGTCTTTGAGACAAGAACATAATATAAAAATGATGAACTCAAATTAATACAAAGTGATAGTGAGAGATGTGAATGTGATAAATAATTTAGGGTACTGCATACCGCAAAGCAACTAAGTTCTCGAAGTATGCACTGGTCACACGGTCTAGTCGTTATGTATGGATGTTAAAGATTGGAAATGAGAGTCGACCCACTATGTGTGAGTGGGAGATGTTGAAAATTGAATTCGGAGCACCCATGTGGGTCAACCCGTATCCATGTCCAAATATATAAGTAGATATATTTGTGATATGTCTTATAATGTATTAATAAGAAAATAGAGAAAAGACATGTATGTTGGAAAATAAAATGAAGAGTTGTGTCTCTTCATAATTAATAAAAATAAGTCCTAAAGTATCAGAACTTCTAATATGTTTTTCCTACGCTGCTTTTCTGGAAAGTCAGAAAGAAAATACCTTCTTTCCTCTCCCTCCAAAAGAACTCTCTTCTTCTTGCTATGAAGAACTATGGGTGAAGATTCTTATGAATAATGAAAGTGGTCATCTTCTATGAATTGGAACATGATTCTGTAACAGGTACAACCTTAGACTGTGATTATTATATGGTGTAGTTCGTGTCAAAACACATGTGATTACACTATCGACTAGTAAAACAAATACGGTTAGACCCTGGGCAAATTGTATGTTTTTGGATTGTGGGTAATCCTTCATTCTTGATCTTTTTTCGTTGCCAACTCTTGTTCCTATTTAGTCCCCTTCACTTCGGAAGCAGTTTCTATTTCGACATCCCCTGTGTACCAAAAGAAAAAAGACATCTTTCCCCCTCAGCACTCGAAATCTCATTAAGAGAAGTAACGTGGAAAAGAGGACATGAAAAAATTAATCTATTTATACATGCCAAAGGAAATTTCTAACAAAAATTCTAACTTACTCTCCAGGTTTCTAAAAATTAGGCTTACAAAGACATTTATGAAAGGGTTAACGATGTATTTAATTATGTCTTTCCTAATCGTGCGAAGCATTGACAATTTTACTATTTATATATAATAATGATAAAATTATTGGTCCAAGTAGCTTATAGTCCTCTCAGCTTCCACCTCTCACCACCGTGAAGGAAGTGAGAATTTTTCTTGGTCATGCCAGTTTTATAGAAGATTTATCAATGACTTCTCCAAAATTGCCCAACTTTTATGTAAGCTACTTGAGAAGGAAGCAAAATTTGTGTTTGATTATGCATGCCTCAAGGCATTTGAAGAGTTGAGAAGAAGGCTCACTACCGCACCCATCATTATGAGTCCAAATTGGGATTTACCCTTTGAATTGATGTGTGATGCAAGTGATACAGCTCTTGGTACCGATTTGGGTCAAAGGATTGAAAAGATCTTTCATCCTATTTACTATGCTAGTAAAACCATGAATGGTGCCCAATTGAATTGCACGGTCACCGAGAAAAAATTCTTAGTCGTGGTGTTTGCATTTGAAAAAATGCGGGCTTATTTGATGGGCTCTAAGGTGGTTGTCCATACCGATCATTCGGTCATCCGATACTTGATGAGCAAGAAAAACTCCAAGTCCCGATTTATTTGATGGATATTATTGCTTGAATAATTTGATGATGAAGTGAAGGAGAGAAAAGGCACCGAGTATCAAGTGACCGACCACTTATCGAGATTGGAAGAAGCTCGTGAAGATGTTGAAATTAATGACTCTTTTTCGGATGAGAGGGTTCTTGCGGTTTTCTTGGAGAACATACCATAGTATACAGAGCTTGCTAATTTTGTGGATGTAGAGATTTGCCCGATGACTATTCTTACAATCAAAGCAAGAAGCTCATGAAAGATGCTCGTAATTATTACTAGGATGAGCCATATTTGTTCAAAATTTTTACAGATGGGATGATTCGATGATGTGTTCCGGAAATTGAGCAATGGGAGATTGTTAATGGATGTCATTCTTAATCTTATGGTGGACATTATGGTGGTGTTTGAACCGCCTCAAAGATCTTTGAGTATGGTTTCTATTGGCCAACCATCTATAAAGATGCTCAGACTTTGTGAAAAGTTGTGAAAAATGCCAAAGAGCCAGAGGTGTGTCAAGAAAGCATGAAATACCCCAAAATCCTATAATGGAGGTAGAGTTGTTTGATGTGTGGGGTATTGATTTCATGGGTCCATACCCAAGCTCTTGTGGGATGAAGTATATCTTGGTACCGTTGACTATGTATCTAAGTGAGTAGAAGCAGTGGCATTACCAAACAATGAAGCATGAAGTGTCACGACATTCTTGAAAAAGAATATCTTCACTCGGTTTGTCACTCCTAGAGCCATAATTAGTGATGGTGGTTCTCATTTTTTCAACAAGATATTTGATGCACTCCTTGAAAAGTATGGGTCAAGCAAAAATTTGCAACTCCTTATCATCCATAAATTAGTGGACAAGTGGAAGTGTCTAACTGGGAAATCAAACAAATCTTGGCTAAGGCCATGAATGCTAACTGGAAGGATTGAGCCAAGAAGTTGGATGATGCACTTTGAGCTTATAGGACGGCTTATAAAACTCTAATAGGTATATCTCCTTATCGACTCGTGTTTGGTAAGGCTTGTCATCTCCTTATTGAGCATGAGTACAAGGCATTGTGGGCATTGAAAAAGGTGAACTTAGAATGGGAAGTAGCCGCAAAGTCTAAAATGGAGGTGTTAGAATGAAATAGATGAAATGAGATTCAATGCTTATGAGAAGGCTTCGTTGTACAAGGAGAAGATGAAGATTATGCATGATAAGAAAATTTGGAATCAGGAATTCAAGGTGGGAGACCTTGTGTTGTTGCTTAATTCCTGGCTCCAATTATTTCCAGGAAAGTTGAAGCTGAAACAGAGTGGCCCGTTCAAGGTTGTTGGTGTTTCTCCCTATGGTGCCCTTGATTTGGAAGGTGAAGATAGAAACAAGGCGGTGGCCTTAGTTTTCTTGATTGATCCTTGAGCTAATGGGTCGGGGTCGTGCCACAACATTAACTAAGGCACTTCTTGGGAGGCAAACTAAGGGTTTTAGCTAATTAGATATTATTTTGTAGGTTTTAAAAGATGAGTTGCAGCTGGAGTGAGAATGAGAAATGAAGGACCTCATTGGTAACAGCGAGGCCGAACTTTGCTTGAGCAGCCACCCCTTGGGTGAGTAAGGTAAAATTAAAGAGAAAAAAGAAGGGAGCAGAGAGCCAAAAACATGCGGTCGCCTCTCAAAAAGGGCGACCGCCCAATTTCAAAAATCCAAAAATATTTCTAAGTATGCAATGCGAGGCTCTCTGGACTTTTTCCGCCCATTTTGGCCACACATGCAGAATATGAGGCCCTTTTTAGACTAGGAGACCCCCCCCCCCCCCTTCTTGAGGCAACTACCCTTTTTCTTAAGCCTAAAAAATTTGTCTAACTGTCGAAAAATGAGCTCTTTGGGCTTTGAGCGCCCTTTTTGGCAGCATATTCAGTGTTGGCCG
Source organism: Petunia secreta (assembly GCA_029990175.1). Classification (NCBI taxonomy): domain Eukaryota; kingdom Viridiplantae; phylum Streptophyta; class Magnoliopsida; order Solanales; family Solanaceae; genus Petunia; species Petunia secreta. The sequence continues at coordinate 1,355,067 of JARKIP010000051.1, forward strand.
ATCTTTTTCCCAAGTGTGAAGGATAGAAACCAACAGGCGGTCACCCACTGCTTAGGCAACCGCCCATTTCTCAAAGATCGCATGGCTAAAGAGCCAGTGCATGAGTGACCGCCCTTCTCTTTGTAACGGCTATGGGGTAAAGGGGGTATTAAAAAGAACCCTAGGGGTGCCTTTTCACCTCCTTTGTACTATTCCCCTCTGAAACCCTAACCACCGGCACCCTCCATTTTTCCCAATCATCGGAGCCCCCTTCACCCACTCACTCTACAACAAATCACTCACTCATTCCAGTGCTGATGAAGTAAAGGCCCTTGCCCTTAATGGGTGGTCATCTGTTGTTCCCAGTCAGCCACTTGAACTACTGATGGTTCAAGAACGTGTGTTCGCCCCTCTATTAGGTGACCGCCCTTTCATATGGTTCGAACTTTCAAAATTTGTATGATCTTTATTCAAGTCAAAGTATGTGGTTAGTGGTTAGTACTTCTAAACGACTTGAGCTTATTCACATAGATTTGTGTGGACCTATGAGGGTTAGGAGCAGAGGAGGTAAAAGGTTTGTAATGGTGATCGTTGATGACTACTCCAGATACACTTGGACCTTGTTTCTCAGATCGAATGAGGAAACTTATGATATGTTCGAAGACTGGGCAAAGGTTGTTCAGAAAAACTAAGGGTTTCAACTTTTGTGTATCAGGTCTGATAATGGAACTGAGTTTGAGAATGCAAAATTTAATGAGCATTGCAATAAACATGGTGTGAACCATAACTTCTCTGCACCAACGACTCCCCAACAAAATAGAGTAGTTGAAAGAAATAACAGGTCCTTGTAGGATATGGCTAGAACAATACAATTATCAAGCTGTTTGGCTAAGAACATTTGGGCTGAAGTAGTTATCACCGCATGTTACTTATTGAATCGATGTTCTATCTGTGTCCTTTGTTAGAGAAAACTCCCTACGAGCTGATAAGAGGTAAGAACCCAATATTGCACATTTGAGAGTGTTTGGATGCAAGTGTTTTGTGCATAATAATGAGGAGGAACCCTTGGGGAAGTTTGATGCTAGAAGGGACAAGGCCATCAGGTGCAAGCTATTCGGAGAAGAAGCTTAGCAACCGAAGAATAGCGGAAAACACTAAACAATGATAGAAGCAAGACAAATCTTCACTTCATTTGAATGATTCCGAGGAACTAGTCTCGGACCAAATAATGGATAGGAAAAAGACTCACATGTACTAGGCAACAATCCTCAAGAAGACATTCATGCGTCTTGGAAACTGAATGATCAAAGAAGAAATTGTTCAAACGGGTACACCGATTGACCCAAGTTCTTATAAATCCCATGTCGGGGTTCGGCTCTCATTGGAGTCTCAATAGCAACAACTATAACAAATATTCATCAACAACTAGATGTAATGTACTAGACTAAGGGGTTTATATAGATAGCCCTAAGGGTACTAAATTAATTACGGTCACAGGTGACCAATAAGATAAGGCCACGCAGGGCCGAAGTGATTCATGTGCTCGACTCTCTTGTCTTCGGTGCTCGGTTGCTTAGCTCGGCATATTTGACATCAGACGTTCACTTGCCTCGGGCACCATTGTAGCCCTTCGGTAAATCAGAGCTCGGCGTCAGGGTTGAGTATTCGGTCACTTCCTTCTTCGGGCTCGAGCTTACAGATATAGCCTTCGTATCTTGTTCTCGGCCACTCAGCATCCGAACAAGCACTTCTTCCTGACCGCGCCAGCTGATGTGCGTGCAAGAGCTTGGCTTGGTTTCGTATCACTGGCCTCGATGGGTTGAATATTTGATCGGCACGGATTCGACCTGCATTATCCTCCCCTTCTTGAGAAGATTTCATCCTCAGAATCGAGCCCTATTCAGTCTCTGATGCTTGGCCTACAACACAAGTAGTTAAGTTAGCAATATTAAAGGTGTTAGACACATTATACACACCAGGGAGGTCGATCACATAAGCATTGTTGTTGATCTTACTCAGCACTTGAAACGGACCATCCCCTCGAAGAGCTAACTTCCATTTCCTTTGGATCGGGAATCTTTCCTTTCTGAAGTGAACCCAAATCCAATCTCCTTTCTTCAATTCCAACTTCTAACGCCCCTTGTTTTTCTTGGATGCCATCTTGGCATAAGCTTCCTCAAGACTTTTCTTCACCTTAGCATGTAGCTCGAGCAAAGTAGTAGCTCGGCGAGTACCTTCAAAATCAATTACAGCATCTCGCGGCAATGGGGTTAAATCAAGTGGAATCAAAGGGATAAAACCATACACACATTCGAACTGAGTCATTTCAATCATTTGATGCACAGTTTGATTATATGCAAATTCCATCACGGACAAACGATCATCCCATTTTCCGGCCTTACCTTTGATCAAAGCTCGAAGTAGAGCTCCCAAAGTTCGGTTGACTACCTTGGTCTATCCATCAGTCTGAGGATAGTGAGATGTCGAGAATTTGGTGCCAAGGGCACCCCATAGACACTTCCAAAAATGACTCAAGAACTTAGAGTCTCGATCACTCACAATAGTGCGACGCACACCATGAAATTTCAACACATTAGAAATAAACAAAGTAGCTACATGCTGTGCATCATCACATTTCTTGCAAGAGATAAAGTGAGCCATTTTGGAAAAAATGGTCGACTATGACAAAGATGTTATCATGTCCACCCCTCGACCTCGGTAACCCCATAACAAAATCTATAGATATATCAATCCACGGTCGATTGGGTACAGGCAACGGAGTGTACAAACCATGAGGGTTGGACCTTGATTTAGCTTTATTGCAATCTATACAAGAATTGCAATGCTTTTCCATATCTCTTCACATTTTGGTCCAGTGAAACTGCTCAATTAAGATACCAAGATTTTTATCGACACTGGAGTGTCCTATTAAGCCCCCGGAGTGAGCTTCTCGAAAAGCTCTCTCCATGATGACACAGGCACACATACCCTCCCATTCTTGAAGAGGTAGCCATCGTGCCACTAATATTTCTCAACCCTTCGTCCACTCAAGATTGCTCCACGCTTTTCAGCTTGGGATCATCTTCATAATCGACCTGATGCTTTCGAATCCCATGAGCCTCGAGGCGAGAGTGATCGCTAAGGCAAATTTTCTTGATAGCACATCGGCCACAACATTGTCTTTTCCTTTTTTGTAATGAATTACATAGGGAAAGCTCTCAATGAATTCCACCCACTTGGCATGTCTTCGATTCAATTTCTCATGGCCTCGGATTTGTTTCAAAGATTTATGATCACTTTTAATCACAAACTCTCTCGGCCACAAATAATGCTTCCAATGGGCGAGTGCTTAAATGAAGGCATACAATTCCTTGTCATACATAGAGTAATTCAACGTTGCACCCTTAAGCTTTTCGCTGAAGTAAGCGATCGGCTTCGATTCTTGCATATGCACTCCTCCGATCCCAACTCCAGACACATCATATTCAACCTCAAATGCGTTACCGAAGTCAGGGAGTTGTAACAATGGGGCAGAACTTAGCCTCCATTTCAATTCTTGGAAAGCCCTCTCTTGGGACTCTCCCCACATAAACGGATGGTATTTCTTTACCAACTTGGTTAAAGGAGCTGCCACGGTGCTAAAGTCACGAAAAAACCTTTGGTAAAAGCTAGCTAATCCATGGAAGCTACGAACTTGAGATACCAAGGTTGGACTCGGCCAATCTTTGATAGCCTCGACTTTTGACTCATCGACTTCAACACCATTAGCACTCAAAACAAATCCTAGAAAGACTACATGCTCAACACAAAAGGCACACTTTTTGAAGTTAGCATATAAATTCTCTTCTGTAAGTTTATCAAGCACTAGCTTTAGGTGTTTGATATGTTCATCCACTCATTCGGATTTGGTGGTAACCGGACCTGAGGTCTATCTTCGAAAAGCATGAAGAAACACTTAATTCATCTAGGATGTCATCTAATCAAGGGATAAGATGACAATACTTTACCGTGATTTTATTGACTGCTCAGAGATCAACACACATTCGCCATGTTCCATCTTTCTTTGGGACAAGGATAACAGGAATGGCCCAAGGACTCAAGCTCTCTCGAACAAGGCCCTTGTTCAGCAATTCATCCACCTGCCGTTGGAGTTCTTTGGTGTCTTCGGGATTAAACCGGTATGCAAGTTTGTTGGGGATTTGAGACCTCAGAACGAAGTCAATTTGGTGATCGATTCCTCTCAACGGAGGCAATCCACCTGGCATTTCTTTAGGGAACATGTCTCTGAAGTCCTGTAAAAAACTTCGTACAACACTAGGCAAAGGGTTAGCGTTAGTAAAATCATCATTAGAGTTTAGAAAGATACCCTTATGCGCGAGGCAAATCATCAACTGGCCGTTGTCGTTGCCTCGTAGGTACTCACCCGATTGCATGATTGCAAAAATATTGTTTACCTCGGGCGGTGAATTTCTGTCTTCAGCCATAATTTTTGTCCCGACTGGAGACTTAGCTTTGGCCGCTTCTTTCATCACCTTCATTCGTTTATAGTCCTTGCTGACTTGTTTTGGAGACAATGGTTTTAATATGAAACTCTCACCTCTTACCTTAGCAGTGTAAGTGTTGGATCGTCCGTTATGTATAATCGACCGATCATACTGCCATGTCTGACCAAATAGAAAATGACAAGCTTACGTCAGTATCACATCGAACATCATCTCATGTTGATAATCTCCAACTTTGAACTTGATCCACACTTGCTTGACAACCTTCAACTCTCCACATTCATTTAACCATTGCAAACGGTAGGGAAGAGGATACTTCGAGATAGGTAATCCCTTTTGTGAAACAAAAGTTTGGCTCACCACATTTTCACAACTACCCGACACTACCACATTCTGCATCTATTGCTACAAAATATATTGTAGCTAAATATGAAAATTTCCGTGGCAAAACACTTTAGCCACAATATTTTTCTTCCGTAGCATACGTAGCTAAAGGTGGCGTAGCTAAAAGTTAGCTACGGACTTTATATGTCTCGTGGCTAAGAACTAGTACTTATTGCCATAAATTATTTTTGGGTTGTAGCTATAATAGTAGAATGTTTTGCCACAAAAAAATTACTTATAGCAAAATATTTTATTCTTTTTGCCACAAAAAAATATTTATGGCAAATAAATTTTTTCTTTTGCCACGACAAACAAAGTTCATAGAGATCTTTAAAATTTTAGCCACAAGATAATATAATGTAGCAGATTATTTAATTCGGTTGCCATGAAAATTCAGAATTTGTGGCTATTTCTATAATTTATTTTCGTGGCAATAGTATCTACTTTTAACTACCAATTCAAAAATCCATAGCTACATATTGAATATTTGCCACAAACATTTTTATGTTGTGGCTAAGAATTTATAATTTTTGCTATAAAATATATATAAATGTAGCAAAAAAATTTCATCATTTGCCACAAATACTTTAATATTGTGGATAAGAACTTATACTTTTTGCTATAAAATATATATAATTGTAGCAAAAGATTTTCTTCATTTGCTACGAAAAGGGAAAGCATATAGCCACGCTGTTGTTTTGTGGCAATAATAAACTTTTCAGCTACAATTAAAAAAGCTTCATAGCTACAAATTGAAGAGTTTTTGCAAATGTTGCTGGCCACATGAATTTATATAATATGGTCAAGATCCATATTTTTAGCATGAATTTATATATCAAATTTTAAACATCGAAAGATGCTCAAAACTAGGAAAACACATAATTTTATTCAATAATACCCAATGAAATAAATTGCGCTAGCAAAACATTGTTCTATTCCAAGCATATTAAGTGCTTTTATAAGAAAAATAAAATAACTTTCCATGTTCTCCCAGACTATTTTGATGCTTTTATGGTTCCTCCATAAGCTGCAATAACGATTCAACATCATTTGACCGCACTTGTCCTATAACTGTTAATATCCTTCGAATTTTTCCTCCCCATTGTCTATCATGCTCTACTAGTTTATTTTCCATTTCTTTCTTGATTCCTTCAACTTGTTCTCGAGCTTCTTTTTTAACTTCTTCCACACGCTCATTTGCTTCTTTTCTAGTTGCTTCCACGTGCTTTATGAGTTGAACTTTTGTCGATCTACCACCAAAGTATTCGTTGATGCTCTTTCCAGGGCCATATGCACGAAGATATCCATTTTTTTCTGCCCCAAGCACATTTTCGAATATATTATCATCATTTAATGAAATTTCTCCTTCTTTTTGTAGTTTTTTTAGCTGTTCAAGTTGAACCTACAATTACAAAATGTAAATCATTAAAAATATATGCATCCACATATTCTAAAACGAGATAAAGAGGAAAAATAACACATTTACGTACAATAGCATCTTGTTGAAAATCATCAACTTATTTTCCATTTTTCCTTTTGTGAGTTCCAATAAAAACATCAACATGACAAGGAGCTTTTCCATTATCTTTTTCCTACAAAAATAATAATAATTTATTATATAAATAAGATATGTGGATATAATTCTTTTAACACTATTCTAAAGAAATATATTGTGAATACCCATTGTTCTCTAAACCTTGCATAGCTTTGGGTCCCAATATATTGAGGCAATGAACGTTTAGATCTATTTGTCTTGTTCTGCATGCTTCTCCTCTGAATAAAAATATTGAAAGAAATTAATTAGCTTTTACACGTTACTAATAAGAAAGGTAAGAACTAACTAATTGTAATATGTAGTTTTCTTTCTGTGAATTGTTGACATTCTTTCTACTGCAAAACGTATTTCTCTACATCTTTATGCAGCAATACTCTTCACGAATTGTTTCTTCTTATTGTTTCTAGTCTATGTCATTTTTCATAAAGCATCTCTGACACAACTTTTTCCGTCGAAATATGGCTTATAATTTATAAATTTATTTTTTAGATTAAAAAAAATCATAAAATTTCTCTCATTAATTTGGATATCTTATCATGATTTTTTTAGTCGGAGCAAAAATATACAACTAATTGTGTTTACAACTAATATAATATAGTTTTAACCTTATTAATATCTTTTTGGTAATTTCAGTTGAATGACAAGAAAAAATAAGTTGCTATGAAACTTTATTGTACTCTCTGAATTCGTGGCGAAACTTTTTGTCATTGCAAATAAATGTAACTACTAAGCTTAACAGTTGCTATAAGTTTCTTCTAGCTATAAAATTATGTATCGTGACTAGATCGATTTTGCTGCAATGACATCCAATGAATGACGAATACTTCTAGTAGGCTACAAAACTTAGTGTAGCTATATGGCTATACCATTTTCCATGACGATTAATTATAACTATTGATCCAACTATTGCCACGAGTTGATTAGTTGAACTAAAAATGTTCATTTAGCTACAACATTATGTTTCAAATAAATTGCTATAGCTAAAAGGTTACTTTTGCTACAATAACTTCACAAACATGGTAAAAATTTAGAAATTAGCTACACAATTTTATTTTAAATATTTATTGTGGCTAAAAGTTTTGTATTGCTACAATAACTTCAAAAACGTGGCAAAATCCTGATAATTAGCTACAACATTTTGTTTCAATAATTTATTGTGGCTAAAACGTCACTATTGCTACAAGAAATTAAAACCATGGCAAAAAGCTAACAATTAGCTACAGATTTTAGATGTGGCCATAAAATTGTAGCTATTTGGCAGTTACTGCCACAATACTGAGCAACTATAGTAAAAATAAGGAATTAGCTTTGCTAATTTATCTTTTGTGGCCAAGAAATTTTGCGAAATATTAAATAGCCACGAAAGTCTTACTTTTGTGGCTACTACTAGGTACTAGCCACGATTTTCAAATTTGTAGCCGAGGTTTCGTAGCTATATATGACTATTATTGTAGCGTGAATCAATAATCATTGAACAAACTTTCCCCCTCACTCGACACCTTGCATGGAAAAGATTTTCCCTTTGGTTTCCTACTTTCTCGAGAGTCACACAGCTCAAATTTCTTTGAACAACAAGAAACATTTCCGGATGGTCGACTTTGGTTGCTTTACGACCATCATCATTTTCAGCTCGGTCAGTCTCCCTTCGTTTTCCTCCTCGGTATCACTCGCTTGCTCATGGACGGTTCCATCTTCCAGCAAAAGCATAACTTTGCGAGTCGGACACTATTTGGCCATGTGACCATAACCCCTACATTTATGACATTGTATGTTTGAAGCACTAGGAGTATTGAGTTGAACTTTACCTCCCATCTCCTTGGAGTTACTAACGGTCACTTCCCTTTCAAAGGATCTCTTCTGATCTCGACCAGTGTTGGCACTTACTGGATTTGGACTCTTCCAATCTTTACCTCGGTTCAAAGGAGTTGAACTAGTGACTCCTCGGTACTAGCTTGCTTTGTCGTCCTTCACCCACTTTTCAGCTTCGATGGCTGCATGAAACACATCTTCCAAAGTTTGATGCACATTCAGTCTCAATTAAGATGACACGTCTCGAGTCAAGCCATTTTTTAATCGAATGATGGCTTGTTCGTTATATTCTTCTATATCAAGAGCTAATCGAATTCTTTCAAACTCATCATAGTATTCTTCAACTGATTTAGACCCTTGTTTCAACTCGAAGAGCTTCCGAAGTTGTTCCTACCGATATTTTGCAGTCACATACTTAGCATTCATTGCTCTCTTCAGCTGCAACCATGTGGTGACCTCAAGATAAGCATTCCTTCTCCTCAATATTTTGTCACCCTTCCACCATGTTGATGCATATGCCTCGAATGAACCAATAGCATGTGCAGCTTTTCTTTCTTCGATCATCTCATTTGTTTCAAAGATTCATTTCAATCGAATCTTCCAATCAAGATATTGGTCTGGATCACAAGTTCCTCTGAAAAGTGGAATAGTGATCTTGACACTGTTTAAGTTTGAATCACGAGCACCTCGGATCAGTTCTGGATACTCATCATAATAGTCATCAGCCTCACGCTTAAAATTTCTATCAATATTTGTGCCTCGGCCTCGACCTCGGAAATTTCCACGACCATACTAATCTTCGACCTCGGGAAATTCTCCATCATCGACCCCTTCATATACGACCACATCTTTCACCTTGGGGAATGCCCAAGTTTTGATGAGCAGCATGGGGATTGCCCAAGTTTTATTGTTCCTTTATGGGATTGCCCAAGTTGTGTTGTCCAGCTTGGGGAATGCCCAAGTGTTGTTCAGCTAGGGGATTGCCCACAGCTTCATTTCAAACGGTCTCATTCTTCGATCGTTGTTATTGAACCAGCTCAGCAAATTGACCCGGTTTCATAAGAGTGGAGTTGCTAGTTCCAGCGCCGGACCCATGCAAAGCCACAGACGCTTTCTCTTGCTCGATGTTTGCTACTCAAGCACTCACTCCTCTTACCTCGGCACTAATGCCTTATATCGCAGCCAAGAGATCGGCTATCGACACCTCGGGCAACTCAACGCCTTTTGCATCGCCTCCATTCCCTGCCATGGTTCCTGCACAAATCAATTACCAAGAAAATGTTAAGGTTAGAAATCACCTCAAAGACTCTCTTACTTTTATTGGGTGGTGCTCGGTTCCACTCAATTTGTAGGTTTGGTTACTCAAGAACTTGTAGCCAATGGCTTCCTCGGTTGATCAATCTCTCTAAGATCCTTCGAATTCGACAAGTCACACTGTCTCCTTAGGGAAGAGCGAATGGATGTTGACTCGATGAAACAGACGCTATTTTAACAGCACACGGGAAGTCAAAGAATTTTTCTATGGTATTTGGACTTTGGTCACCCACGCACGAGTTCCTATAAGCTCAAACAAATTAGTACGATTTCGAGTAGAAAGATTTACTCCAGAGATCCACTAACAAGATTTATCGACCACAAGAAAAGAAAACCTAGGAGAATCTACCCTTCGTTTCCTCTTTTGAAAACATCGGACACTTCAAGTCTTCTACGGACAAAAGTGGTCCCTCCTTGGTACGGATTAGGGTTTAACCTTATTCACTTTTTCCTCTTTCTTGTCGATAAATTTTTCACCTAGGGTTTTGATATTGACATTTTACCTCTTTCTTCTTCAATGGAACAGTGAACTCCACTCCGGTGTACAGACGACTTCAAACTTTTGTTCACAGTTCACCAAAACAACAAGATTTCTTGCCATTTTCCCTCCGTTAAAAGTTTCAACGACGCAGGTAGCTTCAACTCAAACAATCAACAAGGTCAGTTTCACTTGTCATTCGTACACTGTTAACAACTTAATAATTTTCCGGCATACGGACGGTGGCCTATGACTAAGCTTCGAAGCTTTTTAAACAAAACACGACCCAAATCAAGCAACAACCACCAGTGTTCGAAAATAACCACCAAAACTAAACTGGGGTTTTGCGTCAGTAACACCACACCAAAACAGTCCAAAAACCTCCAGAAACCCTAGACATCAAATCGTGTACGGCAGTAGCTCATTGGATTCCTCGGACAGTCGAGAATCAAAATCTTTGGTTGTTTAATCCAAACAACCAACAACAAACACAAACTTTTTTTTTCTTCTTTCTAGTTTTTTTTTTTTTTTTTTTTTTTTTTTTTTGTAAATAACAACACAACAGTAACAACACAAATAAGAACACAAACGAAAATAAAGACACAAACGCACAAAAATTTAAAGGATAATGTAGAACAGGATTGAGGTTGTAAGAACAAGCCCAAACCGTGCTCTGATGCCAGATGGTACAACCTATTCGGAGAAGAAGCTTAGCAACCGAAGAACAATAGAAAACACGAAACAATGATCGAAGCAAGATAAATCTTCACTTCGTTTGAATGATCCGGAGGAACTAGTCTCGGACCAAACAATGGATAGGAAAAAGACTCACCTGATCTATCAGCAGAAGTACATCAAGGAACTTTTGAAGGAGTTTGATATGAAAACTGCTAAGGACATGAGCACACCCATAGCTCCTGGAACTAAATTGGATCTGGATGAACCTGGTGCTTCTATTGATGAAAGTAAGTATAGAGGAATGATTGGTTCTTTGTTGTACTTGACTGCAAGCCGTCCAGATATTGTTTATAGCATTGGTTATTGTGTAAAGTTCCAGTCAAAACCAAAGGAGTCACATTTAACAGCAGTCAAGAGGAATCTATGATATTTGAAAGGAACTCAAGATCTATGCTTATGGTACCCAAGAGGTGGAAGTTTTGATCTGATGCGTTTTTCTGACGCTGACTATGCTAGTCACTTGGTTGACAGGAAAAGCATATGTGGGATGGCACACTTCCTAGGTCTTTGTCTTGTTTCATGGGCTACAAAGAAGCAAAATTCAGTGGCATTGTCTACAGCTGAAGCGGAATATGTAGCAACTGCTTTGTATTGTTCACAACTTTTATGGATAAGCAGCAGTTGGAGGACTTTAGAATTAAGTGTGGACCATTTACAATCTTTTTTGACAATACCAGTGCAGTTAATATAGCCAAGAACCAGGTCCAGCATAAGAGAACAAAGCACATTGATATTAGGCATTACCTTTTAAGGGATAGTGTTGAAAAAAGCCTAATCACTATGAATATTTGCAGGACTGAGGATGAAATTGTAGACATCTTCACTAAAGCTTTGAACATCTTCACTAAAGCTTTGAACAGAGTACAATTTGAGAAGAACATGCTTGAGTTAGGGATGACCAAGATACACTGATCGAGGCAGCACATGGTTCTCCCAATGATTGGCTAGAGAAATTTCGTTGTTTAACCTAACTTATCTTTGTTTAGTTGACTCTACTTTGAAACTTAATTATTTTGCTTGCTAACCTGTTTGTAACTTGTTTTCATGACATAGATGCTGGCAAACTATTTTTGAGTATAGGATAAATGCTTAAGAACCTGGTGCATTGACGTTCAGGTACGCATCCAATTTTACTTACTGATTGTAAAAATTGTACGTGGCCAATCAGTTACCTAGCTAACATATGTGACACCTAATTATTGGGTAATTTTAAATTTCAAATCCATTAAAGCCCGTTGGTGTCAGCTCCCACATGTAATAATGGTAAACACAACTTTTTCACGTCCCATCGCCTAGTTCTCCTTCCCAATACAAACTTTAGACCATCATTATTCTCTTAAGTCATCTAAAAGGTTTTGTGCATTAGATACACATTGTTTCTATCGTTTGTCAAAAACAATCACAGCCGATCTCTCTCTAAAAATTCTCATCTTTTCTTTCAAGAAACTTTCTCAAATTTTCTCACCATGTCAACCACTTCCAGAAATAGTGAAAACCCTACTTCTCCAAAATTCAAAATGTCCAAACTTAATCAGAAAGCAAAGCAACTGCGGCGAGTAGATCAGTTGCAATGGCGAAAAAGTTTGTGAAGTTACGGCAAAGAAAAGTGTCTGAAGAAGCTACAAGCAAGGGGAAACAATGTCAACAGTGGTGGTAGAACAAAGGGTTGAGGAGAATCAAGAAAAAGTTTAAGAAACTAAAAAGGTAAACCGTAGTTCTTCTGTTGTTACTATTCCTGTAGCTAGTGTTGTGAATTCTGAGCCTGTAGGAGATTTAAGAGGGAATACTGTTGTTGAGTGTTCCTAGAAGGAAAAGGAAGTAGTAGTGATAAATATTAAAGATAAATCTAATAATGAGTAGAGACTGTAGTTGCGAAAGCGATTGAGGAACCTACAGGGAACCCTGTTCCCTCGGGAGTTCTTCTAGCCAATATGCCTGTAGGAATAGAAGGAGAAAAAGGGAAGTCTGTTGAACCTTCTAAGGAACCTGAGAAAGAATCTCATTCACTCTCTGGTTCTAAAAATGGTGATGATGCAGATTTGAAGGATATTGATAACTATGAGGAAGATAAGGAAGAGGGAGTAGGTTACACTGAGCCTGTAAACACAGTAGTGCCTGAGGATGAGGAGGCAAACTATACTCTTCATGAAATTGAGAGTTCTGTTGAAATTAAGGTGTTGGCTGAATGTAAGTCAAAGAGAAGAATTGAGAAAAGATCAGAAGACGATATTCTGGTAAAGTCTGTGAAAAAAAGAAGACTTGTGAAAGGAGGAGAGCTTGTGGGTAGCTCCAGAATTGGTAGTTCTGGGCATGGTGAAAATGATTGTGGTGAGTATAGTAAAAAGCTGGTTCTGTTAGAAGAAGACCTGCGACTCGAGGTTCTATCAAGGGGAAGAGCTGGGTTGTTAGTGAGCCAGAGGTGCGTGGAAAAACAAGGTTGAAGTTGATAGCTGAAAATGAAAAGGAAGAAAAACATAAAAGAATTGAATACTTTCGAATATTACCCTTGGTAGAGGGTAAAATTCTCACTGATCTAGAGCTTGAAGGAATGGTTCAGTTTGAAGACAAGTTTAGTGCTTAGGGCTGGTTGAACCTGTTTAGAGATAACGCAAAAAGATTGTATGAACAGGAGGAGCGAGAATTTTACACAAATTGTACTGTAAGTGAGGGGATTATTACCACTATCGTGAAAGGGTTAGTAATTCAGTTTAATTGTGATGAGTTGGGTTCGATTTTGGGTGCTCCATCTAAAGGCTAGAGTGAGTATTTGAGAAACTCATGGCCTGCGAGAGGTGATGGTGTGTCTGCTTTGGAGGTTACAAGAAAATTTGCAGGGAAACCTAGACTTGGAAGGGCGAAGCAGGAGAAAAAGAAGGCCATGGAACCTTTCTATTAGCTTCTTTTTTAGTTTGTGCTGAAAAACCTACTGCAGAGGTCGGTAAGGAGCAGTGAGGCAAATTTCTTTGACATGACCTATATGGACCTGCTAGATAGAGAGGTTAATATTAATCTGCCTGAGCGGATGATTAAGCACATGGCTAGAATGGCTGATAAGGGGTTGGGTAAGCATGCCTTGGTCTATGGGTTCCTGTTGGGAAAAGTTTTTGAATTCTTTGGTGTGCCTCAAGTTAAGTGGACTGAACCTGATCATAATGATGTATTTGGGAGGAATATCTTGAAATCCTATGACTATGTGTTAGACGGTGAACCTGCTAATGAACCAGTATATCAAGAGGAAGGGGCTGAAGAGAGACAAGGTGCTCGTATAGATAGGAGGGTGAAATTTTATAGGAGGCAGCTTAAGAGACAGACAGATGAACTCACCTTGTTGAAAGCTGAGAACACTAGACTTGACGTTGAGCTTGAACAAGAGAGATAAGAGAACTTTGCCCGCCTTGTCAAGTTGCTTGCTCATTTCAACATTCCTGATGCCTCTTAAATTATGAACATATCCTTTCCTTTTGTCCTGTCGTTGGTTCTTATTATGGCCTGTTTAAAGACAATTATTACTTTTGGTTTGTAATATTTTGGATGATTTGCCTGGATGTTTAAGCCGGTTTTGCACTTTTTAATGTTTAAATATCCTTTGCTATATTTGCTGGGATTTATTGTCTGAAACAGGTCCCTTACTTAGAAGGTTGGCCAACTACCTTTGGCACTAGAGTCAACTAGACTTAAATTAAGTTGAGCGGGTTCATACAACTGTGAACTTTTCGATGATGCCAAAAGGGGAAAGTTAGATGTTATTTAGATCAGTTTATGTTTGTGACCTAATTTTTATCTAACTGTTTATTACCTTGGTTCTTGGTTAGTATTTGATAATATTCACAAGTTTTTGTGCTAATAATCCTCGGTGAGACAATATTGTTTATCATCATCAAAAAGGGGAAATTTATTGAATGATGGTTTTGAAGATGACAAAGACCTGGTTCTATGTGAACAAGGAAAAGGTTTACAATTGATGTAGAAGACCTGGCTGTTCGAGTGGATATTCACGTTCAAGTCGAAGAAGGAAAAGCTTTGAAGGTGGTGCCGAAAAAGAAGTTGTTTCCCAAGTGGAGAAGGATTGAAAACTTAGGCAAAACAACTTAGGTTTCGTATAAGGCGATATGGGTAAACCTTATTAGAAACGGATTTCTAAGGAAAAAGGAGTTCCAAGTTAATCATGGAAAAGACTTTCCATGAACTCTATAAATACAAGTTGTTTTGACCCGATTAGTTTACGCACTCGAGAAATCTCAACATAGCAAATAGAGAGAAAATTGATCGTGAGAGGTTTTGTGTGCAAGAGTATAAGCAAGGAAGTAGAACCTGGAGGAATACGAATTTCATAAGGTCTAGTCTGTTTGTGTTAGTTTTCTATTATAGGCTATTGAGTTGTAATCATTAAGCTTGTTTAGAAGCATTAATTTAAGATTACGTTTTGGTGAGGTAGTTCAACCTTACAAGTCATAGTGAGGCTTGGAAGGTTCTAGGTATTAGTCAGAGTGAGGCTAGTTCCTTGATTGCATTGCGCCGTAATCTAAAACTTAGAAAGTATAAATCCCAAGAGTATTGGAGCGTGGTTTTTGATCCCTTATGCAAGAATTTTTCCATGTAAAAATCTTTGTGTTCTTTACGTTTCCGCATTGTGTTTAGTTTTAGAGAAAGGTGGAACTTGCAAGGAACCTGGTTCTTTTTGAGTTGGGCGAACAAAGTAAAATAAAGTTTTAGGAATTTAAAAATCGGGTAAGAGCACTATTCACCCCTCCCAGTGTCTTACGAAGGTGCATCATGTGCAACAACAATCATTCATTAGGATATACTCTCCTCTGGATATTCAAGTAAACCAATCTTTCCATAACAAAAAGTATAAATCGTCGTGTTGATACCCACGGCTCAGTAACAAAAAAAAATGAAGCATTGGACTTTGTTTGTAAGATTTTAACATTTTTCTACTTTCACGTTTATGGAGGACATACTTTTATACTCCCTCCGTCCCACTTTGTTTTTCGTAGTTTAAATTTCGAGGGTCAAACGAATTTATCTTTGACCGTAATCTTTAAATATATTTTTTAAATATTTTGAGTTGTAATTTATTGTGACTTATAGTACTTTTTATGTAGTTTTCAAATATATAAATTTCATTTAAGAAAAGTTAAAGATTTTATATCCTAATCTACAGTCAAATTTCAAAAGTTTGACTCTCAAAACAGTAACTATTATAAATAAAATGGGACAGAGGGAGTTGTAAAATATGATAGATCTATTATCACGCCACACTCCCTCCACAAGCTGTCAACTATGTTCGCTTTACTCTATTGTTTGCACAGGTCGTGTGTTGTTACCCACACGGGCCACACTCAACTTTAGGATATTCAATAAATCAGAAAATTATTATCAAAGGAAATTGTATTAAATAATCGCATGAGTTGTACGGTTTCCAGATTCTTTACTATTTTAACTAAACTATCCACCCGGGCTTTCACCTCCTGTGTTGGTGGGAGGTTTGGCATAGACCCTACCATATATATTAATCATCCAAAAAAGTTAAATGAGGGGGACTGGAAACAAAGGTCTCCGCAAAAACAACAAATACAAGTGGTAATCGTACCACACTCACACATAGATTGATCCGAAGACCTATTCTAATAAGTTGGTGCATCAATCACCACGGTTTCCAGATTTAACCAACAATTTGGATTGTCGAAGGCTCTTGACTCCACCGATAATTATGAAGTTATTATTATTATTTTTTTTTTTTTTTTTGCTTCTTTCAAAGAGCAAATACAACTTCTAAAAGTTGACTCATTGTATTATAAAGCTACCGTCATTCTTTTTGTCTCTTTAATTGGGTTCTTAGATACTCATCTTTTTTTCTGAATTGTTTATTATCCATTAGCCTTTTAAATGTTGATATATGTCAAACAGTTGTCATATTTGCAAATTCATGGACTATATTTTCTAAAAA
Source organism: Petunia secreta (assembly GCA_029990175.1). Lineage (NCBI taxonomy): Eukaryota > Viridiplantae > Streptophyta > Magnoliopsida > Solanales > Solanaceae > Petunia > Petunia secreta. The sequence goes on from JARKIP010000051.1 coordinate 1,371,776, forward strand.
TGTATTTCAGGTATTACAATTAAATTTGTATTTAGTTGAGTCTTACGCAACCCTTTATATCTTAATTTGACCAGTTGGTAAAAAATTTACGTTGACAAGTGATCGATTTACTAGATATTATTCCAAAAACAGTGTAAGCAGCAAATTCGACAGAACAGATAATAACGATTTCGATGGCATAATATAGCAAGTTTGATTCGAGGACAAGTATGACCGAATGAACGAAGATAAGCAATGGATTCACAAGTTATGATGATACGACTAAGCGAACACAAGCGATCGATTCTATATGATTCTGAACAAGCAAAATGTGAACGAAATAAGTAACTATTGTTTTACCGAATACGATCTAAATGTTAGATTTGCTCAATATTAGATGAATGATTGAATAGAACTCGATGAAGAATGCTTCAGCAGAATTACGATGGCAATGTTAAATATGCAAAATAATGAAAATCAGCTGATGATAGGTTTCATAAAAATGATAGAACTACAGTTAACGAACTAATGACAATTCTACTAAATTGATACTATGATCAAGATAGCGATACTCAATTAACGTGATCGGTGGCAGTGAGCAAATACGGCAAATAATGAATTAATGCTATGACCAAGATAATGATAATTAATTAACGTGATCGATGGTAATGAACAAATATACCAAACAATTAAAATAACATGCAAACAACGAAATAGATAATAATCAATAAATAAAAATAGTAAAGCTTATTGTTTTGATCGGTCCAAGGCTGATATTCCGTTGAAAGAGATGAATCCTCCTTCAGATTAGAATCAAGCTGTGACTTGTGCTTATAACAATTATGGTGACTATAATGATGGCAGATTAACAACAACAGTAGTGAGGATATGACAATAGAATGAAAATAGGGGTGCTTTTGTTCAGAAGAACGTAAATTTACAAATGGAGAAATAGGGGCTTATTTATAGGTCAGTGATATGTAGAGTCCCCAACCCTAGAAGGACTCTACTTCTCCACGTCTCTCCATCAGTCACGCAACAGCAGTTGCCCACGTCCAACAACCTTTGCTGAATCCGTTCCGATAAAAGCGGGATAAGATCAATTATCGTTATCTAGCAGAATAATTGTCTTTGAAATCTTCCGATCACGGCCCAACTTAATTGATCATATCATCGATCAAAGCTATTTCAATCCGACCTCGTTTCTTAAAGTCTCCGGAAATTGTCCTCATCTTGCAGTGTAGTTGACCACGTGTCTTTTGCGTGATCGGACAAAAATCGACCAATACAGATAGTCCCCCCACTTGCCAAGCATGTGTTCGAAAAACTTGGCAAGTGGCATGAAACTTTTGGCGGGCAAACACGTGGGTCATTTGTGGCCCTTCATTTTGAAACGTCAAAATTTCACTTCAACTTCTCATCGCTGCACGTGTCAGGCATTGGGCGGGTGACAATTTTCATCAGTTACCGAGGCAATGATGGATTTTGCCTTATAAATACCAACTTCAAACCAACTTTGCAAACTTTACAACTTCTCAAAATCTTTAACTTCTCCAAACCAATTTCCAAAAAATCTTGCCTGTGTTCTTCAACTTTCAAAAAATCTTACTTGTGTTCTTCAATTTCTGCTTCAGACTTTCAAACTTGTTCCTCAAATTCTCAAGTTTAACTTTGCTAAAAAATGTCTTCATCTACTCAAAATATTGTTGCTACTGATGCTACCGCTTCCACTGCCCTCGCCGCCACAGCACCGCCACAGTCTGCTGCGGTGGCGGGACAAGTCGCCACTGTCGATGCCCCTTCAGAGGATAAGAAGGGCAAAAAGCGAAAAGAAAGGAAACCAAAGGATTTTGGTCCCAAGAAACTGTATTCGGAAATTCTTCCGAAGAGGTTCACATACGGCGACGATTACAAGGTTAACGTCCAAAATGAAGTAGAGAGGAGTAAGAAGGAAAACATTCCCATCGACTCTGTATACAGCGCGATTACTTTCGATTCGATGCCACGAGTTCGGGATGACTGTGGTAGGAAGGTAGACGAGGTGGATGTGGTATGCCCTCCGAGGATGTCTACTTTGGCCACTCACCTCGAAGGACATTCGGTAGTACTGACTTATCCATTTACGATCGGCTTCACTCTTCCAATCGACCCTTTGATTGAAGAGGTTTGCTGAATGTATAATGTTTGCATTGGACAGCTTTCTCCATCGATATGGAGAACGGTGGTAATAATTCGGTTTATCGCAAATAAGGCGGAAGTGGAGTTGACACTTTGCCACATTCTCAATATCTATTCTCCCCGAGTCTACAAGGCAGGGGTGATCAATTTTGTAAAATGGGGTCAACGAGCTCTGATCTCCGATAATGATGATGATCTCCGAGGGTGGGATCAACGTTTTATTTTCATCCCCACGGAGCAATTGACCGCACCCGGAGCAGAACCACTTCCGAGCGTGTGGAACCGAACTCGTAAGCGTCTGACTATTTTTTGTTTTTTGAATAGATTTGAAATTTATTCAGTCTCCTTAAAAACTCATCTTTCTATCTTCGTCCAATAAAGTTCTGTTCGATCAAGACCCTGACATCAAACGATGGTTGATCAAAGTCATGGACAAGATAACCAACGATGAAAGGGCATGGAAGCCGATCGCGGCTTTGATGACTTTGAAGGCCAAAAACCATGGTATGTTTCTTTCCCTTGAATTTGTATTTGATTTATCCTTTCCACTAACTTTTGAGTTTCTGTAGGCATTGCCGGTGCTTGAGGTGAACCCAGCGACGAAGAAGGCAACGTCGAGTGTAAGGAAAAAATCGACGATGTCCCTCCTCCGAAGAAGAAGAAAAAATCTTTCAAGGACTTGAAGAGCAAATACCTTCCCAAGATTGTGGGAAAAGAACAAGAGGGCGGATCATCGACCAAGCCCCAAACTATCGAAGAAGTGATTGTCGGGACGAGCTCAGCCATCGCAGTAGTGAAAGCTGCCGAAGAGATGTTCCCAATCGTTGACCTCAAGGAAGATAAGGCAGGAGAGGAGTCGGGGTCTGATCGATTGGTGAGGCGCCCCAAGAAGCCAGTGAAGGAGAGGCTTCAAGAAATGGTCATTCAATATAAGACGGCCGAACAAGTTGGAGACTTTTCAAGTGATTTTGGGGGTGAAAATTTTCATCTGTCTCCAATAGCTGAAGAGGTCACTTTGGGCTTTGGAGGTTTTCCTAGCAGAGATGGCGCCATCGTTTCCTTGGGCATTGTTCCTGAGGTCGAGGAAACCATGATCGATGCCATTGATCAGAGCCTCAAGGAGAGGGACCCAACCAAATGAAAGATGCCAGCTTTAGATCGGATAACGGCTACGACGAAGTCCAAGTACGATGAAAGTACAGGTTCGTCGTGTTTTGGGGTAGATCATGCTGACATAATAGTTCCTCTTCCTCGGGGTGAGGATGTTGCTGCCTTTGCCGCTTTGGGCGAATCTGAAGAGTTGGGTGACAGAGCGGTTACATTACATGTTCCACGCAACGTCGATCTACTTAGATGCCCAAAGCGCCTTGCTGATTATCTCTTTGAAGCTATGGGCCCGATGGAGCATGCCCGATTGAATGTGCATAGTGACTTAAGTCTCCCTTTGCAAATTGCTTTAGCGGGTTTTAGGGTAATCTTCTTCCCATCATCTGTTCTTTTTCTTTCCTTTAAATATAACTCATTTATCACACTTTAACTATGACTTGCTTACATAATACAATAAGGGCGATCGAAACGGCTGATCGAATTCGCCAACTTCAAGATGGAGCCAAAGTTTTAAACGATCATATTGCCCAGCTCACTTCAGCAGGGGAGGAGTGGCATCGAAAATTGAAGGCTTTCGAGGCTGAGCATGCTGAGTTATTGACCAACTATGATAAGAACACGATGGAACATGCTCTTCGTGAATCCGAACTGGAGTCTTAGATCCAGACCTTGAATGAGCAACTCAGTCGCCACGAGGCCAACATAGAGGTGAAGTGTGCCGAACTTAGCTCTATCTTGGAGAGCAAAGATCGAGAGGTTTATATGGTAACCGAAGAGCTTCAAACTCTCCGTAGGGGCAATGAAGATCTAAATGCTCAAGTCAACAGTCTGACGGAGAGAAGTCGAGTTCTTCAACGGGAATCGACCAACCTAAAGCGCGACCTCAAAGAGGAATTTGAGAAGAAGAAGGACTTGATCCTTGCTGAATCGAGGCGTGATGTGCTAAAGGAGATGCTTGATCGTAGCGTTGACGTTTCCACTTAATGGGACGAAGCAACAACCATTGTAAGGCTTGCTCGTAAAGATGTCGGTCTTCCTCCAAGCACCTCCGGTGAAGGCTCCGATGGAGATGAATGAATTGTTCTCTTATTTTTGCTTAATTATTTCAACCAGTAGCTTGGTCTTTTTTTTTTCGAAACAGTGAAGGTCGTTTTGGCTGCTTAATGTAAATACTCTTTTTCCAAATGAATGAATTATATTTTATAAACTTCCTTTATCGCTTCAAGTGTTGTTTTTCGAAGACAAGTTTTTTGCCTTGGGTTTTCTGAAGGACAAATTGATTCAATCGTTCGAAGTGTTAACGTTTTAGCGATAGTTGACGGAAAAAATGTGAAATGATTGGGGCCCAATGTACTTAGTGCGTAGTGAAGAATGACGTCTTATTTTCATGTGGTGCACTCTTCGAACACTTTCAAGTTCGGAAATTTGTGGTGTAAAGTGTAAACAGTTAGTCAAAATTTTGGAATTGTAAAATTCATGCAAAGCTCGATAACACGAAATGATGAGTGCTGTAGAGATCGATAGAATTGAATTTTAACAGTGTGAAAACCGATAACACAACATGATATAAGTGTTGTAGAGATTAAATAACGTAAGTGTTTTATTTTATTGAAGTATTGGTCGTTTTTGGGGCCTTGATACATCATTCATCGGTTAACTTGATCGGTTACAAAATGTGGTCGTTTAAAGGCGTTGATGATAAAAATAAAATTCTGAGATCGCTAATGGATCGTTTACATATCGCATGTCCTATCTAAGCGAACAGTCCCCAGTTTAAGTGGAAATATTGGGGCTTGAAGCTTCCATCGAATTCGAACGAGTCCCCAGTTTGAGTGAAAACATTGGGACTTAGATCTTCTCATCGAATTTGAACGAGTCCCCAGTTTTGACTTCAAACGATCTCATCTCCACTTTCGAAAGCAGTCCCCAGTCTCTGAGTGCGCGATTATACCTTACTAATTCTATCCCCCCCCCCCAGTGTTTCGGTGCGAAGTATGAGTAATCGAAAACTGGATTTCGTCTTTCGGCATCTGAAATGAAGATGTTGAAGGAAAAACAACGAGAGAAGGCGTTAAAGATTAAGACCACGTTAGAGTATTCGTCAGACTTATCGACCCCGATTGGAGAGTTCCGAGCTCAAGTATTCGTTCGATTTTCAACTATACATATAATCTAAAAGTGTTAGTACCAGATAATCAACAACCAAATGTGCCCGATGGAGGAAAAATGAAAATTATGCAAAGAAAAATAAAATTCGATCATACGATACTGTAAGATTTTAGAAATAATACTTCTTCAATTGTGTGATATTCCAATTGAAGTCGGCTGGCTTTGAATCCACTGTTTCGAGCTGATATAAGCCCTTTCCGACCACTGCCTAGTCCCTCCCAATTTGCTCTCAGTTTGCCTTCGTTTGGTTCATTATTTTTTGCCCTTTTGATTCTCAGTACATAATCACCTACATTAAAAGCTCGATACCTGATTTTTTTGTTTAGATAGTTTTCTGCCCTTCGTTTCTGTGCTTGTATCCGAACTAATGTCATATCTCTCTTTGCATCGATCAATTCCAGCTCTATCATCATTGCTTCTTTATTTCATTCATCGATGGAATGAGTGAACCGAAGACTAGGTTCACTGATTTCCACCGGAATCAATGCTTTCGCTCCATAGACAAGTGAGAACGGAGTCTCTTCGTGCTGTGTTTCACCATTGTTCGATGAGCCTACAACGTACCGGGGAGTTCGTTCGGCCAATTGCCCTTTGATTCATCCATCATTTTCTTCAAGTAATCGATTATTGTCTTGTTGGTAGACTCATCTTGTCCATTTTCACTGGGGTGATAGGGTGTTGATACAATCCTCTTGACCCCCCCACTTCTTGAAAAAAGTTGTGATTCGATTCCACACGAATTGTTTGCCGTTGTCGTATGTGATCTCTTTCGGGATCCCAAAACGACAAATGATCTTCTGGTGAATGAACTTGATAACTTCATGTTCACGAATTTTAGCCAAAGCAATTTCTCCTACCCACTTAGAAAAATAATCTTCCAAAATTAAAATAAATATTACCCCACCGGGCACTGTTGGAAGCGGCCCGACCAAATCCATTCCCCACTTCATGAACGGCCACGGTGACGTGACCGAATGAAGGGGCTCTGCTTGTTGATGTATGATGTTGCCAAATTGTTGACATTTATCACACTTACGAATGAAGTCCTTGGCATCCTCTGCAATCGTTGGCCAATAGTATACAGCTCTGGTTATCTTTCGCACCAATGATTTGCTGTCGGAGTGATTGCTACATTTGCCTTCGTGAACTTCCCTCAGCACATAGCTCGTGTCGTCTGGCCCAACACACTTTGCTAAAGGGCCATTGAAAACGCCTATAGAGTTGGTTATCTACGAGGCAATATCTGGCCTCTTTAGCTTTGAGTGATCAGGCAGATATTCTTGTCTTCGGGTAGGGTACCTGCGTGCAAATAGGACAAATATTTGTTTCTCCAATCCTAAGTATGGTTAACGTTGTTTGCCTCTTTGATGCTCCAGCAGAGTGGAGATTTGAACAAGTGAACCCCTGTTTCAACACACTTTGCTAAAGGGCCATTGAACATTTGCCTATAGAGTTGGTTATCTATGAGGCAATATCTAGCCGCTTTAGCTTTGAGTGATCAAGCAGATTTCTTGACTTCGGGTAGAGTACCTGCCTGCAATTAGGACAAATATATGTTTCTCCAATCTCAAGTATGGTTAACATTGTTTACCTCTTTGATGCTCCCAAAGAATGGAGATTCGAACAAGTGAACCACTTTTTCATCGAGTTCTCCCTCGATATCAGCTGCGGAACTGAGGTTAGCCAAGGCATCTGCCTTGATGTTATCCTCCCTCGGGATTTGGACTATCTTATATTCCTGAAAAGAAGTTAGAATATTTTGTACCTTGTTGAGCAGTTGTTGCATCCTCTGAGTCTCGGATACTAAAATCTCCTTGGATTTTGTTCACCACTAGTTGGGAATAGCTTTTGATGTCCAACCGTTCGATTTTCAAATCCTTCGCGATCTTTAAACCTGCAGCGAGGGCCTCATATTCGGCCTCGTTGTTAGTTTTGGCATGTAATTTGATCGCATACCTAAGTTTTTCACCAGTTGGTGCTATTAAAAAACCTCTGAGGCCAGTTTCTTTCACGTTCGAAGCTCCATCGATGTACATCATCCAGACTCCGGGATCTGGATGCCTCATCATAAGTTCCTCCTTATTTGCTTTCGAAAAGATGTTAGCGCTAAAATCTGCTACAAAATCAGCTAAAACTTGTGATTTGATGGCGGTACGAGGCTGGAAAGTGATATCGTTTTCACTCAGCTCGACCGCCAATTTAATGAATCGACCGGACCGATCTGGCCGATGTAAAATACTTCGTAAAGGAAAAGTAGTTACAACACATATAGATTGACATTGAAAATACAGTCTTAGTTTTTGTGCTGCCGTGACTAAGCGAGTTTTTCTAAGTGTGGATATCTTGTTTCAACATCTAATAATTTTTTGCTAGCATAGTAAATAGGAAATTGGTTACCTCCGTCCTCGCGAATGAGGACAGCGCTTATAGACACTTCGGAAAAAGCCAAGTAGACCAACAACACTTCTCTTTCGATCGGTTTTGCGAGCAATGGAGGATTGGACAAGTAATGTTTCAACTCTTTGAGGGCTCGTATGCATTCTGGCGTCCAATCAAAGCTAGTATTCTTGCTTAGCACCGAAAAGAACTTGTGACACCGTTCATATGACCTCGAAATGAACCTACTGAGATAGGCTACTCGACCGGTCAGCTGCTGAACTTCCTTCACCGTTGTCAACTCTTCAAATATGCTTTCTATCGCTTAGATCCTATCTGGATTAGCCTCAATCCCTCTCTGCGATACAATGAATCTTAAGAACTTGCTGGATCCGACCCCAAACGCGCATTTCTCTAGGTTCAGCCTCATGTTGAACCGTTTTAGTATTGTTAATGTCTCTTTCAAATGACTTAAATGATCCTTCCTTTCTAATGACTTAACCAACATATCATCAATGTACACTTCCATCATTTTCCCGATCAAATCCTTAAACATGGTGGTAACCAACCGTTGATCAGTAGCCCCAACATTTTTTAGACCGAAGGGCATGACTGTGTAACAATAAGTCCTCATGTCATAAATAAAACAAGTTTTTTCCTGATCTGCTGGGTCCATCAAAATCTGATAGTAACCTGAGTAAGCGTCCAAAAAACTCAACATTTTGTGCCCTTCCGTCGAATTGATCAATCTATCGATGTGAGCCAGTGGGAACGAATCTTTTGGGCAAGCTTTGTTAAGGTCATTGTAATTGACGCATACTCTCCACTTCCCATTCTTCTTCGGTACGACGACAGTGTTTGCAACCATTCTGGATATTTTACTTTGATGAATCCATTCGTTAACAACTTATCTACCTCATTGATATTCCTTCGAAAGCCACCGTTTGGCCGTTTCTTTAGCTTCACCGGCCGATGTCTTGGGTCGACGTTCAACATATGTGCGGCAACTTTTGGGTCGATCCCTATCATATCCGCGTGGAACCAAGCAAAACAATCAAAATTATCCTTGAGAAAAGATATGATTTTATTTTTATTTCGGGATCTAGCTCTGCCTCGATGTATAGTTTTCGATCTAGTTTGTTATCGAATAGCATTACTTCCTCCAATTCCTCTATTATAGAATCTTCAGCTTTTTGTTTGCGTGGTTCCCTAACACATGATGGAATCATGGTGAAGTCGTCTTCGACTGTGGGCTCCCCTAACTGTGCTTTTTTAGCACATGATAGAGTCACAGTGAAGTCTTCGACCACGGATTCCGCTAACTGTGATTGCTATTTTTAAACGCCATCCTTGACAGACACAGAGTAGCATTCTCGAGAAGCCTGCTGCTCACCTCTGATTTCGCGCACTCCCCATGTAGTGGGAAATTTTACAACTTGATGCAGAGTCGATGGAACTGCTCCCATAACATGGATCCATGGTCGACCAAGTATCACGTTGTATGCCATGTCACCTTTCATCACTTGGAACAAAGTATCATTCTCGACGCCTTTCTCGTATGTCTTAGTCGTAATTTCCCCAACGGTCACTTTGCTCGAATTGTTGAAACCCGATAAAACCGTTGATCGAGGTACGATCTTATCGTTCAACTGTAGTTGCTCCACTACTCTAGAATGAATTATGTTAACTGAACTGCCGGCATCGATCAACACTCTCTTTACGTCGGCATCATCAACTCTCATCGTAACTACTAAGGCATCATGATGGGGATAAATCCTTTCGTCGAAGTCGAAATCCCAAACACAATCTCATCGTTCATATCATCGCGTGTCCTCTTGTCTCGTGTAAACGAAACCTTTGCATATTTTGTTTTGTAGTGTAAGTTACCCCCACAAACATCATCTCCTCCAGTTATGACATTCACCATTTTTCTCAGAGCAGGAGGCTTTGGCGGTTCATCATCCTTCTTCTTATCAAAATTATTTCGCCCTTTTTCGGTCAAGAGATCTACTAAGTATCGCTTTTACAAAAAACTGGCTACCTCATATCGCAATGCTTTACATTCTTCTATCGTATGGCCAAAATCATGATGAAATGTACACCATAAATTTTCATTCCTCGTGTTTGGATTCGTCTTCATGCTACCGGGAAATTTTACAACTTTTTCACCCATTCCCTTAAAATGATTTACTAGATTAGACGTCGACACACAAAAATTATATTCTGTCACTTTAGGAGGCAGTGTTCGATCTTTTCAGCCGAGGATGAACTCGATTTCCCCCTCTTCGGTTGATTCCTCGAATTACCAGCTTCGTGGTTGTTACTCCCCATTCGAGGGAAACTGTAGGGCTCCCATCGTTGATCCCTGTAGTTTTGCCTATCATTCTCAACTCTCTGTGGTGGTGGTCGATCATACTGATGATTGTATCGGGCTAGCTGCAATTCCTCTTCTTCAGCCCTAATCTTTGGCTCACACTCACGATGCAAATCATCAAAGGTCCATGTATTGATTTCCCTCAAACGATCTTTCAACTTCGCACATGCCTCCATTGAATCGTTGCGTAGATTATTTGCAAAAGACAAACAAGCCCATCTCTCCTCGACGTTTGGCATGTTAATCTTTTCATCGTTGAACCGCTTCAAAAACTGTTTGATAGTCTCACCGAGTCGTTGCTTGATGTTCAAGATATCCTCCACTCTTGGCTCTATATTTTTAGCTCCAGTGTGTGCTCGAATGAATTTAGCTGACATATCATCGAAATCTGATATCCCGTTTTCGGGTAACTGCAAATACCATTTCAACGCTCCTCCCCTCAGCATTTCACAGAATTTTTTCAAACTGACTGAATTGATCTCATCTGAAGTCAGGTCGTTCGATTGAACTGCAATCGAAAACATGTCAATGTTATCCCTTGGATCCTTAGTTCCATCGTACCTCAAACTTTCTTGCAACTTGAAAGTTTTGGGAATAGGTAATGGGGCTGCACTTGGTGGAAACGAATGCTTTGATATTGATTTCTTAGCGACGTCGTCCGTTAACTTTGGAACACCTGCAATTTCTCCATAAACGACTTCATCTCACTGAATTTCTTCTCACGTGTGTCATTCAACAATGTCTGCATCGTAGCCAACATCCTCACTTCTATCGTGATGGAGGCCGGAGCTCCCGTAGCCACGGCGGTCGTACCCGATCCTTCAGATCCGACCCCCGCTTCAAGTCTTCCTATTACGGTGCCCTGGGGAACCGAAGTCCGAGTGTGATCGGGGAGGTGGGCACTCTGTTTTCGATAGAGCTAGACAGAATCTCCAATTTCTTATTTATCATCTCAAACTGTGCATCATGTTTTCTCAAATATTCCATCAACGCCGTATTCGTATCCACTGACTCAGCTTCGACCGTGGGTTCCTTACCGAGACTACGTCCATGAGGCACGTTCAATCGTGAACCAGCAGGAACGTCGTCGTGAGGTAGATCCTGCTCGTGATTGGTTGATTCATCGACCGCTTCGATAGTCGTTGGAACATGAACCCCGTCATAGGGATTGAGCTGTTTTTGACCGTTCAAAGAGGTGGTAGCATCAATGTTACGTTCATCTGCCATCTTAAAACAAGAAAACAAACGTAAGTAGTATCAACGATCAAATCTTGGAACAAATCGATTGTCTAGACCCCACGGTGGGTGCCAAATTATATTTTCTAAAAATGTATTTCAGGTATTACAATTAAATTTGTATTTAGTTGAGTCTTACGCAACCGTTTATATCTTAATTTGACCGGTCGATAAGCAATTTACATTGACAAGTGATCGATTTACTAGATATTACTTCGAAAACAGTGTAAGCAGTAAATTCGACAAAATAGATAATGACGATTTCGATGACACAATATAGCAAGTTTGATTCGAGGACAAGTATGATTGAATAAACGAAGATAAGTAATGGATTCACAAGTTATGATGATACGACTAAGCGAACAAAAGCGATCGATTCTATATGATTCTGAACAAGCAAAATGTGAACGAAATAAGTAACTATTGTTTTATCGAATACGATCTAATTGTTAGATTTGCTCAATATTAGATGAATGATTGAATAGAACTCGATGAAGAATGCTTCAGCAGAATTATGATGACAACGTTAAATATGCAAAATAATGAAAATCAACTGATGACAGGTTTGATAATAACGATAGAACTATAGTTAACGAACTAATGACAATTCTACTGAATTGATACTACGATCAAGATAACGATACTCAATTAACGTGATCGGTGACAGTGAGCAAAATACGCCAAATAATGAATTAACGCTATGACCAAGATAATGATAATTAATTAACGTGATCGATGGCAATGAACAAATATACTAAACAATTAAAATAGCATGCAAACTACGAAATAGATAATAATCAATAAATAAAAACAGTAAAGCTTATTGTTTTGATCGGTCGAAAGCTGGTATTCCGTTGAAAGAGATGAATCCTCCTTCATATTAGAATCAAGCTGTGACTTGTGCTTAATATAATTATGGTGACTATAATGATGGCGGATTAACAACAATAGTAGTGAGGATATGACAACAGAATGAAAATAGGGGTGCTTTTGTTCAGAAGAACGTAAATTTATAAATGGGGAAATGGGGGCTTATTTATAGGTTAGTGAGATGTGGATTCCCAAACCCTAGAAGGACTCCACTTCCCCACGTCTCTCCATCAGTCACGCAACAGTTGTTGCCCACGTCAAAACAACCTTTGCTGAATCCACTCTGATAAAAGCGGGATAAGAACAATTGTTATTATTTAGCAGAACAATTGACTTTGAAATCTTTCGATCACGACCCAACTTAATCGATCATATCATCGATCAAATCTATTTCAATCCGACCTCATTTCTTAATGTCTCCGGAAATTGTTCTCATCTTGCCGCGTAGTTGACCATGAGTCTTTTGCGTGATCGGACAGAAATCGACCAATACATGGACTTTCTCTGGTGAATTCAGGCTAGCCGTTTGGCTCTTAATGTATCCCTTTCAAGAATATGACTTACCATTTTACATCTTCTCAGTTAGTTTAGAAATTTGACACTTGCATTCAGGAGGTGAACAAGTTAAGTTGGCCAAACTCATAAGCAGCCCTTATACTTGTCCGATTTTTTCAGTTTGACACTTTAACTTAGATCTGTTCCAATTGAACACCTAAACTACTTAAAATTTGTACTTATTTGACCCTTTTTGCTGGTATGGCATTGTGGGTGTAATACACCTAAACTAGGCGCGTGTACGGTGTAAGGCCTTTTTATTACTAGTAATTTGTTCATCTTCTTCATTCTTTCTCCCTAGTCCCTACCACCATCTTGCCATCATTGCCGCCATCACTTTTTCCACAAAACGCATAAATTACACTTCTAATCCAACTCAATCTCCCTGTTTTCTCCAACTTTTTTTTTGATCGGCAAAGAATTCCATCGGCTGACTTAGTAGACTTGACTTTTCAGAAAATTAGTGCTGGTGTGTAGCATTAGTATATAGTTGAGACTAGTCCAAGTTATAGTGTCAAAATGAAAGAATCAGACAAGTTTAGGGGCTACATATGAGTTTGGCAAGCTACGTTTAAAGCAGTCTCTTAAGTTGATTTATTCTTTTTAAATCTAAGGAATTTACCTTGCAAGACGTACTATACATAGTGTCTGTCAAATCTATCTCTTGCAAAATCTTACTACATGAAAAGTTTTGTGCTTTCATGAGAACCTCTGGAAATTGTGTATCTATTAATCCAACCTCAACAAATTGGAATACGCGACCTAAAGGCAGGGGCAGAGGCGAGATTTTCGATAAGGGGGTTCAAAATTTAAAAAATAAAGCTTAGCGTTATGTCAAAGGGGTTTAGCATATAGTGTATAGTGTGTATATATAAAAAAAATCGATATATCCAGATTACGCTATGCAATTTTCTGGCGAAGGGGGTTCAAATCGAACCCCCTTGCCCAAGGGTGGCTCCGCCATTGCTTAAAGGTCACGGGTTGAAGTCGTGGAAAAAGTCACTGATGCACCAGGTAATTAGGTTGCGTACATCATCACAACCCTTGGAGTGGGGTCCTTCCCCGGACCATACGTGAACCGGTGATGCTTTGTGCACTGGAATACACTTTTTTTAATTTGTGTTGAAGAATCAGTTTTGAAGATGACAAAGGACCTGGTGCTACGTGGACTGCGAAAAGGTTCACAGTTGAGTAAGACGACTTAGTTGTTCATAGGGATATTCGAGTTAGAGTTGAAGAAGGAGAAAAAGAACAGCTGGAGTCAAACTTCCAATTCTACCAGGAAAAGAAGAAGCTTGTGGCGGTGCTGAGATAGTATGCGGTTCCTAAGTAGATAAGGATTGGAAACTAAGGCAAATTAACTTAGGTTTCAAATAAGACAATATGGGTAAACCTTCTTTGAAACGGATTCTAAAGTAGAAAAGGAGTTCTAAGGTTAGTTGGATCCGGCTAAGTCAAACTCTATATATAAAAGTTAATTTTGCCATAATTGTTTTACGCACTCAAGAATTCTCAATAGAGCAAATCAAGAACAAACAGATCGTGAGAGGTATTGTGTGAAAGAACAAAGGCTGAGCAGCAGAACCTTACGAAGGAGCAGTTTCATAGGTTAAGTATGTTGTTTTAGTTTTTGTAATAGACTATCGAGTTGTAATCTATCAGCTTTTTAAGAAGCATTTAGTAGAGGTTAATCTTTGGTAAGTATGGTCAACCTGACAAGTTAATGTGTGGCTTGGAAGGTTCTAGGTACTATGGAGGTCTAATTCCTTGATTGCATTATGTTGTAGTCTAAAACTTGCTCGATTTTCCTTTAGTGGAAGGTTCAAATCCCAAGAGTTTGGGTCGTGGTTTTTGATCCCTTGAGCAAGGATTTTTTCACGTAAAAATTTCTATGTTATTTACGTTTCCGCATTAAGTTTAAGTTTCAGAGATATGTGAAACTTGCAAGGAACCTGGTTCTTTGTAAGTTAGGCGATAAAAGTTAAAGGCAAGTTTTAAAAATTTAAAAATCGGGTAAGGACACTAATCAGCCCTCTAGTGTCTTACATAGGTACACCAGGTGCAACAATTAGCTTTTTCTCCTTGTTTGCTATACAATTTTTGTCATTCTATTACGTCGAGTGTCTGTAGAATACTATATGTTCGCCAATGAAAGCATTGCACTTATAATAACAACATTGTCTCGACAATGAAATAAGATCAATGTCTCGGAAGGCTTCACCATGTTTAGAGTCCAATGTGGCTTGGCTTCAACCTTTTTGCTGACAAGTCTGACTCAAAAGACAGAGCATGGAAATTCAACTCCCTTACTGGATGTGCAACTCAATGAATATAACCTCATTCATAATTATTAGCGATTTAAAACCAACCAATGACCAAAATTTTAATTCATAACATTAGGAAAATTGGAAGCAGTCGCGCGATTTCCAGCATTTTTGTGGTTATCCGTTGATGTCAACGAAAAGAAACCTCACAACTAATTAAGAGAGAGAATGAAAGTCAACACCTGACCCCCGGATTTTTATGACTTATTTAAAGCATTGATAAAGTCATAACCATCAGGCGTTAATTTTGCATCTTCTTTTGAAAGTAGAATATTTGCCTCATACCAGTGGCGACCTTTTAGTAAGACGAGAGAAAAGAGGGAAAAAGATCTCTCAAGTCTTTAAATAAGAATAAGGGACGAGACCCAGTTAACTTTTAATTAAATTAAGTGAGGACTGAAGTGTAGTCATTAAAAACTTGTGGGCAAAATAAATATTTTCGAATTTACAAAAATACCCAATTTTCAAATTTTCAATTCCCTCCTTCCCACCTACTTTTACACTCTCTCTCATATTTCAAATTATTTCAAACTTAATTCTCCCACTTCTCTTCTTTCTCTCTTTTTTTTTCTTCTTCCCGCTTCTTCTTTCTTCTAGCTTTCTTTTCAAATTTTATTTTATCACCATCCACGTTATTTTTCCTTCTTGTTCTTCTTATCAATTTTACTTTTCTTTGTTCTTCTTCGTTTTCTTCCTTCCCGTTTCATTTTTTTAAGTTTTTTTTTTTTTAATTCTAGTCGTTTTACACATCTTTTCAGATGTGTAAACATATTTTCTGCATGTTTACACAATTTTGGAGATGTTTTCACGACTGGAAAAGATGTGTACACATCTCGTTTGATGTGTACACATATTATAATATGTGTACACATCTCGTTTGCATATAATGTGTACACATATTATTAATATGTGTACACATCAGACGAGATGTGTACACATCTTAATTATATGTGTACACGTTTCAACTGATGTGTACACATCATTTTATTGGAGTGGTGGAGGGTGGTGGGGTGGTGGTTGCTGGTGGAGGGTAATAGAAGGTGGTGGTGGGTAGTGGAGGGTGGTAGGAGGTGGTAGAAGGTGGCGGTGAGTGGTGGAGAGTGGTGGTGGAATAGTGGATGGGTGGGGGAGGGGGGTGATGGGGGTGAGGGCCGGATGGGGGGGGGGGGGGGGTAAGGGTCGACGTGGGTGATGAGAGGTGGGGGCTTTGTGTAAATAAAAAAACTTGAGGGGCTTTTAAAATGTTAGTAATTAGTACTAATCTTAAAAGTGTCCCTTTTACTTATTTTTTGAGACTTGAGTCCTAAAAAACTATTTAAAGACTTAGGAGTCTTTCTCACCCAAAAATTCCTAGTAAGACGGGGGGCAGCTTTAGGCCCCAGTGTTCGGAGAGGCCCTATTTTTTATTTTTTTACAGTAATTAGGTATATGTGATATTTTCTTTAGTAAAGTTTGAGCATTTTACCTAAAAGTTATAAATTTTTAATGAGGAACTTCCTTGATTAATTACTAACGATGGTATTTGACTGATGAGACATGTTAATAGTGTTTTTGAATAATGATAAAAATATTTTTAGTATATATGTAAGTAAACTTCTTGTTGCTCACTGTAGATCATATTCTAACAAATCAACAATGATATTGCTCATTTTATTTTTCAGTATCTTAATCAATTCTTTTACTCCTAATTTGTTAAACACAAGAGCCCATAGACTATAAATTTTTTACTCTGTTGTTGTCAAAAACAAGTTAGGAATTGAATAATATTTAGTAAAATAAATTTAAATCAAGTTCAGCTATTCTAAATTTTTAATTAAAATTTATTATGTTGATACGTTTACTTCATAGGTATATAGATTAATTCAGAATAATTTATTAATACGTTTACTTCATAGGTATATAGATTAATTCAGAATAATTTATTAGAATATAAATATGTCAGCTAGTTGTTCTGTTCAGGTCCCAATCTCTTCTTAGAAAGCCCCCTTCCCTCTCCTTAAGAAAAAAAGAATGTTGCTTGGTTGAAATAACATTGTAAGAATCTTTCTAACTGACACCTCATTCATAATGTCACTCGCGTCTTTTTTTTTTTTCTTTTGAACAAGCCTTCTAAATCCAAATATTTTGCCCTTTTATTTGAGTTGTCAGTCTGATCTAATTATGTCAACATGCAAAGAGATAGAAAAAATTAAACTTTAATAAAATTTTAAAGATGAGCTCTTGAAAATGTTTAGTAAACAATAAAAACCTTTATCAACAAATATGGGATAATGTTCTTTAGGCGAACAAATCACTAATACTTATGAGTTAAAATATATTCTTGGCATTATTCTGGTAAACATTATATTCGAAAAAATTACAAATGTAAAAAGGCATAAAATAAAATGGTCAATTTAATACAAAATTTTGGGTAAAGCGTTTTTTTTTTTTTTTTTTTGTTCAAAAATATTTTGTACAATTTTTAGTATCTGTAGAGTAAGTAGTTAATAAAAGTAATAAAGTGATAGGAGAAACAAGTTTGGGGACTAAATTCCCATTTTTCTATATATATTTCCACACACCTTTAATAAGCTTGTACATGTATGTATATATATAGCTGCTGAAAGAAGAATAACCTAGCTAACTAACTAGAATAGGACAAAATAGCAAAACTACCTAAGAATATTTTAGTATACTTGTTCTACAAGAAAAACTTATTTCTAGCACTATTATTTACACAAGAAAAAAAAAAGGCTGATATTAATTTTGGGCCTCCGGTATTGTGTTGCACATTCTCAGAGTTGTATTATGTCCAGTAGGCCCAACTTGCCCAATTAAACCATTAAGTGACCCGGGCCAATTATATTCAGTCCAAGTGACTGAATGTCTTCCTTTGACTGTGTCGTTCCAACTTGTGTCTTTAGTATCCAAGATTAACACACTTCCCACAAATACACCATTAACTTCGGCGACATTATCCTCTTTCAATTCTTTCGCCGGAGGTCTGTCTTCACCCTCCCTCAAGTTGGAGACCGATGTTCGGACTCCCAACTTGCCCAGAAAACACCAATGAAGGGGACCAGCTAAGGCCTTAGTAAAAAGGTCGGCGATCTGAGCAGAGGATGGTAAAAATGACAGGGAAACGAGACCATCAAGAAGTTTTTCACGAACAAAGTGGCAATCGAGTTCGATATGCTTTGTTTGTTCATGAAAAACTGGATTTTTAGCGATATGGATTGCCGCTTGATTGTCACAGTGAATGGAAACCGGCAAGGAGAATTGAACGGAGAGATCATTAAGAAAGCGAACAATCCAAGAAATTTCGGCAACCAAACGACGAAGAGATCTATACTCAGCCTCCGCCGACGACAAAGAAACAACTTGTTGTTTCTTCGATTTCCACGATAAAGGACAACCACCCATGGATAAAAAGAAGCCGCTAATAGATCTGCGGAAATCGGGGCAGGAGGCCCAATCAGCATCACAAAAACCCAATAATTGAAAGGAATTTTGAGAAGGTAAGAAAATTCCCAACCCTGGATCATTTCTGATATAACGAAGGGTGTGATAAG
This sequence comes from Petunia secreta, assembly GCA_029990175.1. Classification (NCBI taxonomy): domain Eukaryota; kingdom Viridiplantae; phylum Streptophyta; class Magnoliopsida; order Solanales; family Solanaceae; genus Petunia; species Petunia secreta. Next base: position 1,390,495 of record JARKIP010000051.1, read on the forward strand.
CAGCTTGTAAATGACCAGATCTGGGACTTTGCATATATTGGCTTAACGTTTGGACTGCAAAAGAGATATCCAGACGTGTGTGAGTCAAGTAGTTTAATTTGCACACCAGACGTCGGTAAAAGGTTGGATCAGGCAAAAGATCTCCGGAATCCAACGAAAGCTTCAAACTTGGATCAAGAGGTGTGGATACAGGTCTTGGAGAAAGAGAACCAAACTCGGAAAGCATATCCAAAGCAAACTTTCGTTGAGTAACAATCAACCCATCAGGTTCGTGAAGAATTTCCATACCAAGAAAATAACTCACTGGACCCAGATCTTTAATGCGAACTCAAAATGTAAGAAACTTTTAATTTCCTGTATTTTATTGTCATTGTTTCCTATAATCAGGATATCGTCAACATAAACAACAAGGATGGTGATAAGACCTCCAGTCCCTTTGTAGAAAAGGGAATAATCATTAAGAGAAGAAGAAAAACCACGAGAGCCTAGTGCAGAAGATAAGCGGGCATACCACTAGCGTGAGGCCTGTTTGAGGCCATAGAGTGATTTGCGCCAGCGACAAACATGGGCAGGAGAAGGTGGAGTAACCCCTGGAGGAAATTTCATGAACACCTCCTCATCAAGGTCGCCATGGAGAAAGGCATTATTAACGTCTAGTTGAAAAATATTCCAGCCTTTCTTAATGGCAACACTGAGCAAACAACGGATGGTAGTCATTTTGACGACAGGTGAGAATGTCTCGGTGTAATCTATACCCTCTTTTGGTATGTCACCACGAAGTACAAGACGTGCCTTTAATCATTCAAGACTCCCATCAGATTTCAATTTAACCTTATATACCCATTTGAAGGGTAAAGGCTTCTTGCCAGAAGGAAGAAGGACAACATCCCAAGTCTTGTTGGACTATAACGCAGCAAGTTCTGAAGCCATGGCAGCTTGCCAACCAGGGTTTGCAGCAGCTTGAAGGTAAGAAACTGGTTCTTGAACTATGCTTAAAGAGTTTAAAAAATGCTGATTGTGTGATGAAAAAGTATTGAATGAGTATGACTGAAAAGGAATTAAAGGGGGATTAGGGAAAATAACTGTATAGGCTGCATCACAAACAAAATCAGAGAGATAAGCAGGTGGATTCCTGATCCTGGTACTCCTGCGAGGCGCATGCACTGTAGGAACACCAACATTGGGAGGGGTAGACAGTGGACTAAAACTTGGATATGTATCCCTGCTACAACTCAGGTTAGGACCTGGACTGCTGGGTGAATGGGAAAAGTTCTGCAAGAAGTAGAATATTGTACAGGACTAGGACTCTGATTGGGAAAAACAGCAGAACTAGGTGACTGGGTATGCTGATCAGATGGAACAAAAATAGGGACAGAGTCCTCAGGATGGGGAAAAGTGGCAGGGAACAATTTAGACATAGGTAAGGAGTAAGAGAAAGGGAAAATAGATTAAAAAAATTTCACATCTCTAGAAATAATAACTTGACTGGTTTGCAAGTTTAACACTTCGTATCCTTTTTAGCAAAAGGATACCCTAAAAAAACACCAGGGATAGCTCTAGGCATTAGCTTAACCCTATGTCTAGAAAGAGTAGATATACAACAGAGAGAGCCAAATTTTTTGAGATGGGAATAGTTAGGGAAAGTGCCAAACAAAACCTGATATGGAGACTGACCATGGAGCACTTTAGAAGGGAACCTGTTTATTAAATATATGGCAGTTAAGAGACAATCCCCCCAAAATTTCTTAGGTAAATGAGACTGGGAGAGCAAAGCTCTGCATGTCTCAAGCAAATGTCTATGCTTCCTTTCTACAACCCCATTTTGTTGTGGGGTTCCAACACAAGTAGTTTGGTGAACAATGCCTGATGAAACAAAGAATTGTGAAGGAATGTTCCCAGTACCTAACTCATAGGCATTACCTGATCTTATAGTCTTTACCTTGGCAGAAAATTGCCTTTCAATTAAGGATAGAAAACCGTTAAGGGTGGCAAAGGCATTAGACTTGGTGGTTAAAAAGTAGGTCCATGTAGCCCTAGAGTAATCATCCACAATAGTAAGAAAATAGCTTTCCCCTTTGTATGTAGAAATATTGTAGGGGCCCCAAGTATCAAAGTGAATAAGTTCAAAATATTGTTTTGATTTAATGGTACTACTAGGGAATGGGAGTTTGGGTTGTCTTGTCATTGGGAAAATATCACATGGAAATGAGTGTGCATCATTAGTAGAAAGAGGGATAGTCTTAATAGTCCTCATGGCATGAAAAGGGAAATGTCCCAGTCTGAAGTGCCACAACTTATTGTTATCCAAACCTTTAGAAATGTGAATTTTATTCATAGTAGAACTCAACTGAGATGGAGTAATTCCAATTACATTTGATTGACCAGACTTATGAAAAGGAAAAGACTCTAGATAGGACTAGAGTTCACTGCACTACATGATAGTACAGGACTTCTAGGACTAAAACACTTAACAGTTGAACTAGGACAACTAGATAAATGAGATATAGTTGGTTGGCATTCCCAGCACATAGAGCCCTGCATTTTCTTTACCAAGAACCAGTTGCTTCCTCAAAGAAGGGACCTGGATCACACAATCAAATTTAGTAAAGACCAAACTGCAATCAAGCTCCTTGCAAAGTTGATTCACAGACAAGAGATTATGCTTGAAATTAGGAACATATAAAACTGTGGCAAGTGTAATATCTGAGGATAAATGAATTGAACCTACACTTGAAACCTTAACTTTGTAGGAGTTTGGAAAATTGACAAGAGTGGGGATAGGTAACTCTCTAATGTTATGCAAAATAGACCTATCATGTGTCATATGTTGTGATGCACCAGAGTCTAGGATCCCAAAATTAGAGGTTAAAGTAGAAAAACAATTGGTATAAGTGTGGTGAGCTGCACATTTACCCACAAAATTGGCTGAACTGATGCTGGCTTCAGAATGTGCTGCATTTGGACTTGCACACTGTGCTGATTGAAGCATTTGTATCAGTTGTTCACACTGTTCTTTTGTAAAACCCTGGGTATTAACTGGTGCAAATGATGCAGTGTGTGCTATGTTCTCAGGTGCAGTGCCAGGTCTGGCCATGTTGTTGGCATCATAAGCTGCATTGGCTTGGGTATTTGGACTCCCTGGTCCTCTCCTGTTCCTGTTGTCTCTTCCATTCAACTTTCTGCATTCTTCTTTCACATGGCCATAAATCCTACAGTAAGTGCAGTATTTGTTGCTTTGGTTATTTCTCCTTGCATCATAATTAGAATTCCTGTTGCCATAGTTTTGATTTCTGCCCCTGTTATCATAATTGCTTCTCTGGTAGTTTCCCCTTTGTGCATTTGCATTAAGTGCAATAGAATAAGTGGTAACATTGTTTCCAAGATGAATTTCTCTCTGTGTTTCCTTATGTAGAACAATAGAATAGGCTTGGGCAGTAGTAGGCAGAGGTTTCATCATGAGAATGTTGCCTCTTATCCCTGAGTATACCTCATTTAGTCCCATCAGAAATTGAATCAGCTGCTGATCCTCCTGCATCTTTGCATTATGAGCCTTAGCATCGCACTTACATTCACAAGTGCATAGCATAAAGGTATTAAGAACCTTCATCTGACCCCATAGCCTCTTCAATTTATTGAAGTAGCTTGCTACATCACTGGTTCCCTGAGTGAGATTGTTGAGTTCTCTTTGCAATTGGAAAATTTTTGTTCCATCTACTTGTCCATGCCTTTGTTCCAGTTCCACCCATAACTCCTGGGCAGTTTGAGAGTAAAGAACACTCTCTGCAATGTCTCTACTAAGAGAATTCAATAACCAGGACAATACCATGTCATTACACCTTCTCCATTGTTCAAACAAAGAATCCTCCTTATTAGGCTTCTTAAATTCACCTGTGACAAATCCTCGTTTGTTTTTAGCTGATAGTGAGATTAATACTCCTCTTTTCCAATCACCATAGCTTGATCCATCAAAATTTATGTTGATTAAATTCATTCCAGGGGAATCTGATGATGCCAAGAAGTATGGATGATTGAGATCCATTACTTTTAGAGAAGAAGAATCCTCTCCAGATGCAAAAGATGTAGATCCAACACACAGTGGTGTAAGACTACCGGGAGGAAAATTAGTCATGAAGAAAATAGAGAAAAAAAATGGATTCAAATCTGAATTAGAGCACCCGCTCTGATACCATGATAGGAGACACAAGTTTGGGGACTAAATTCCCATTTTTCTGTATATTTCCACGCACCTTTAATAAGCTTGTACATATATGTATATACAGCTGATGAAAGAAGAATAACCTAGCTAACTAACTAGAATAGGACAAAATAGCAAAACTACCTAAGAATCTTCTAGTATACTTGTTCTACAAGAAAAACTTATTTCTAGCAAATATTTACACAAGAAAAAAAGGCTGATATTAATTTTGGGCCTCTGGTATTGTGTTGCACATTCTCAGAGTTGTATTATGTCCAGCAGGCCCAACTTGCCCAATTAAAACATTAAGTGACCCGGGCCCATTATATTCAGTCAAAGTGACTGAATGTCTTTCTTTGACTGTGTCGTTCCAACTTGTGTCTTTAGTATCCAAGACTAACACACTTCCCACAAATACACCATTAACTCCGGCAACATTATCCTCTTTCAATTCTTTCGTCGGAGGTCTGCGTTCATAAAGATTGTAGAATAGTATTTAAAAAAAAAATCTTAACAAAAAATATATTAAGGCCTCTCATCAAAATTTGGCTTTATGCCACGAATAAGGTTGGGCCGCCTCTCATCCTACAAGCTTTAGAAAGAGTTAACAGTAAATCTTGAAAGCATTTCTCTCCTCTTCTGTATTGAGCTTAAAGGACTATCTTTTTAGTATCATAACAGATGCCCTATCCGCGGTGAACTCTCTAATTCAAACTCTGGAGCTACTCCAAAGGACTTACCCATCTTTAATCTTAGGTGAAGCTGTAGAGATGATTGGCACTCTCCGTTCATGAAAATGCTAGCCACCAGAAACATGAGTATGAAAAAATTAAAGATGATGTGAGAGATGCCGTGCAACAAGCCGAAGATCAAGTTAAATCAAATATTACACAAATTATGAGTAGGTGGTCCGAAAGGACTATTCAAGATGAAGCAGGGCTTATACTTCAAGACTTATCGCAAGCGATAGTCAGGATTGATGCAGTTAGAAATTAAGTTGCTCGAACACGGGTGCGGGTATCCGACACGGGTGCAGATCTAGAGGTCGGATCCGTCGTGATTTAAATTCTAAGCTTTGGGGATATGGATCCTAGTGCGGATACGGGTGCGGGGATTCGGCTAAAAATAATTCAAAAAAATAAAATAGAGAGTCATAATCTGATCCTACACTTTTTGTTGGCCTTAAGAAACCTTCCCCTTCTGAATTCCGGTTGAGGTAATGTAGGAAGACATTATTTGAGAGGTAAAGCCTTCAAATTTACCCTTGCTCTGGTTATGATTTGAGGAATCAATTTGTATCTTGTCTCAAATTTTTCCATCACTCGTGGTCAAAGTACCCAAAAATGTTTGACCATATCCGGTACGGATCCCACACCCGCACCCTTACTAGTGTCGTGTCGATACGGGTGCGGCACCGAAAGTGCCATGTCCGAGCAACTTAGGCTAGAAATCACTTGGCCCTCGTTATTGAGAGTAGAATCTGCACCATTGATGGCAATGCGTATGTAAACCGTGCTGCTGGAGAGCATTTCTCCAAAATGGGAGATTCTTCGTCCTCAAAACGTACTTCGACTACCCATCTCCAGAATGTTACAGTGGGTTTGGATGATGCGTTGAAGAAGATTACTGATCGACTACTCAGATCAGCATCCAAGAGAGAAGTCATTCATATTGTGGGAATGGGCGGATGTGGGAAAACCACACTTGCTAAGAAAGCTCTATGTGATCCCTCAATCAAGTCCCGATTCAACATAAACGCGTGGGTTACAATATCTCAAGAACATCACCTAAGAGAAGTTATGCTAAGCCTTGTACATAGCGTTACTGGAAGTAACTCAAATCAAGATATGAGTGATGATCACTTAATGGAGGAGGCACGTAGAGCACTGCTAGGCCGAAGGTATCTTATTATCATTGATGATATCTGGAGTAGAGAGTTCTAGAATTTGATAGCAAGAGCACTTCCTCATAATGAATGTGACGTTCCTCAAAATTTCCTAAGTTTTAGGACACTTATGGGTATGAGAAATATTTACGTAAAGTCGTTCCTTATGTATGTCGAGGTCCGAGTATTAAGTATACGGTGAACGTGAATTATGATACTATTTTGGATGAGGTGTAAATACTCAATAATATTGGAAGTGGAAGGAGGAGTTGTAAAAGGCCAAGAATTAAAACTAATTTATATTGGCTAAAATTTAAATAGTAGTATACTGCTAATATATCAAGTAGCCACATAAAAGAGGGCTACTTAACAAAAGAAAATAAAATTCCTATAAGCAAATAATAATATAATAATAAGGGCAAGGGAAGCAAATCAGACCCACTGGTCTTTACTGGGTTTTCAAGTGCAGACATAAGTAAATAAAGTACCCCCGTAATCAACTACTCTCTTGGCCGAAACTGAAGCAGGGAAGCATACCATCTCCAATTCAACCTTTAAGTTAACATCAAGGTAAGTTTTTCTTGCAGAGTAGTGAAATTATATCATGATTATACAAATAATTTAGCATCTTAATAGACTATATTTATTGGAAAGTTGCTCAAAAACCAAGAAAGTTTAGAATATGAACTAGAGTTCTTGAATTGGAGAAAAGATTGAAACTTTGGAATTGATTACGTAAATTGGTGGTTATAGTTGTTGGGTGACGTGAAGTGCGTTCATTGGAGCTACGTATAGGCTTGAGGAGTAATCAAGGTGAGTTGAGATATACCCTTTCTAAGGTGCTTTTCTCGCAAAGTGCATATTTTTAAGGTGTTTGATAAATTGTCTTAGAGAAGTTAATGCACGTTTGATTGGAGCGGGCAAACGTTCATTATCCATTAATGTTTCCAAGTCGTTCTTTAGTATCAAGTATCTAGAAATATGTTTCATAGCTTCCTTTACATCCCGATCATATACCTTTACTTGAGTACAATTTCATGAGATTATTTATGTTATTCTATGATTATTATTAAATGATTCAAGATTTATTTGTGTTTGAAAGCTAATGAAGCTATGATGAGATTTTAAATGAAAGCTTAAGTTCAAATTGAGGCCTTTGGTGCGAAGAAATTTTTTAAATATTTTTGGGAGCTATCTTAAATTCTGAGAATGGTAAACTTGTTCGTAGCCATAGTCGGGTTGCGGAGCGTGACCATAGTCGGGTTGCGTTTTACCCCGAAACTACCATGGCAGGGTAGGTATGTGCCATAGTCGGGCACTATGTTATTTTTCCATAGTCGGGCAATGAATGCTAGCGTGTCAGACTTTGAACTGTGGGACGCCACAGGGATTAGAAAGAGAAAGAAAGTAAGGACGTCAGATTTGAGTGGTACTCCCTAGAAAGAAAGTATAAGCTATTTTCAAGGTTTAAGAGTTTATTATGATTTAATGTCTAAGCGGTTTTAAAGTATAGTTCATGCACTCATGTTTTATTAAGTCTCATTCCGGCCTTAGTGAGGGAGTCGATGATATTCACTGGATGACGAGAGATTCGTTACTCATGTTCCCTTTTCTTAGAACCTACGTTGGCTTCGTCAACGTAGACGCAGGTCACAGAGGCGATCAGACTACAGGCTAGGACTCTCCCTCACATCCTCAGTTGTTCGTGAGCTCCGCTTTGCTTTCAGTGGAGACATATCAGTTTTTCCTTACCAGTTCCTTCATTTATTTTATTTATTCAGTTGAGTATTGTCGAGGGTTTCATGTCTCGTGCAATATGACAATCTTCCAGTTTTAGAGGCTTCATAGACAATGAGTTAGAAGGGTAATGGTGCACATTTTAAGATTTAATGCTTAAAGTATTTCAAAGTTATGTTGACTATTTATTTTACGATGCAGAGTTATTATTTATTTAAGTTATTATGAGTTTTTGAAAGATGTATGAAAAGTTTAGCAGGTCTGGTTCACCTGGCCCTCAGGTGTCGTGTCATAACTCGTTCAGAAAATGGGTCGTGACAAACTTGGTATCAGATCAACAGGTTTAGAGAGTCCTAGGGGTCTATGAAACCGTGTCAGTAGAGTCTTGTTTATGGTTATGAAGCGCGCCATACTTATGAACAGAAGGCTGCAGATATTTAGGAAAAGTCTCGCTTTCTTTCATACTCTAGATCGTGCAATAGAGCTTAACTTTAAGAATCCTTTTAATCTATTCATTCTTTTGAATTCGCAGAAATGGTTGGTACTCGAAATTCTAACACCGGTACTCAAGCAGCTGATCAAGAAACTCTTGCGGCTATGGTGGCTCAGCGTAAATCTAAGAAAAGTAAGAAGGGAAAGCCAACTAAGAAGACTCCAGCGCCCCAGGTTGAACCAGAGGAGCGGGTTGATCAGGTTGATATAGATGAGCAAGCTAACCAGAACCAAGTGCCATCCCCCACCTGTTGTTCCAGCTCAAGTTTTCTTGCCACCAGAGATGGGTGAGGCTTTTAATGCAATGAGAGGGGCTATGGAGATGTTTACTACTGTCATGGCTACTCAGGGTCCTAGGGAGAATGAGGCACCACCTCAGGGCAACATACATGAAAGTTCCTTAACCTCCAGGGCACACGAGTTTCTCAAGTTGAGACTACCAGAGTTCTACAGTACCAAGGTTGGTGAAGATGCAATGTTATGGCTTGAGGAAGTTAAAAGGGCACTCAGATTGATGAAAGCAGTTGATAATAAGGTTGTTGAATTAGCTGCCTACCAGCTGAAGGGTACGACAGGCACTTAGTTCGAGATATGGGAAAGAGAGAAAGATGAGGATTATGGTCCACCTACTTGGGAGGAATTTGAGGAGGCATTCAGAACGAACCTTATACCAGAAGAAGATAAGGCAGCCAAGGCTACCTAGTTTGAGCAACTTAAGCAGGGATCAATGAGTGTAGAAGAATACCAGATGGGGTTTATCAAGTTGGCTAAGTACGCTCCCCATATGATTCCAACAGAAAGGGCAAAGATTGATAGATTCGTTAATGGATTGGGTATTCACATTCAGGACACTACAGCGGCAGCAGCAGCAGGTATGTCAGTTTTATCCTCTGTTGTGGGATTTGCTAAGCACATGGAAAGGAAGAAACATCAAAGAAGAGATGAAAAGGAAAGCTACAATAACAAGAGGGCCCGATCATCCAGCGGTTACAATGGTTCAATGGGAGGAGGAAAGAGCTCATTTAACAAGGCTACATCTGCACCAGCTCAGTCCTCTTACCAGTCAGGTGGTGGGTCATACTTCAAGAAGAACCAGAACTATGAGAATCAGTCTTGTCAGAATCAGAACCTTGGTGCCAGGTCCAATCAAAATCAGAGTTTTCAATCTCCAGTTATTCAGAGTCAAGGAAGTGTCAACCAGCAGCTACAGTATGGTGATGTTTGTGGTAATTGTAAAAAGAACCATTCAGGGCCGTGCAAGTTGGGTTTTCGAGGTTGTTACAATTGTCTTGAAGAGGGACTCTACAAATTTAATTGCCCAAAGTTGCAGCGAGCCTATGATAGGTGAGCAGCACATCCAGTAGGTTCTTCAGCTACTACAGTTGCACCACCCCAAGCTCGTGGCCCTTAGAACCAGGCTACGCATGGGGCGGGTATAGGTTCAGGCTTAGTCCACCAGGGAGGGGGACAACCCTGCTTATATGCTACAGTTGATCGTCAGAGTGTAGAGGCATCTCCAGCAGTTGTTACAGGTATACTTCAAGTTTACTCACCGAATGCATATGTCTTGATTGATCCAGGTTCAACATATTCTTATGACACTCCGTATTTTGTTACGAGTCTCGAGTTAGAACCTGAACATCTAAGTAAGTCCTTCTTAGTATCTACTCCAGTTGGAGAGCCAGTGAAAGCAACGAGAGTTTATAGGGGTTGCACAATCTCAGTGCAAGGCCGCAATACTATAGTTGATCTTATAGAGTTAGAAATGGTGGACTTTGATGCAATCATGGGGTATGGATTGGCTTTCTTCTTTCCATGCCACATTAGATTGTCGTGCTAAGATAGTCAGGCTCCAATTCCCAAATGAAGATGTCCTATAATGGAAGGGTAGTTCAGTATCTCCAGTGGGTAAGTTTATTTCTTACCTTAAGGCGCAAAAGATGATAAGTAAAGGGTGTGTTGCCTACTTGGCTCATATCATTAATGCAGAATCAGGGGCACCTACTCTTCAGTCTATTCCAGTTGTTAGAGATTTTCCAGAAGTTTTTCCAGATGACCTTCCTGGACTTCCTCCGGAAAGAATCATGGACTTCGGTATTGACCTCATGCCAGGCACTCAGCCCATATCTATTCCTCCATACATAATGGCTCCAGCAGAACTTAAAAGAGTTTAAAGAGCAGTTGAAAGATCTTCTTGACAAGGGCTTCATCAGGCCAAGTGTGTCACCATGGGGTGCTCCGGTCCTGTTTGTCAAGAAGAAAGATGGGTCTCTCAGAATGTGTATTGATTATCGGCAGTTGAACAAAGTCATGGTTAAAAACCAAGTATCCATTGCCTAGATGACACGACCCGAAATCCGGTTAGGCCGTGCGGGCACCCGACATCCTTCCTTAGACCCGTCGGGCGAACCCTTACCAATTAAATTATGCAAATAAATATAATTCAATTCATTAATAAGAACAAGGCTTAAAAAAAACACTGACATACTGATACCTCTAAGTTGTACAAAAGAAATTACAGCTGACTACCCAACATACTAGGTTTAGGGTTATCCAGACCAGACATCTAAGAGTACAAAAGAAGACAAATACCTCCTGAAGGGAGCAAAATGCAACTGAAATAATAACCAATAAACTGGTGGCCATCCGGAATAAAAGCTGGCTCACCCTGACAGCTGAAGTCGTCTTCGCTCCTTCACAACGTGGCGAACTCAATCCTGGAGCGAACCTGCCGAAACGAAATAGATAGAAAAAGAAACAAACAACAAACAAGGGTGAGTCAAAAGGACTCAATAAGTGGGGCAGACTAGCCACCTCAAAGAATAGGATAGCTAGCCAGGGAGAAAAGAAACAAATAAACCAGATTTCTCTTATTTAAATTATGAAAAGGCAGAGCCAGATAATAATTAGAAACACGTATGGAATCGCAAACTATTCAATAACCAGGAACGTAATACAGCCAGAACATATAGGTATCCCGAACACATCAACAATCAAAAATACATCCTGTTGCGGCGTGCAACCCGATCCATATATTCATACTGCTGCGAAGTGCAACCCGATCCATATATTCATACCGTTTCGGCGTGCAACCCGATCCCCGCAACTTAGAATACGAGCCAGAAATATATAGGCAAACTGTAATATGTCCACAACATGGTGTACATACCGCATACATAAAACACAATATAATACACACAATAGTCAGTATGCGGTGCAATGAGATGGGATGAATGCGGCATGATACAATGCAGTCACATACTCTTGATACCTATCTCCGGCGCGGGACTCTCATCGTCTACCAGGAGATATATGCAATAATGACCCTTCACCGGCTCGGGGGACTCATCGATTACCGGGAAGTATATGTAATGATGACCCTTCACCGGTGCGGGACTCTCATCGCCAACCGGGAAGTATATGCAATAATGACCCTTCGCCGGTGCGGGACTCTCATCGCCAACCGGGAAGTATATGCAATAATGACCCTTCGCCGGTGCGGGACTCTCATCGCCAACCGGGAAGTATATGCAATACTCAAAACCAGAGTGCAATGCTCATATATTTAATGCAATACCAACAACAGGGCATAACATATAATATACAATGTAAATCGAAAGCTAAGGCGTAATGAGTACGCCTATCGGCAGCTACACACGTAAGGAAACACGTGGTAGAAAATCCACGAGGCCAAGTGCCTCCAAAGAAATGGATATAAACACTTACCTCTTCCAAAAGTTAGCTCTGCTAATGAATAACCGCTTTATCCTTTGGTTCCATTTCCAAACGATCCCACTGTGTTCAATAACCAGAAAAATATATCACATAAGGCTAAAGGCTTCATTCCTCACATCTTAGGGCAATCCAGGTAGGAACCTGATACCCTATTCGCATACGCAATACGCAGGCCAGGCCTATATACAGGGTTTAAGGTCACATAACCAAACCCCAAATAAATTACATTTATATGTTGCCCATAACTCACTGAGTACGAATATATAATCAATTTCATTATCGGGGTCCATTTGACCCTTTAAACTATCAATTTACGTAATTAGGGCGATGTCTAATATCCCTATTTTTACTGTAAAAATATATTCAAACATACGTAATAAACTCAAATAATATATTAAGATCATTACCTGAATGTTCTGGGGTGAAAATACTATTTTTCTCCAGCCCCTTTTCTCATTTTCTGGCATTTTTTCTCTTCCTCTCCGTCATTTTATTTCATTCTGTTCGAATTTCTTGATTCTGTTTATAAATGGTACAATATGCTCTTTTCGTCCTTAGCTTTAAAGCTAAGGACCCCCACCGACTCCCTTTAATTTTGTTTGACTTTTCCTTTTTTTTTTTCCTTTAAAATTCGCTGCTACTGTAAAAATTAAAACGGTACCCTACGATATTCGAAATAATTCCAACTTTTGCATACCAGTTATACAAAATATATGTAACATATTCGCGAAGGCGGATCTCAAATTGGACTCCCGAAACTCAAGATGCGAATTTAAATGAAAAAGGTCAAATTATTTAACTTTCGGCATTTTAGCGGAAACTAGCCGAACAACATCGAAATTCACTTTCGAAAGTTCACAAAGGTCATAAATAATCATACGAACCAAACGGCGCTTTCGGATTTCGAATCGGAGCTCATTCGGCAAAACCGAGCTCAAAAATCTCTTTTTAATATTTATCGCCAATAAAAAAACTGAAACCTTCTTCCGATGCCTACCAAACGAGGCCTGATTTAGCTCAAGTTTTACAGACAGGTCCTAATGGACATTACAAATATTTTAAAATTATCGACACGCCAATCGGAGTCCTAACTTCTGAAACGACTGACTGAGGTCGTTTCATTCTCCTCCACTTAAACTATCGTTCGTCCTCGAACGAGCCTAAATCTAAAGCAAGATTCATGCTGATAACAAAAGAACTTGCACGACCTTAATAAACTATCCCACGGAATTTTTCTCATGATTACAGAATTAAAACTATAACACGAACACCAAACTCTTGGAATAAAAATATAGCTGGATAAAATCATAATGCCATTGCCCAGCTTATTCTGACTACACTGATCCTTCCTCGATCACGAAAGGAGAGTTCTACATTTTCGAAACAAAGATACACGAAACTCTGGATGGATTAACATGATTCTGCCGAAAAATCACCTCGTCGATATACTTTACGATATAGAACAAGTCGATGGAACTAGGAATTAGCTCACACTTGATGCAATAGAGGAAGCTTTTGAAGTGCCTTGTCATTACACACTATATAATATTTGATACAAGCTATATTATATTTTTATGAACACACTATGCAACATCTCAGCTGATGTTAGTGTTGTTCCGCAAGCTCCTTGTGGGAATGTAGTTACTCATATCCTAATGTATGTCAAAGTTTCATCTGAATAGGGTCTATCATATAAGGATAAGGATCATGCAAATAATACTAGATAGTATGATGCAGACCAGGAATGATCTTCAGACTGAACATCTACTTCAGGGTATTGTCTTTGAATTGAAAATATTATGACTTGAAAAAGTGAAAATAAAATAGACATGTAGTTGGACCATAAGTCGAGGCAGAATACCAGCAATATAGTTGATTACATGTTCACTTATAATGTTAAAGTAACTTCTTAAAGAGTTGAGGTGTGAGAGATATACACACCAATGATGGATTGTCGACAAGCTGCACTAGACCTTTAACTCTAAATTTCCATGATGTAAAACAGCGTCAGTATGAGGATCCAGTTCTAGTTGAATACAGACAGATAGCCAGAAGAAAATTGGAGTCACCATACAGGGTTACTACTGACGGTGTTCTCATGTATAAAGATAGACTTTAGCGTTCTTGATGTTGCAGATTTACGTGGACAGATTATGATAGAGACACATTAATCTGAATACACTGTTCATCCAGGTTCGACTAAGATGTACCATGATATTAAGAAGATTTATTGGTGGGACGGAACGTAGTGTGACATAGCAGAATTTGTGGCTCAGTGTTCTAATTGCCAACAAGTTAAAGTCGTGTCATCTTTCCAGACATTATGCTTTCAGCAGATAGGTACGTATATATGATCAGGTTGTCGGCTTATCTCTATCATTAATAGATTATTAGTGGGTTTATCAATGATCGACACTCATTGTAGATTTCTGCCGTGGCCTTACTTTGGGTCATGAGAAAAGTGGTATCAACACCTCAGAGATTTAATATTATCATTCAGTATTTGGAGGAAGACTCCTCCACTTAAAGCACAAACTCATGCAGCCATTTGAATAGGAATAACCATCCTCGCACAGTCTGTTGGACTAAAGAAGATTTAGCTAAAAGCTGAACGTAGGTAGACCTAAGCTACCAACTACCCTTTCGAGTTGCCAAACAGCTGCAATTCTCAAGTTCACAACTCCATACATTTACCGTAAACACCGCCGCCTGATGGATGGTACTTCTTTATAAAAATTTCGGCAGAGTTTCCCCTGAAACTGGATGATCCGCAAAAACAGAACCAGCACTATACTATACATGGGAATGGATACCCGGATAAACTGATATCCAAGATAATAATATGCTTACCCGGCTATAATAACACGTACTCTGGCTCAACACAGGGAATGTCACAAGCGGCTACCAATCGCCCAAGCTCACTAGTGCCGGATAAAGAAAAGATGGCAACGGACCGAGGATGGAAATAATTAGAGCTTTAGGATTCTCATCTTCTTGTTTGCTTGGCTACCGAAGCTAGACTACTTCCGAGTCAAGCGAGCCAAAGAATCGCAATTGAAGAGATAGACATTAAATAAGCTTTATGAAAAAATATCCATACCAATATAACCTCCCAATAAGAAGGAAACTCTGACAATTTACCAGAAAACCCTTTTATAACTAAGACAAGCTCATAGAATAACATGACTCTACTAGAATCTCGAACCAAGAGGAGAAACATAGATCGAGCATTACTTACAAGCCACTTTACACCGGAAGAAACAACGACACTTGCTGATGGTGAAGAATTAGGATCCCATTATCCTATCAACACGAAATTCCGAGAAGAGAGGTAAACTGATTTAACATAATAAGAGAAAGTGGTACAACAGGATGCCAAGCAGGCAATACCGACAATCTCTCTCAAATTTCTCACATTTAACCAGATAAACTAGTACGACCTCATAAATGCCAGGAATAAATCATTCCAGAAGCTCATCCCTTGACCGCAATAAATTCTTAATCAAAACGACACTAAAAAAACCATGGAAACATAATAGGACACCTCATATCTAAATCGACTGGAAGAATCAAATATTACTCGCACATAATGGAAGAAAAAATACATGGGTGTACTACATCAGATACCTCAGCATCCTGCCAGACTGGCAGTTCATAGAACTGCCTCTGCAGCTGAGCCAAGCAACTACTCTGATAATCACCTTCTGAAGAACAACAACCACCACACTCTCAACCTCTACCGGATGGTAGCATTTCTTTTGCTGATTGAGATCTAAATGAAATCCCCTGCGACTGCGTAGATGCCTGATGACAAGAGAAAGGACGATTGTCTACTTGCTGGAGTAAGGAAAACTCCTCAAAGGATAACCAGACTCATGACAGTGATAACAGCTTTTCATTGAAAATGGAAGCTGGACCTATCGTCGATAGCTATAAAGAGAAAAACTGGGTCTAATCTTGATGAACTACTCGCGCACTCTGAGAATCACGCTCTACAAGCTGAGATAACCCGGAAGGTGACTTCCAAAAATAATCAGAACTTTTACCTCCAAATGAGGTACCATGGTTGCCCACCAGGGCCACGGGATCTCTTGCTTTCCCGCTCTAACTTATGGTATGCCTCGAACCTTCGGGCAATATTAACAACAACATCAAATAAAATCCGGACCTCAATTCCTCGAGCCATTTGGGATCTCAAGGGGAAAAAATAAAGATTATCAATAAATCTTTTAATCCCTCGAAAGGCTCATGAACTAGTTCTAATGCATATTCAGCCATTCTATAGAATTCAATCTCTCATTCTGAAACACCAACAGGCTAACCGACAGGCTACCCTGTCCAATCCACTCAAACTAGCAACACTTTTCATCTCGCTCGCTACTCGAAAGGAATTTTTCCACGAATCCAAAAGAAAAAATCGAACGAAGTTAGTTAATAAGAGAGCGGCCCACCAATTCCAGGCTGGACCCCTGAAACTGGAAAGAAGAATAATCAATACCATACCAACAACACCATACCGCTCGATACAATCAAGAGCCTGAAGGATACGCTGATATTATTTTATTTAAAAAAATCACGAGGTTTATCTGATGCATTGCTTAAGAATATCGGAAGGTTCAACCGCGTAAAATAATATAATCTCTTTGGGCACTCGGACCGAACTGTTACCTCGGCTGGCTAACCAGCCAGAGCAATTGGTGGCGCAACACATGCTGCCTCTGGAACATAATTTACTGAGGCAATATTAAGAACTGGAATAGGAGCTCCCTGAGACCGAACATCTGTATCTGCGGCAACCTGATAAGCTTCTTAACGAATAATAGGTTCTTGCGGTATTTGCGTTGCCAAGATTCTCGTAAAAGCATCGTAGAGAGCCAAGGGAACCACAAGATCCTGCTCCCTTGCCCATCGCAAGCTCGTACAGCTGGGACCTCCGTAACTAGATCGTCAGCACGACCAAAACTCTCGGGGCTTCGTCAGTGCTAGCCCAATGCTAGACTGCTTCGTCTTGAACTCATACTGTTTGCTGATTTGTCACACAAGAATTCACACTTACCATGAATGAATTAACGAAAATACTTTTGCATCCTCTACCGACGCACGATTAGAAATGAAGGAAGTGAAACTTCCTATATGCCATCATAGCCCCTCGTAGATAAGTACGGACGTCTACGTACCCATCAGCGAGACTCTACTAGACAGTGTCTTAGTCTGGATAGACTCTAAACTGGGCTCTGATACCAACTGACACGACCCGAAATCCGGTTAGGCCGAGCGGGCACCCGACATCCTTCCCTAGACCCGTCGGGCGAACCCTTACCAATTAAATTATGCAAATAAATATAATTCAATTCATTAATAAGAACAAGGCTTAAAAAAACACTGACATACTGATACCTCTAAGCTGTACAAAAGAAATTACAGCTGACTACCCAACATACTAGGTTTAGGGTTATCCAGACCAGACATCTAAGAGTACAAAAGAAGACAAATACCTCCTGAAGGGAGCAAAATGCAACTGAAATAATAACCAATAAACTGGTGGCCATCCGGAATAAAAGCTGGCTCACCCTGACAGCTGAAGTCGTCTTCGCTCCTTCACAACGTGGCGAACTCAATCCTGGAGCGAACCTGCCGAAACGAAATAGATAGAAAAAGAAACAAACAACAAACAAGGGTGAGTCAAAAGGACTCAATAAGTGGGGCAGACTAGCCACCTCAAAGAATAGGATAGCTAGCCAGGGAGAAAAGAAACAAATAAACCAGATTTCTCTTATTTAAATTATGAAAAGGCAGAGCCAGATAATAATTAGAAACACGTATGGAATCGCAAACTATTCAATAACCAGGAACGTAATACAGCCAGAACATATAGGTATCCCGAACACATCAACAATCAAAAATACATCCTGTTGCGGCGTGCAACCCGATCCATATATTCATACTGCTGCGACGTGCAACCCGATCCATATATTCATACCGTTTCGGCGTGCAACCCGATCCCCGCAACTTAGAATACGAGCCAGAAATATATAGGCAAACTGTAATATGTCCACAACATGGTGTACATACCGCATACATAAAACACAATATAATACACACAATAGTCAGTATGCGGTGCAATGAGATGGGATGAATGCGGCATGATACAATGCAGTCACATACTCTTGATACCTATCTCCGGCGCGGGACTCTCATCGTCTACCAGGAGATATATGCAATAATGACCCTTCACCGGCTCGGGACTCTCATCGATTACCGAAAAGTATATGTAATGATGACCCTTCACCGGTGCGGGACTCTCATCGCCAACCGGGAAGTATATGCAATAATGACCCTTCGCCGGTGCCGGACTCTCATCGCCAACCGGGAAGTATATGCAATAATGACCCTTCGCCGGTGCGGGACTCTCATCGCCAACCGGGAAGTATATGCAATACTCAAAACCAGAGTGCAATGCTCATATATTTAATGCAATACCAACAACAGGGCATAACATATAATATACAATGTAAATCGAAAGCTAAGGCGTAATGAGTACGCCTATCGGCAGCTACACACGTAAGGAAACACGTGGTAGAAAATCCACGAGGCCAAGTGCCTCCAAAGAAATGGATATAAATACTTACCTCTTCCAAAAGTTAGCTCTGCTAATGAATAACCACTTTATCCTTTGGTTCCATTGCCAAACGATGCCACTGTGTTCAATAATCAGAAAAATATATCACATAAGGCTAAAGGCTTCATTCCTCACATCTTAGGGCAATCCAGGTAGGAACCTGATACCCTATTCGCATACGCAATACGCAGGCCAGGCCTATATACAGGGTTTAAGGTCACATAACCAAACCCCAAATAAATTACATTTATATGTTGCCCATAACTCACTGAGTACGAATATATAATAAATTTCATTATCGGGGTCCATTTGACCCTTTAAACTATCAATTTACGTAATTAGGGCGATGTCTAATATCCCTATTTTTACTGTAAAAATATATTCAAACATACGTAATAAACTCAAATAATATATTAAGATCATTACCTGAATGTTCTGGGGTGAAAATACTATTTTTCTCCGGCCCCTTTTCTTATTTTCTGGCATTTTTTATCTTCCTTTCCGTCATTTTATTTCTTTCTGTTCGAATTTCTTGATTCTGTTTATAAATGGTACAATATGCTCTTTTCGTCCTTAGCTTTAAAGCTAAGTACCCCCACCGACTCCCTTTAATTTTGTTTGACTTTTCCTTTTTTTTTTCCTTTAAAATTCGCTGCTACGGTAAAAATTAAAACGGTACCCTACGATATTCGAAATAATTCCAACTTTTGCATACCAGTTATACAAAATATATGTAACATATTCGCGAAGGCGGATCTCAAATTGGACTCCTGAAACTCAAGATGCGAATTTAAATGAAAAAGGTCAAATTATTTAACTTTCGGCATTTTAGCGGAAACTAGCCGAACAACATCGAAATTCACTTTCGAAAGTTCACAAAAGTCATAAATAATCATACGAACCCAACGGCGCTTTCGGATTTCGAATCGGAGCTCATTCGGCAAAACCGAGCTCAAAAATCTCTTTTTAATATTTATCGCCAATAAAAAAACTGAAACCTTCTTCCGATGCCTACCAAACGAGGTCTGATTTAGCTCAAGTTTTATAGACAGGTCCTAATGGACATTACAAATATTTTAAAATTATCGACACGCCAATCGGAGTCCTAACTTCCGAAACGACTGACTGAGGTCGTTTCACTAGAATTGATTACTTATTTGACCAACTTCAGGGAGCAAAGTACTTCTCCAAGATAGACCTGATATTCATGAAATGGTACCGTTGAATTTAAATGAGAGCTGGAAGTTGTTTTGCCATAATTTTATTGTGGCCGAAAATGAGTTTCCTTCACAACTGGAGGAAATTGGGAAGAAAATAGTTGGAAAATGTAAAGGACTACCGCTAGCGATTTTGGTAGTTGCAGGGCATCTCTCAAAAGTTCCTACGACAAAAGAGAGTTGGGCAATTGTAGCTGAAAATGTAAGTGAAGTTGTTCACAGTTATCCAGACGAATGCTTAGCGGTGCTTGCAATGAGTTACCATCATCTACCTATTCACCTAAAACCTTGTTTCCTGCACTTTGGAATATTTCCTGAGGATTCTGATATTCGTGTTCGGAATTTGATCCGATGGTGGGTTGCAGAGGGATTCTTAAAGTGGGATAGGCTGAAAAGTCCGGAAGAAGTGGCAGAGGATTGTTTGGAGAATCTGATCAGCAAAAACTTAATCATGGTCAGAAGGAGGAAGTCCAATGGCCAGATTAAAACTTGTGGTATACATGATCTTTTGCGGGATTTGAGTGTGAGCGAATCTCAAAAGGAGGAGTTTTTTAAGCCGACGAAAGATAAAGAAAAGCAATTAAGCGGTGGTAAGTGGTAGCATATTTTCAAAGCAATAACATCTTTATTTTTTCAATTGGCAAAATATCTACTTTGTCAATTGTTCCTGCTAGTTTTTAGCCTTTTAAGATATGGAGTACATAAACTTATACGTGTCAGTAGAGTGGATCTATTGTAGCCTATTTACAGAACTACCTTCCAACTTGCAAATCTTAATGGTTATCCAATCATTGTCCAAAGAGCATAACATAAAGTACAACTTTCTCAAGATAGAACAAAGGATGACCAAGAGGAGCTTGAGTTTCATAGTTCTATACGGAGCAAAAATAGTGCAGACACAGTGCTGAAACAGTTTGAAATAGCACATATACAATGCTGAAATAATCCAGAAATAGTCTAAAACAGTACCGATGCAGTGCTGAAACGATGCTGAAACAGTTTGAAACAACACAGATACAGTGCTGAAATGATGTATAAATAGTTTGAAACAACGCAGATACAGTGCCGAAACGATGCGGAAACAACGCAGATACAGTGCCGAAATGATGCAGAAACAGTTTGAAACAGCGTAGATACAGTGCTGAAACGATGCAGAAACAGTGTGAAATAGCACAGATATAGTGCTGAAACAATACAGAAATAGTTTGAAACAACGCAGATACAGTGCTGAAATAGCGCAGCTACAGTGCTGAAATGATGCAGAAACAGTTAGATACAGTGTAATTTGGGGAAATGATAGGAGGAAAAGTGAAATTGGGGGAAATGAGAGGACTAAAAGTGAAATTGGAGGAAATTGTGGGAGGAAAAGTGAAATTAGGGGAAATGAAAGGAGGAAAAGTGATATTGGGGGAAATAGGAGGGAAAATATAAGGGTTTGGTGTGTTATGGGATAATATTACTATGTTTTTGCTATATTTTGTAATTAACTTTTCCTTTCTTTTATAATGGGTAATTTTACTAAAATATTGCTATGTTTTGTAAATAACTTCTAAAACTTATTCTTTTATGTAAAAATTATCTTTGTTTTACTCACCACTTGAGCCAAGCCACTATCCTTTTTAGACTATAACCAATTAACGTAAGTCCATATTCCAACTATCTCTTGCAAAATCTTACTACATCAAAAGTTTTGTGCTATAATGAGAACCTCTGGAAATTGTGTATCCACTAATCTAACCTCAACAAATTGGAATACGCCTTTGTTAGTATAGTTTTTTCTCCTTGTGTACGTATACAATTTTTGTCATTTTATTACATCGAGTGTCTCTAGAATACTGTATGTTCGCTAATGAAAGCATTGCACTTTTATCAACAACATTCTCTCTACAATGAAATAAGATCAAGGCATGTGTCTGAAGGCTTCTCCATGGTGTAGAGCCCAATGTGGCTTGGCTTCAACCTCTTTGCTGACAAGTCTGACTCAAAAGAAAGAGCATGGAGATTCAACTCCCTCACCAGATATGCAACTCATCAATGAATGATAACCCCATCCTTGGTAGTCAACTTTTATGCACAAATTTTTTATTCATAATTATTAGAAGCAATTTAAAACCAACCAATGACCAAACTTTTAATGCATAACATTAGGAAAATTGGAAGCAGACACGCGATTTCCAGCAATTTTGTGGTTGTCCGTCGATGTCAACGAAAACAACCTCACAACTAATTAAGCTAGCTTTGGACATAGATTTGGTTGAAACTTGAAAAAATAATTTTAAAGTTGAGTTGAAAAATATTTGTTGGAGCTTGAAGTTGCATTTAAACATACATTTCACTTGTAAAAAAATTGAAGTTTTGCGAATGGTAAAAAACTAGTCAATTTTAAGTTTTTGATTTAAAAAAGGAACAAATGGTATGAATAAACAATCTTTTTAAAACAGCTCTAAGAGAACGAATGGAAGTCAACACCCCACCCTGGATTTGTATGACTTAGTATAGCATTGATAAAGTCATAACCATCAGGCTTTTGAAAGAGTTAACAGTAAATCTTGAAAGCATTTTTCTCCTACTGTGTATTGAGCTTAAAGGATTATCTTTGAAGTATCATATGGCCTATCCTGCAGTGAACTCTCTTATTCAAACTCTGGAGCTAATCCAAAGGACTTACCCATCTTTGATCCGAGGTCAAGCTGCAGAGATAATTGGCACTCTCCGTTCTAGTGCTGAATATTTTCAAAATATTCTTGAAAACGCTAGCCACCATAAACATGAGTATGAAAAAATTAAAGATTTGATTGGAGAGGTGAGAGATGCTGTGCAACAAGCCGAAGATCAAGTTGAATCAAATATTGCTCAAATTATGAGTAGGTGGTCCGAAAGGACTATTCAAGATGAACCAGGGCTTATACTTCAGGACTTACAGCAAGCAATAGTCAAGATTGATGCAGTTAGAAATCGCTTGGCCCTCGTTATTGAGAGTAGCATCTGCACCAATGATGGCAATGCGTATGTAAACCGTGCTGCTGGAGAACATTTCTCCAAAATGGGAGATTCTTCATCCTCAAAACGTACTTCGACTAACCATCTCCAGAATGTTACAGTGGGTTTGGATGATGCGTTGAAGAAGATTACTGATCGACTACTTGGATCTGCTTCTGAGCGAGAAGTCATTCCTATTGTGGGAATGGGCGGATGTGGGAAAACCACACTTGCCAAGAAAGCTCTATGTGATCCCTCAATCAAGTCCCGATTCAACATAAACGCGTGGGTTACAATATCTCAAGAATATCACCTGAGAGAAGTTATGCTAAGCCTTGTACATAGCGTTACTGGAAGTAACTCAAATCAAGATATGAGTGATGATCACTTAATGGAGGAGGCACGTAGAGCACTGCTAGGCCAAAGGTATCTTATTATCATTGATGATATCTGGAGTAGAGAGATCTGGAATTTGATAGCAAGAGCACTTCCTGATAATGAAAATGGGAGTCGAATCATTTTGACTACCAGGCTTAAAAAGGTGGCTAAGTATGTTAACCCTGATATTCATGAAATGGTACCGTTGAATTTAAATGAGAGCTGGAAGTTGTTTTGCCATAATTTTATTGGGGCCGAAAATGAGTTTCCTTCACAACTGGAGGAAATTGGGAAGAAAATAGTTGGAAAATGTCAAGGACTACCGCTAGCGATTTTGGTGGTTGCAGGGCATCTCTCAAAAGTTCCTACGACAAAAGAGAGCTGGGCAATTGTAGCTGAAAATGTAAGTGAAGTTGTTCACAGTTATCCAGACAAATGCTTGGCGGTGCTTGCAATGAGTTACCATCATCTACCTATTCACCTCAAACCTTGTTTCCTGCACTTTGGAATATTTCCTGAGGATTCTGATATTCGTGTTCGGAGATTGATCCGACTGTGGGTTGCAGAGGGATTCTTAAAGTGGGATAGGCTGAAAAGTCCGGAAGAAGTGGCAGAGGATTGTTTGGAGAATCTGATCAGCAGAAACTTAATCATGGTCAGAAGGAGGAAGTCCAATGGCCAGATAAAAACTTGTGGTATACATGATCTTTTGCGGGATTTGAGTGTGAGTGAAGCTCAAAAGGAGGAGTTTTTGGTTTTAACTAAGCCTAACCAAGTTCCTAATTTTCCACCAGAGAGATCTCATTTTAGTTTACATACCACCATTTCCCTGGAAAAGTTTTCGACATCCTCAAAAGTTGTTCGTTCCTTGTACTTTTTCGAGGAACCTCATGAACCAGGAGAAGAAACTTCGGAATTCAAAGCTTTGAGGGTGTTGGCTGCCATTCCTACGCCTTATAATTTCTTCTTTCGCCACCACTTAACATTACATTCTTCTATCTTGAGATACCTTGAGGTTGTGAGTGAACATTTTCTTGTTGATTCCCTTGCATATATGTATAACCTTCAAACCCTTATCTTTTACCAACCTAGGGTAACAGGCATCCATAGACAAGATCTCAGTTTACCCAACCATATTTGGAATTTAAAGCAGTTGAGATATCTTCGTCTCGCGCAGGGCGCTTATCTACCCAATCCTCAAGGTATTTTAAGCACCAATACCGAAGACAGTATCAATGACCTTGGTCTGCAGCATCTACAACATCTTTCCCTTCTACGGTTGACTAGTTGCACAAAGGAGGTACTTTCTTGCCTTATAAATCTAAAGAAGTTGAGGATTGATAATCTCCAAAATGACTACGGAGGTCCCAAAAGCCTACTCAATCTTATCTACTTAAACAAACTCGAATCCCTCTTCCTGTGGCTTCATAGTTATCGCCGGCCATACACCTCTCTTGGTGAATGGTGTTCTTTCCCGATGTCTCTTAAAAGATTGACCATCCGCGGAGGTAAGCTACCGTGGAAAGACATGGAAATTGTTGCAATGTTGCCAAACCTCCAAGTGCTAAAACTCAAAGAATATGCATTCGGGGGTTCTATATGGATGCTAAATGAGGAAGTTCAATTCAAGCAGCTAAACTTCCTCCTACTTGAACACTTTGATCTAAAGCAGTGGGAGGCTAGCAGTGTTAACTTCCCAAATCTTCGACACCTGGTGTTGGTGGATTTCTTGGAGCCGACCCTGAGATCGGGACTGAAGCGAATCCCTCTAGCCTTTGCGGATATATGCACCTTGGAGTCAATCGAGTTGTATAGATGTGAGCTGGATCTTGCAAAATCAGCGAGAGAAATTCAACAGGAAGTAGCTTCCATGGCGGGATACCTTGATGTCCGCATCTCTTCTGGTATGAATTTTGACCAACATTTCAAGATGTATTT
This sequence comes from Petunia secreta, assembly GCA_029990175.1. Taxonomy (NCBI): domain Eukaryota; kingdom Viridiplantae; phylum Streptophyta; class Magnoliopsida; order Solanales; family Solanaceae; genus Petunia; species Petunia secreta. Next base: position 1,415,670 of record JARKIP010000051.1, read on the forward strand.
TTTCACCAAAATAATATAAAAAAAGTTGCAACTTAAAGTAAGTTTCAAGTAATTTTCAAATATGTAAATTTTAATGTTAAAATATTGAATTAATCTAATCCAACTTAGCTTTAGTCAATTGACTCTCGAAAAACGAAAAATATCACATAAATTGAGACGGAATGAGTACTTCTACCAAGAACTACTTCAGAAAGAGTAAAAAGAGTTACTTATTGGTTTTCTTTTCGTGTTTGCAGATAGTTATACACTTGCTAAAACCCTCGTTTGAAAGGCTTTGCTTCCCTCGAGTAACAGGAAGCTCTATTTTCCTAGACCCAAATCAGAAAATATCAGACCGCTCCAGAAGGATTTCACGTTGATCAGAGTTGACTTCTTTCTATTCGTCTAGTTTTAACTACTCATAAAACTAGGAAAATTAACCTTGCTTTGCTTTGCACATTCTTAATTGTCTTCGATCGTAGGACTGGTCTTTTTACAAAATAATCAAATATTGCGTTTTCTATTTACGTGTGCATGAGGAGAAGTATGATAATCTTCAATTTCTTCAGGTACATGTTTTCAAGAACTTCACAAGTTTATGTGAAGTATTTCTAAAAGAAGTACCAATTTAAGATCTATGATAATATAGAGATCTAAATTTACATTTTAGTCACGTTTGACTCACTTTTTGAGAATTATTTATAAATAAAAAATCTCATAGCGACTTGTGTATTTTTTTAAAACCATCATAACGACTTGTAAGTACTCTTCTCCAGCAGAAATCCATGGGCATATCCAAATGAATTTGTATATTTGTTAAATACATGCCACAAAACAATATTGTTATCATTTGATCTCTTCAATCTCGGCTTGTTCTTTTAGACTGCATTGAAAATGAAGTGAATAATAATCAAAATTCAAAGTCATATCACCGCATCCATGTGAAAGAAGAAGAAACCAAAAAATGAAAAGGGAAGAGAATATAAAGAAAATTTCAAAAGCAGATCACAAATTAAACAATAGATCACATTAATAAACAGCCGAACAATATTGTTATAATTTGAGATTTAAAAAAATCACGGACTTGTAAATACTCATTACCTAGTTCTCAGTTTAAACCACAAAAAAAAAAAAAAAAAACACTCCTACATCAAATAAGTTTAATTCTCTTAATGATTTGCCAAACAAGGTTGCTCTGTGCAAGGAAGGGGCTTTTTAGTCCCAATGAATCTAAGCAGTCACACCTCAATGATTAAAAATTTATCTGACACCAAAAAGGCGAATTCTATAATACAAAACACAATAACACAAGATAAATTAAAAACACAAGAATTCTATAATACAACCACATCAGATATTCATGCAAATACTCACCATTTGGCACAGATGCCCGGTGAAGTGGCCATGCAGAAAGACGAACCAATTGAACCTAATGATGATATATTACCATCACACAATCAACTTCCTTCCATGCAACCACAAGAACACTCAAAAGATTTTTAAGAATTCCAAGGCATCACCCCCCACCTCCTAAATAACTCAACTTCTCCACATAATGTTCCCATTCTAATATCGGGTATATAGAAGGAGAGTTATTCTAGTACCAGTACTAAGGAGACTACCTACTTGAAGAATATCCAACATACCACCATCCAACTTCATTCCTCCTCCGATAATGTTTGCAACACAGCTACTCCCAATAAATCATCAACCCCTTTCATGGCTGGAACATGCATTGGCAGGACAAGCAATCTCTTTCAACATAGATCTAAATGGCCAAGAGATAGTCCTTCTAATCCATTATCCAATGTTCTTAGCCCAATTGATCACAGAGGGTATGAAACTAGCTATGGACAATTATATCAATCATATATGGATGATGAATATAGTGGACCCTTTTAGCTCCAGCACTATTTCCTCACCTACACAATCCCTAGAACCTGCCTCACCACTTCAATCCACACCCAAATATGAATCCCATTCACAACCTACCATTTTTTAGACCATAGGATCCAAATGCTCCACCTTTGTTCTTCCCATAGCAACCACAACCAGTGCATGCAAACTCTCCACCACCCCAACAACCTGTCAACCTACATAACCAAGTACCACCACCCCAAATGAACCAACCACCCCCTAAAATGAACATACCAGTGCAACCACTAATAAATCACCAGGAGGAAGCCCCACGGGAAATTCTGAACGAGGATGATGCTCCTCCTATTATACAAGAACAAGACCTAGCCAACATGAAAAATGAGGAGGTGGTGGAACCTACCCCATAGGGATCGTTCACCAAAATTTCAAGCCTTCGCGTAGCAATGTGCATGCTCTTCCTAGAGTTAGAGGCTAGGAAGTACTGTTATTTCCCACGATTACACCACTTTACTGTTTTAAGGACCAGTTCCTTAAAATGTGTTTCTTTACTGTACGATATGCGGAATTAAAACTGTAAGTAATTGAACACCAGATATTAGCGTGAAAAAACTCCTTGACTCGGGATCAAAAAACCACGACCTACTTCTCAAGTAGGATTTCAACTTCACTATGTAAAAAGACCCACTCGGTTACAAGACTCACTCTTACTAACCTAGGACTAACTCTAATCCTTTAGTGATCTTTCTCATGATCAGTGAAGTTGTGTCAAGTCCACGACTTGAACCAGAAAGTTTACAACTCGATTTTTGCTTAATACAATTGAACTAAGACTTGAACATTTACAAGATTCAATATAAGGAATAGGTTCTAACTTAGTTCTACTGTAGCTAACTGATTACACAAATAAGCTAATAACTCTTCTCAGCTTTTGCTCGATGCTCTCTGTATTTTTGCACACTTCTATGGCTGATATGCTCCACGTTTTATAGCTCCAGCAGCCAAGAAGTCTTGAGCAATTAGAACTCCAAAGCTTCCATGACTTTGAGTCCTAATTGGATTCTTCTTTCTAGAATCCGGATCTTCTATCCTTATCCTTGTATGTATGCAATCTTTTCATATCCGTTTAGACCTGCATAATTATCAAGATAAATATTAGGTTTAGGATAATTAATAATATCTCAACTTAAACAATTTTGCATGAATTATCTATTCTGCTACAGTGATTCAAAGGAACAGGTCCTTTGAATCCGTTCCTCAGTCATCAGTCAAAACTCCAAGCTTATCCAAGCTAACAATTTCCCCCTTTTTGATGATGACAAATTCATAAGCATAGCTGCATATCCTTAATGTCCTGAAGTACAACTTAAGCTCAAAAAGACAATCAATCAGTGGAGAATTAATTTATCATTAAGGAACAGATTTCCAATTAGGTATAACTTCATGCAAAATCAGACTTACTCTTCCCCCTTTTGGCATCATTGAAAAGGTTGCATAAAAAATATAACTCAAGTGTTCTACTTAATCAGCACATGGCCACTGAGGCAACTCAAAATACAAACATAAATCAAATTAAAGCAACTGCAAAACAATGATATTAGCCATCAAAGACAATTCATTAAATCAACCATTGAAATCAGGGGACACACGCAAGTACTACATAATTATCCAACGACTAAAGAAGAAAAAGGCAAAGGCACTAGGCTAGGCTAGATCCCACTAGACAAAAGATGGCTAACGGCTAAGGCTAAGGTGGTCAGGATGTGGAAGGACCAGGTCCCTGAGACTTGTTAAGCAACTCAAACATCTGCTTGAGCATTCCCTCATTGGTCTCCTTTGCCTTTGAGGCCTCTGCCTTCCAGTAATTCTTCTCCTCTTCCAACCTTGCTATCTCAGCAGCCTGAATAGCAACCTGTTGCCTAAGTGCCCTCACTTTGTTGCTCAATGGCTGCCTCCCAACACCAGCCTGTGGAGGATCAGCCTGAACTGGCAAATCACAGCTTATCAATGTGGCACAGCCAAATTTTTCTTTCTTTGTAGCCTTCACCACCCCTTCCAAGGGAATCTTCAACTTTGCAAACACATCAGTCAGGATGAAACCAAACGGCAAGGAGTGCTTTCTCTTCCCAGCAATCACCCTTTTTATCAGGTGGATCATAAAGCTGGGCCAGTTGATCTGCTTTTCAGTGTCCAACAGTTCTATAAGGACCAGGTCCATGAAACTGGAAACTCCTCTTTTCTCCTGCTTTGGCAACACAATTCTGTTCACAAAATCAAATAATACTTGGTGCTGTGGATGCATCTCACTCTTCTGCACTGCCCTGGGTTTCTCTTCCCCTTCATTCTCAGCAAACTTCCTAGTGATCTCCAGATCAGTAGGCAAGTTTGTCAAGTCAAGCCAAACCTTCTTGACATAACTGTCATACCTAGTAAAAGGAATCCCCAACAGCTCACCAAGTTCCCTTGTATCAAACATGATCACATTATCATTGACAGAGGTAGTAATCCTATCTTCTTTGATGGAGCAGTTCTTGTAGAACTCTTGCACCATCCCCTTTGCACACCTACCAGAAATATTAAGGACCATGTCCCTCCAACCCTGAGCATGTAGTTTTTGTAACAGCCATAACATTCCTTCTTCTTGCACATCAGACATTACCCGACCTTTCAACACCTTCCTGGTCAACATGTCCTCATGAACACAGTGTACAGACTCATCACCTTCAGCTTCACTATCACTCTCATCTCCAGCAAAGGACTCATCACTGTCACTAGCAGAGCTTTCAGACACAACAACTCTTTTGGAGGAGCTGGTCCTCTTAGCAGACTTCTCTGTAGCTTTAACCGAACTCCTTGTTACCCTTCTCTCAGCAACTTTTCTTTTCTTGGACTGAGGCACAACCTCCTCAGCATTTGCCATCTCATCATCCTCAGAAAAATCAGCAAGATCAATATCCTCCACTTCTTCCTCTTCAACAACTTGTTTTCCTTTCCCTTTTCTGCTCCTTTCTAAGGCAGCAGCTAATTGTTCATCAGCAGCTTTTGCAGCACTTCTTGTCCTCCTAACCCCAGAAGCAGGAGTTGAGGCTGAAGGAACAGGTCCTTTTGCCTTGGATGAACTTTAAACTTTCTTCTTATTTCCGGGCTTATAACTATCACCTATTTTCTTCAACTTAGCAGCAATTCCAGCAGTCACATGGTCATCAATGGGTCCCTTTCTAGCCAATTTTTCTTTTCAGACTCCTAATGTTGATCAAATCCACCAAGGGCCTATCACTATCACTTATAGCCTCATCAACATCTATCACATCCTCCATGGGTGCTCTAAGAGCAGCCTCTGGAGACCCCGATGACCCATGCATGGGTGCCAATTTCCTTAGCATTATCCGTATCAAATCTTTTGGGTAATTTCTTAACGTACTTTTGTTGATGGATCATAGTTCCATTTGAGGTTTGCTTAATTTGTAAACCCAAAAAGAAATTGAGTTCACCCATCATGCTCATCTCAAATTCACTCCCCATTAAGTTTGCAAATTCCTTACTTAAATTTTCACAAGTAGCACCAAATATTATATCATCTACATAGATTTGAACAATTAAGAGATGCTTACCTTTTTCTTTTAAGAACAATGTACTATCAATTTTACCTCTCTTGTATCCATGCTGGAGTAGAAATTTTGATAGTCTTTCATACCATGCTCTTGGTGCCTGCTTGAGCCCATACAAGGCCTTGTCCAACTTGTACACATGTTCAGGGAACTGTTCACTTTCAAAACCTGGAGGTTGCTTGACATACACCTCTTCTTTCAAGTAACCATTCAGAAATGCACTCTTAACATCCATTTGATGTAGAGTAAATTCCATGTATGTAGCAAAGGCTATAAGAAGTCTTATTGCTTCCAGTCTTGTAACTGGAGCAAAAGTCTCATCATAGTCGATGCCCTCCTCTTGACTATATCCCTGAACGACTAGCCTGGCCTTGTTTCTTGTTACCATGCCATCCTCATCAAGTTTGTTTCTGAAAACCCATTTTGTTCCAATTATGGACCTGTTCCTTCGCTTGGGTTCCAGATGTCAAACTTGACTCCTTTGGAATTGATTCAGTTCCTCCTGCATAGCATTAATCCAATCTGCATCCTTCAGTGCTTCTTTCACATTTTTAGGTTCAACAAGAGATAAGAAAGCACTAAAGGCACACAGATTGTGATTCTTGACTGCTGATCTAGTTTGAACTCCGGCAGTCTTATCTGAGATTATTTGATCCACAGGATGTGACCCTTGATACTTGAAAGGCTTGGGTGTCAATCCATTGTCAGAAGTCCTCTGCTGAGGAACAGTTCCTGATGGAGTAGCGTTTCCAGTTTGTGAGGTGGAACCAACATTGGTTCCCCCTGTTTCAGTGCTACTCTTCTCAGTTCTGTCCTGAGGAACAGTTCCTTGCAGTTCACTTCTCATATCCAGAATCTGCAATTGTGGATTAAGTTCAAACTCTTTCAGCATTCCAATTTCTTCATCCTCCTGTACCTGTTCTTGAGTGAGACTGTCAGTTTCATCAAATTTAACATGCATGCTTTCTTCAATTTTTAATGTTTTCTTGTTAAACACCCTATAAGACTTACTATTTAAAGAGTAGCCAACAAATATTCCCTCATCACTTCTAGGATCAAATTTTCCTAAGGCATCTTTCCCATTGTTGTGTATGAAACATTTGCAACCAAAAGCCCTTAGATGAGAAATATTTGGTTTTCTTCCTTTAAGCAATTCATATGGGGTCTTTTCTATTAAAGGTCTTGTCATACATCTATTTATTATGTAGCATGCAGTATTAATAGCCTCAGCCCAAAAGTTTTGTGGAAGATTTCCAGATATTAACATAGTCCTTGCCATTTCTTCTAGAGTCCTATTTTTCCTTTCCACTACTCCATTTTGTTGTGGAGTTCTAAGTGAAGAAAAATTATGATTAACGCCATTTTCATTACAAAAATTGAAAAACATATGATTTTCAAATTCAGTTCCATGGTCTGACCTGATGGCAACAATATGATTATCCAGAGTTCTTTGAGCTTTCTTAGCAAAAATTGAAAATGCATTAAATGCTTCTTCTTTAGATGTAAGAAATATAGTCCATGTAAATCTGGAGTAATCATCCACCAATACCATAACGTACTTCTTACCTCCACGACTCATTGTTCTCATTGGACCACATAAATCCATATGGACCAGTTCCAAAGGTTTAGTGGTACTTACCTGTTTCTTCGATTTGAAGGAGGATTTTACCTGCTTCCCCCTGGCACATGCTTCACATACTTTTTCATCATTAAACTTGATGTTAGGAAGACCTATCACCAAGTCCTTTGACACAAGTTTTTTCAATTGTGAAAGACTAGCATGTCCTAGTCTTTTGTGCCATAGGAGGGGATCATTTTGCACCACACTTAAGCAGCTCAAGCTTCCATCGGATAATGACAGCAAGTCTACTTTGTAGATGTTTCCATGCCTGTTTCCCTGCAAAATAACCTCTCCAGAAGCTTGATTAGTCACAGTGCATCCAGTAGATGAGAAATTAACATTATTACCTTTGTCACACAATTGAGATATGCTCAATAAGCAATGCTTCAGCCGATCTACTAGAAATACATTATCAAGGCAGTGTGAATCAGACCTACCTACCTTTCCAATTCCAATGATTTCCCCTTTCTTACCATTACCGAAGGAAACACTTCCTCCTTGGAAGGCTGAGAGTGAAAGGAACAGTTCCTTATGCCCTGTCAAATGCCTTGAGCACCCACTGTCCATGTACCATTTGTGGTTTATCTCCTTCACTCTAGCCTGCAAAAGAAAACTAGGGGTTAATTTTAAGAACCCAAACTAGTTTGGGTTCCTTTCCTTTAGAAAAAGGATGAATTAGATCTCTCCTAGCCCAGAATGGTAATGGTTTTTTTGTGTGAACATTTTCCCTTTTTACAGAATGTTGAGCAGGTTTATAGGACCTATTCTTCTGTTTCACAGGATTTTGAATAGGTCTATAGGACCTGTTCCTCTGGTAGCCCTTTTTAAAGATTGACAATTTTCTTTCCAGTGACCAGTGTTCCCACAATGAGTGCATAGCCAGTTTTCAGGAAATGATAAGTACTTACTCTTTGGATTCCATTTGGATGAGCATTGTGCTCTCATGAATCCAATACCTTTCCTGTTACTACTATGATTTTCCTGTAACCATTCTAGTGCTTCAGAAGACTTGTTCCATTCTGCAGTTTTTCTTAGTTCCATTTTTGTTTTAACCAAGTCTTCTTCTAAAGATCTTATCTTTTCATCTTTTTTACACAGTTCATCAACTGTGACTCTCAGTTTCTCTTCAGCAATGATATGATGAGAATTAGCAATACCTTTACCCTTTTCAACTGTTTTAACATTTTCTAATTCCTGAGCAGTTGATTCAAGTATGAGGACCTGTTCCTCAAGCATGCTAATCTTCCTTTCCAGAAAATCATTTTTAACTATTTCTTCTTTGCATTCTGTTTCTAAACAATCAATTTTATCATGAATTTGATGATTGCTATCCCGTAGAGATTTAAATTCATTTAGCACAATATGGAATACTTTAACCAGTTTTTCTCTAGGCATGCTTTTTACATCATCTTTGAGTTTAGAAACAAATACCTCAGCATCCTCTTCATTTTCTGAATCTCCTAGTGCCATTAGAGCAAGATCCTCATCCAGATCATCATCAGTTATTTCGTCTTCACTGTCTTGCCATCCTGCAACCAATGCTTTGGGATTTCCACTTTTCTTATGGACCTGTTCCCTAGCCTTCTTCCTTTCATCAATGAGTCTCTTCCTCCATTCTCCTTCCATAATTGGACATTTGCTGATGTAGTGCTCCGAGCTTCCACATTTGTGGCATTCTCCAGCCTGTTTCATGTTAGTAGACCTACCCTGTCCACTAATTGCCCTTTTTTTTACTCAAATATTTCTGAACACTTTTAGCGATAAGGACCAGTTCCTTATCATCAATGATTTTATCGCCAGCAGTCAAGGCTAGGTTAGGTTCAGTTTTAACTGGTGCTCCTATGTTTTTAACCTTTTTCCTCAGTTCATAAGTCTTTAAATTGCCTATAAGCTCATCTAAGGATAGAGTGGTTAAATCTTTGCTTTCTATGATAGCACAAGCTTTGATCTCCCAAGAATCTGGAAGAACCCTAGTTAAAAGCTTTTCTACTCTATCTTCCACAGTTAAAACCCTTCCCAAAGAGATAAGTTCAGAAGCAATGGCATTAAATCTAGTATACATTTCAGAGATTGACTCTTCTTCTTTCATTTTAAAACTTTCATATTCAGCATAAAGAAGTGTACCTCTGGACCTTTTTACCTGACTTGTTAATTAGTGTGCAACTCTTAGAGCATACCAAATCTCCTTTGCAGTGGCATACCCTCTGATTCTAGTGCATTTGTCAGGACTAAGTCCACCAACCAGCTACTTCCTTGCCTTTGCATTCTTTTCCCATTGCTTTATGTCTTCAGCATTGCATTCCTTCCTGGTTTTGGGAACATCTTTTCCCTCAGCATCCTTCTTCATTGGGATCATGGGACCTTCAGTTACTATATCCCACAATTCGTAGTCTTCTGCTTGAAGGTGATCACGCATCCTCTCTTTCCACCATGAATAGTATTTCCCATTGAAATAAGGTGCTCTAACCATTGACTGGCCCTCACTGTTCTCTCGTGATGTACTCATCTAATCCTAGGTGTTAGCCTTTTCAAGGATAACCTGCTCTGATACCAAATGTTATTTCCCACGATTACACCAATTTACTGTTTTAAGGACCAGTTCCTTAAAATGTGTTCCTTTACTGTACGATATGCGGAATTAAAACTGTAAGTAATTGAACACCAGATATTAGCGTGGAAAAACCCCTTGACTCGGGATCAAAAAACCACGACCTACTTCTCAAGTAGGATTTCAACTTCACTATGTAAAAAGACCCACTTGGTTACAAGACTCACTCTTACTAATCTAGGACTAACTCTAATCCTTTAGTGATCTTTCTCACGATCAGTGAAGTTGTGTCAAGTCCACGACTTGAACCAGAAAGTTTACAACTCGATTTTTGCTTACTACAATTGAACTAAGTCTTGAAGATTCAGTCTAAGGAACAGGTTCTAACTTAGTTCTACTGTAGTGACTAATTACACAAATAAGCTAATAACTCTTCTCAGCTTTTGCTCGATGCTCTCTGTATTTGTGCACGCTTCTATGGCTGATATGCTCCACGTTTTATAGCTCCAGCAGCCAAGAAGTCTTGAGCAATTAGAACTCCAATGCTCCCTTGACTTTGAGTCCTAATTGGATTCTTCCTTCTAGAATCTGAATCCTTTATCCCTTAGTTATGCAATCTTTTCGTATCCGATAAGGCCTGCATAATTACCAAGATATACGTCAGTTTTAGGATGAATAATAATATCTTAATTAAATGATTTTGTATGAAATATCTATTCTGATGCAGTATTCAAAGGAACAGGTCCTTTGAATCCGTTCCTCCGTCATCAGTCAAAACTCCAAGCTTATCCAATCTAACAAATTCTCTCATTGCAAAGAATGGGTCCCTATTTCTCAATATAATGCAAACATAAGGGACCCTCAATTTTAGCCTCTCACTCTAAAAAATGAATGCAAGTTAAGTACATACAATGTCATAGGCTTGGCCTTAGTGTCACTTTTCATTTCTTTTCATGTCAATTAATGGAGGTCAAATAGGACTTCTAAAGTTATAATGTAGGCTTTTGGATAAAGGTATGGTATAATTTGGATAAAGAGTGACTAAATTCCCTCATTGGACACTACTTCATCTTTGCAAACATTTCACATTGAGCTTTCTTTTCACATTTTAGCTCTTATTCCCATTTTTCATTCTTGATTTTTGCTTTTGTGGCTCTTAGTCTTTCTTAGTCTTTCACTTGCTTCTCTTTCTATTTTTTTTTTTTTCTTTTCAATTTATCTTCTGCTACTTTTGTACTTGATTTTCTTCTTTTCTCGATTTTCTTCTTTTCTCCTTAGCAATTTTTCTTTATATAATCATCTTCCTTTTTGAAGAGTTATATAGCTTCCATTTCTTTGTTCTCCTCTCCCAAACTTAGACTTTAGTCTAAGTTGCACGTCTTTCAATGTCTCAAGGAGGTAGGGTCAAGAGAAGGGTTAGTGCTATTAACCACTTAGAATTGGCTCGGGCTAATTACATGGCTATCAAAAGAAAGGATATTAAGGCTCAGAGTTGGCTAATGGAGGATTAATTTCATTTGGTGGCTTTAAAGGCTCAGACGGGTCAAAGAAATGCCTATCATCCTATCCAACCACTATATTGACACTTCATTCATTTTTAAGGACACACAAGTCAAGTTCTAACATGCATATGCAATTAACAAGCTTTTAAGTAAGAACTCACCACACTAAGCATACGGGACAAGAGACAAGAACATAACATTTCCAACACTTAAGGTGAGGATCTAGCATATGCTACTTATGCATAAAGTCATTACAAGGACCTAAAGATTATAGGTGCGACTCTCAACAAACGATCCACAAAGTTTCTCATGTGTGCTCCTAATGTGTTGGTAACAAACAAGTCACAAAATTGACCGGTTCAAAAGAATTGCATTCTTAAGAAAAGAACCGAGTCAAAGAAAATAAAGAAAGTTATTTACCAATTCAAAGCTATTTACAAAAGTGGTATTTACAATGGCTGGTTGTTGTATTCGGGCCCAAGTAAAAATGAGTTTCACGAGGGTTGCCTACGTATCGCAACAAGTGTGAATCAGAGGAGAGAAGGCAATATCTCAAGCGTAGTTCACGGGAGTACCTTTGGAATCTTTTTTTTTTTTTTTTTGGATTTTTCAAAATTTTTCAATTTGTTTGAGTTTTTGGATTTTCTCTTTTTTTTAATAATATGATATTAACAACTACACTATGAATTTAAAGACATATCTAAAGACAAGAACATAAATATAAACATCATATAAACAACCTACATTAAACATCCTAATTTAAATATCCATATAAACATAAACAAACATAACATAAAGATAGTTTAAGACATATTCAAACAAAAGATGAGTTACTCCACTCCCAACATGAGAAGTTGCTATGTCCCAAAGCAACTAAACAAAATAGCACAAAAATTCATGGGGTAATCAAAGAGGGAGAGAAGAAATCTCTATTCATCTCGGGCAATTCCTTTGCCATTTCCTTCAACATGTCTTCTTGGGCCTTGTCGACTTCCTTGCCCTCTCCCTGTTCTTGCTCTCATTTCTTCCTCTATTGAGGCCATTTTAGCCATATCCATTTGGATTTCTTTGTCAAGTTTCCTGTTTCTGAGCACACCCAAATCTTCAAGTGCCTCTTCTTGCATTCACCTCATGTTCATTGGTGCGTAGATTCTGGGGTTGTTGGATGGTTCGACCCTTCTTGTCTCTACTCCCTTTCATTCCAAAATACGTTCACGTTGTTTGCCATGTCTCGATGCGTGATTGCAAACACATGAATGCACTTTTTGATTTTCAAGATATCTTATGAGTATGCATCGATGGCCTCACTTAGTTGGTCAAATTCAGTGGGATTGACCTTTCATGAAGAAGGTGGAAGTGGTTGCATCCTTGGCATGTTGCATAATTGAACTCCAAACTCTTGCATCTTGCCATGTAGTCCCTCAAGTTCACGAATAAGACTTGCAATAGCAGCTTCAGCTCGATGCACTTGAGGTGGATGAGCTCTTCAAGAAGATGGTCGATCTGCTCGTGATGTTTCCCCATGAGTGGGTGCAGCAGGTGTTGGATGAAGTGGGATGTTCTCATCTTCAATGGTATACAAATTAAAACCCTTTCTCGCAAATGCATAGTCATCATTACCCAAAGTTTCACACCCCTGACCCATTAAGAAATCGGTTAAGGTATTGGCAAATGGGAAGTATCCATCACCAGCTTATGCAGTATCAAACATCACCTGCACTATTTCAGCTCCCAAATTAATTGGTATCCCACTCATGATGCAGCCAATGATAATTTTCCTTCGGAGGGTAACTATGTGGCCCTCTCTTATCGGTAAGATTCTTAAGCTCACAATAGCATTCCAACCCTTGGCTTCGAAGTTAAGATCTTGGGTTGTAATTGTTGCACCAACTCTACTCTATGTTGGCCTCCTCTCTCGCCCAATAATGGGAGTCAACCACCTTCTTTGCATTTTCTCTCTCATTTCTAACTTGGCCATGTATCATTCAGGGACAAAGTTTGGGATTTAGAGGTGTTGATTTAATGCTCTTGCTGACACTTACATTGTTTTTCCCCTGACTTCGAGTACACATTCTGGTTCTCGTTGTTCACTCAGTGCAATATAGAATTCCAGAACTAGCTCTACCACTGCTGCCCCCAATCACTATGTTTCACGAAAAGCTTTGTAGAATTTCGAGCTGAGCTCCCTCACTCTGTCAAGCACTACTCTCCTCTCACAGATGAGCACCTCATGCTCTCCATTTGTACTGAAAGTTGCTTCACATGGTTCATCATCTGACAAATCATTCTTATAAGGGTCACTCTCTGAAGAACTGTGTGGTGGGGGAGTGTCCATCCTTGCTCATTTGCATGGTGCTTGATGTGCCATTTTATTACCTGGACAAGATCAACTCCAAGAGCAATGTGAGTCCTTAAATCACTACACTATCCTATTCCTAACTAAGCTAAGATTACTAAACTAACATATGAAGTTCTTGGAATGGGATGAAATACTTGGAAAATTCAAACAATTCATAAGATGCAATTGAAAAGGCGGATAGCAGAATAAGAGGAGGGCTCACAGACATATAGAGGCGACCCGCAGAAACCAGTGCTGAGACGCCCCGGTGGGTCGCCACATGAAGTGCGAGATGTTGCTTCATGCCGCAGAAAATTCCAATCTTCTGTGAGAGTCGGCGGCCCGCAAATGAAACTGAGGGTCCGCCTACTCATTTCGCCCTTTACTTTGCGGGGCGCACTTTAACCTCGACGACTGGCATAATTTTTAACAAAATAGAGCGGCGAGTCACCCTACAACCTACGATGGGCAAGCCTCACTCGCACAATTTGGGCGCTCACTAATGACGCCGACTGCCTCTTACTTGCTTTTGCAGGCTCGCTGACTGTCTTCCGCACTTTATTGTGCTGCATGCTACCTCATCAGCGGCTTGCCGAATTCTTGGTCAATTTTACCTACCGTGCACAGATTCCAAGTTTTCCAATTCTCACTTCCCTTAACACCCCCAAATACACTCCTATGTGGTCTTTTCAACTTCTCACTTCTTTCTAACTTTCTCTCAAGAACGAGACCACGATTTCAACCTAAATTCATGAAGAGTCAACCAAGAAACACACAAAGTTCAAAACTTTCTCAAGATCTACAACACAAGGTATGTTCATGGTGTCATTCAAGTTCAATTTTTGGTTTTTTTACTTTCACTCTCTTCTTCTACTCATTTCTTCATTTAAGAACAAAGTAAACCCAAAATCACACTCTTAGGGTTTCAATTTCATTAAATAAAAATTACTAACAAACCCTAAAACTACTATACATGGATAGCAAGCTAACCACCAATCCCCACCCCCAACATGAAGTTTGAACTACCCTAAACTTAAAAATAAGAAATTGAAAAAGTAGGGGTGAAATTCATACCAGATCTGTAAGAAACGGGTCAAAATATTACGAGGAAGTAGTTGTGAATCGGTGTAGTGGAGTGAAATGGAGCGATTTTGAGTGTTGTTGAAGGTAGTGGGTTGCCGGAATAGTTGGTTCCGGTTATCGGTGGTCGTGAAATTTCTTGTTGGAGTGAAAAGTAAAAAAGAAAACTTACCTTGGGGTTTTTTATGTCGAGTAAAAACCCGTCAGGCTAATGAGAGTGGCGGCCCACATCTCATTCGGCAGGTCGTCGAAGTCATTGCGTGTGGGACCTTTTTGCTTCCATTCTGCGCATGAGTAGGTCAGGCCGCAGTGTGGATTGCGCAGATGGAGTTGCAGCTCACCGAATGAACGACTGAGTACTTCTCCACTCCGTAGAAAAAATCTCCTCTCTGCTTGCACCGGCGGCCCGCAATTTGTTTGGTTGGGCCGCACTTTTGCTTCCGCACTTCAGTCAGCGGTCTTTTCCCACTTCTCAACTTCTTTTAAATTCTTCTACTTTCCATCTTTAGCATTTTTCCTGCACTAACACCACTTTAACCAAGATCAAATGCATTCATCACAGAACTTCACATTAAGATTTTAACTTAACTACATTACTAAAACTAAAAATGCTAAAAGAAAACTTGGGTTTCCTTCAAAGAAGCGCTTGATTTAATTTCGCGGCACGACGGTGTTACCTCGACCTTCAAGGATCCAAGAAATAGATGCAAGCGACCTTCCTAGGCTCGGTTCACATCCCAAGTAGTGCTTCACTCTTTGTCCATTCACTCGGAAAATTTTGGAACTTCCCTTCTCTTGCAACTCGACCAATCCATAAGGTGATGTTTCCACCACTTTGAAAGGTCCACTACACTTTGATTTCAGCTTTCCGGGAAGTAGATGCAATCTTGAATTGAACAATAGCACCATGTCCCCCGCTTTAAATTCACGGTTCCATATCTTCTTGTCATGGATGATTTTCATCTTTTCCTTATAGAGCTTTGCATTTTCGTAGGCAAGAAACCTCATTTCCCAAGTTCATGTAGCTTCTCTACAGAAAACAAAAAAAAAGAAGAGAAAAAGGTCAAAAAGAAAAAATATATAAAGTAGGCGGTGGTTGACCTTTAAGTAGTACGAATTCACGCAGAAACAGAGAATTGACGCAAAAACGATACAGAATAAGATAAATTGGAAAAAAAATGCCAGAAAATGGAAAAAGAGGCCGGAGAAAAGTAGAATTTTCACCCTGAAACATTCAGGTAATGATCCTAATATAGTATTTGAGTTTATTACGTGTGTTTAAATATATTTTTGCGGTAAAAATAGGAATATTAGACATCGCCCTAATGATGTAAATTGATAGTTTAAAGGGTCAAATGGACCCCGATAATGAAATTGATTATGTATTCGTGCTCAGTGAGTTATGGGCAACTTATAAATATAATTTATTTGGGATTTGGTTATGTGGCTTTAAACCCTGTACATAGGCCTGGCCTGCGTATTGCATATGCGAATAGGGTATCAGGTTCCTACCTGGATTGCCCTAAGATGTGAGGAATGAAGCCTTTAGCCTTATGTGATACTCCCTCCGTTCCAAAATAATTGTCACAGTTCAGATTTCGAGAGTCAAACGAGTTTAGCTTTGACCGTAATATTTTTATATGTCTTTTAAATATTTTTGAATTATTAATTATTGTGACTTATAGTACTTTTTATGTAGTTTCTAAATATATAAACATCGTTACAAAAAACTTAAAGATTATATGTTTAAATTCACGGTCAAAATGAACTCGTTTGACTCTCGAAATCCGAACTGTGAAAATCATTTTGGAACAGAGGGAGTATAATTTTCTGCTTATTGGACACAGTGGGATCGTTTGGCAATGAATCCAAAGGACAAAGCAGTTATTGAGTGACTGTACTAACTTTGTCACAAGGTAAGTGTTTATATCCATTTCTTTGGAGGCACCTGGCCCCGTGGATTTTCTACCACGTATTCCTTACGTGTGTAGCTGCCGATAGGCGTACTCATTACGCCTTAGCTTTGGATTTATATTGTATATTATATGTTATGTCCTATTGTTGGTATTGCATTGAGGATTTGAGCATTGTACCCTGGCTGCGAGTTGGCATCTACTTCCCGGTTGTCGATGAGAGTCCCGCGCCGGTGAAGGGTTATTATTGCATCACATTGCATTCATATGCATTACATTGCATATCATATTGAGGGCAGGAGTATTCCGCCCCAGGAGCAGGAGTATTCCGCTCCATTGTATCATATTGAGGGCAGGAGTATTCCGCCCCAGGAGCAGGAGTATTCCGCTCCATTGTATCACATTGAGGGTAGGAGGATTCCGCCCCAAGAGCAGGAGTATTCCGCTCTTATGTCAGATATTGAGTGCAGGAGTATTCCGCCTCAGCTTTACATTATATCGGGTGCAGGAGTATTCCGCCCCAGGAGAGTGCAGGAGTATTCCGCCTCTGGTTTATATTATATCGGGTGCAGGAGTATTCCGCCCCAGGAGTATGAGTATTCCGCTCCAGTTGGTTATCAGATTGGATTCCCCTCGAATGTAGGAGTATTCCGCTTCGGGATGGGATTACGGGTACATGTGACCCTTCGCATCATATTTCATCTCACTTCATTTTATTTCATTTTATTTCATTTCATTTCATTTCATTTCATTTCATACCATTGTGTAAACCTGTGGTACATAACTATTGTCCTGCTTATATGTGCATTTCTTATTTGTTGTTATGTTTCTGGCACGCATCGTTGGTTGAGTTTATAAGTTTCTTACGTGTTTTCGGTTGTTATCTGGCTCTACCTTTTTATAATTTAAATAAAAGAAATTTGGTTTATCTGTTTCTTCTCCCTGGCTAGCTATCCTATTCTTTGAGGTGGCTAGTCTGCCCCACTTATTGAGTCCTTTTGACTCACCCTTGTTTGTTGTTTGTTTCTTGTCTATCTATTTCGTTTCGGCAGGTTCGCTCGAGGATTGAGTTCGCCACGTTGTGAAGGAGCGAAGACGACTTCAGCTGTCAGGGTGAGCCAGCTTTTATTCCGGATGGCCACCAGTTTATTGGTTATTATTTCAGTTGCATTTTGCTCCCTTCAGGAGGTATTTGTCTTCTTTTTTACTCTTAGATGTCTAGTCTGGATAACCCTAAACCTAGTATGTTGGGTAGTCAGCTGTAATTTCTTTTGTACAGCTTAGAGGTATCAGTATGTCTGTGTTTTTGTTTTAAGTCTTGTCCTTATTTATGAATTATTATATTTATTTTCCTAATTTAACTGGTAAGGGTTCGCCCGACGGGTCTAGGGGAGGATGTCGGGTGCCCGCACGGCCTAATCGGATTCCGGGTCGTGCCATCTACCCGGGATTTGGAAGCTTCCTCCCAATTTATGTTGAGCTTTTTTAACACCCAAAAAGCTTTATACTCCAATTCCACGGGAAGATGACAAGCTTTGCCAAAGACTAACCGAAAATGTGACATCCCAATAGGAGTCTTATATGCCGTGCGATACGCCCATAAGGCATCATCCAACTTTTTTGACCAATCCGTCCGGTTCACATTGACCGACTTGGCTAGAATTTGCTTGATCTCTCAATTTGACACTTCCACTTGGCCACTTGTTTGGGGATTATAAGGTGTAGCAACATTGTGTCTTACCCCATATTTCTCTAACAAAGGGCTAAAGGCCCGATTGCAAAAATGGGTGCCCCCATCACTTATGATGAGGAGTGTCAAATCTTGTGAAAATGCTTTTTTTTAGGAAGGCGGTGACACTTCTAGCTTCATTTTTCGGTAAGGCCATTACCTCAACCAATTTAGACACATAATCAACCGCCACAAGGATGTACTTCATATCATAAGAGCTTGGAAAAGGACCCATAAAGTCGATTCCCCATACATCAAAGAGGTCAACTTCCACAATGAGGTTTTGGGGCATTTCATACCTTCTTGAGATTCCACATTGATCACAACTCTTTGTGTATTCATAAGCATCTTTGTACAAAGTAGGCCAAAAGAAACCACATTCAAGTACCTTTGTCGCCGTTCTAACACCTTCATGATGTCCTCCATAAAGAGCGGAGTGACATCCTTCAAGAATAGCTCCTTGCTCGACTTCGGCAACACACCTTCTTATCATTCCATCGACACATACTTTGAAAGGAAAGGGATCATTCCAAAAGTATTATCGTGCATCTTTGATCAACTTTTTATTTTGATTGAATGAGAAATCCTTCGGGATCTCTCCACATGCAACATAATTGGCTAAATCCGCGTACCAAGGAGTTTCCTCCCAAGATACCGCCAATAACCTCTCATCCGGGAAAGAATCATTGATCTCAAGGGTTTTTTTTGGTTGATCCTTCTCCTCCAAACGGGATAAGTGGTCCACCACTTGATTCTCGGTTCCCTATCTATCAAGTACCTCAAGATCAAATTCTTGTAACAAGAGTACCCATCTAATCAACCTTGCTTTTGAATCTTTCTTGGCCATCAAATATCGGATTGCGAAATGATCGGTATGCACAATGACCTTAGATCCAATAAATTAAGATCGAAATTTTTCAATTCATGGTCTTGCTAGCATAATAGATAGGGTGAAAAATCTTTTCAACCCTTTGGCCAAGCACGGCTCCAAATGCAACATCGCTAGCATCACACATAAGCTCAAATGGAAGATCCCATTTTGGACTCACTATTATCGGTGCAGTGGTCAATCTCAATTTGACCTCTTCAAAGGCTTTCAAACATGTCTCGGTGAATTCAAACTTAGCATCTTTTTCTAACAACTTGCATAATGCGTTGACAATCTTGGAGAAATCTTTGATAAAGCGGCGATAAAATCCCGCATGTACCAAGAAGCTTCTCACTCCTTTGATGGTTGTAGGAGGTGGAAGTTTGGAGATGACTTCAATCATTGCATGATCTATTTCAATTCCTTTCTTAGACACCTTGTGCCCTAGAACAATTCCTTCTTGAATAAGAAAAGGCATTTCTCCCAATTAAGCACAAGTTTGGTTTCTTCACACCTCTCTAAGACTTTCTCCAAATTAGATAAACAATCTTCAAAAGAATCACCTACTACAGAGAAATCATCCACGAACACTTCTAAGAAATTTTCTACCATGTCATGGAAGAGTGCAAGTATGCACCTTTGAAAAGTAGTCGGGGCATTACAAAGTCCAAAAGGCATTTTACGGAATGCAAAAGTACCATAAGGACATGTGAAGGTTGTCTTATCTTGATCATTTGCTTCAATTGAGATTTGATTGTATCCCGAATATCCATCAAAAAAATAATAGTAAGCTCGACCTGCCAAACGATCAAGCATTTGGTTAATGAAAGGTAGGGGAAAATGATTTTTCTTGTTGCATTGTTGAGCTTACGGTAGTCCATGCACACTCGCCATACGGTCACGGTTCGAGTTGATATAGCTTCACCTTTTTCATTGTGAACTACCGTCATCCCTCCCTTTTTGGGTACACATTGAACGGGTGAAACCCATTCACTATCGAAGAGTCGAACAATCACCCCCGCATCCAACCATTTTATGATCTCCTTTTTGACAACTTCTTGCATTAGAGGATTCAACCTTCTTTGATATTCCACCGTTGGTTTACATCATTCTTCAAGAAGAATCTTGTGAGTGCATACTCTCGGGTCAATTCCTCTTATGTCCGCAAAAGTCTGCCCAATTGCTTTATTTCTCCTTCTCACCACTCTAACTAATTTCTCTTCTTGTTCTTTGGTTAAGTGGGAAGAGATAATTATAGGAAGAGTGGAGTTTTGTCTAGGAAAGTGTATCTCAAGTGGCTTGGGAGTACCTTTAGTTCAAGTTTCAGAGGTTCTTCAATGAAGGGCTTTGTGGGAGAAGTGGTTCGGTTTTCAAGATCAAGAGAAAGCTTTTTAAGAACATAGGGTTTAGTGCCAAGTCCTTCCAATGCTTTCACACATTCGGCAACACTTTCTTCACCATCAATATACATGTTCCAAATTACTGCAGCCAATTCATCCTCTTGACTCACTAGAACACTCTCTTTTTCCACAAGTGCATCCACAACCATGTCCACATAAGAACAAGTGGTTTCCTCCTCCATAGGTTGTTTCAATATTTTGCATATATGAAATACAACATTTTCACCATTGAAACGAAATGTAAGTTCCCCTGTTTCCATATCGCAGAGTGCTCTCCCGGTAGCTAGAAATGGACGCCCAAGAATAATGGGGACATCAAAGTCCACCGGTCAATCAAGTATCACAAAGTATGCCGGGAATATAAACTTTTCCACCTTTACTAGAACATTGGTGACAACTCCAATTGGTTGCTTCATGGAGCGGTCGGCCATTTGCAAATTCATATTTGTAGCTTTGGGGACTTCTTTGATAGTCAAAGTCTTGTAGACTGCATACTGTATCAAATTGATGTTTGCTCCAAGATCACATAGAGCTTTAGGAAAATGTGTCCCTCTAATTGTGCATGGAACCGTGAAGGCTCTGGGGTCCTCCATCTTCCTAGCCATATGCTTTGAGACAATTGAACTACATTCATGAGTCACCTTTCTTGGCTCATAATCCTCATAATTTTTCTTGGTCACAAGATCTTTCAAAAGCTTTGCAAAATTTGGTATTTGGCTCAATGTATCAACCAAAGAGAGGTTGATGGATGTTGATGCTATCTTTTCCCAAGTTTTCTTAGCTTGAGATGCTTGTTTTTGTTTCATACTCTTTTGTGGAGAAGGAAGTGAAATTTTTGGAATGGAGCTTGGACTAGGAAGGCTTTGTTTGGGTGGTGGAGTTTTCTTTGGTTTGGCTTTTTGAGGTGTAGTGACTTCATGGATTGGTTCTTGAGGGATTGCCTCATTATCAACTCCATGTATTGAAATCTCTACTTCCACATCATTTGCTTCATCTTGGTGTAACTCCTCCTCCTTGCCTTGCTTTTCCTTTTGCATTTCTACTTCATCCACATCTTCTTTTGATTTATGATCTTCCCATATTTTTCCACTCCTTGTCATAATTGCCATTACATGATCTTTCCCATTCCTCTTAGGATTCACTACCGTGTCACTTGGTAGTGCTACTTGAGGTCTTTGATTCACTTGGTGAGAAAGAGTGCTCATTTGAGATTCAAGAGCCTTGATGGAAGTGTTATAAGAATTTACCGTTTGCTTAATCTCCTTGATATCACCGGTGTAAATCTCTTGGGTCTTCACAACTTCTCCCATCATTTCTTCCAACTTTGATTGACTTCTCCCTTCATTCTCGCCTTGCTTGTAAGGAACTCTTGGTGCATAATTTTGAGAAGTACCAACTCCCCTTCCACCTTGATTATTGTTCCAATTTTGTCTTCCTAGATCTTGTCTCCATTGGCCTTGTTGATAAGGCCTTTGATAACTACCTTGTTGGTAAGCCACAAAGTTGGCTTCTTATTTATTATGGACATTGAAACATTGTTCTGGGAAATACTCTCTTGCCCTCTTTGAAGAAGTGTTAGAGGTTGGCCTCCGAGGTTGACATACCCAATTGGGGCCACTTGATGGCCCGCATTTGTAACTTGAAGATTTTCTACCTTGTTCGCATTTTTCTCCTTTTCTTCTTTGGCACCTCTAAGAAGCTCAATGTTGGTGATGATTTGAGCCATTTGTTCCGCTTGATCATCATCATTTGGTTCATTCCTCCTTCACCACTTGGATTTTGAGCTCTTGATTGCCAATCTTGAGATTGTTTGGCAACTTTGTTGAGAATTTCTTTGACCTCTTGAAAAGTATGGTCCACGAAAGCACCAACACATAATTAAGTTATTCACGACCGATTGGTTGTTCTTGTTGAGCCCTTGGTAGAAACATTGTAAGAGCATATCATCTTAAAAACCATGAGTTGGGCAATGCAGTAAAACTTTTTGGAAAGCTTCCCAAGCCTCATATAATGAATCGGTAGGATCTTGCTTGAGCATATACACCTTATCTCTCATTGATGCTTGCTTGCCTTTGGGCATGAATTTTGCCAAGAATTGCTTCACAAGTTCCTCCCTTAGGCGCAAAGACTCTTCCGTACAATGTGCCGACTTGTAGAGATGACACTTTTGTACAAAATTCCTCAAATGTTCCATTGGGTCATCATGCTTGCCTCCATTAAAAAGTCCACTTTTGATCAAGTCCATGAAGAATCACTTGTGGGGTATTGAAAGTCACATTCCCACGAATTAGTGGTGGCACAATGGCACTTGCAAAAGTGTCCAAATTTACTTCCTCCTCCGAATCTTCCAATTCTTGAACATGTTGATTATTATTTCGACCACCCCTTGCATTCCTTTGGTTCCAATTATCATTGCGAACATTCACCCGATTGGCATTGGCTCTCCTATTAGCTTGAGCACCACGGCCTCCTCGGTTTGCACCTTGGCCTCCTCTACTAGCATTGTTGCCTCTTCGATTTCCATTGCCTGCAACACCATCATTGTTACCAATATGAACTCTCTCATTGGCTTGAGCATTGCCATGAGGAATTCCATCATTTGGGGCTACATTTTCAACTTGAGGGTCTTAATTTTCTTCAAAGACACCATAAATTCCATAACTCTCCTCACTAAGACAAGTGTCATCATAATCTTCCTCGGACTCTTCATAATAATCATTCAGAGCAATTGGAGCATTTGGAAATGGAACTCCCTCATTAGCACGATTGTAGAGGGGGTTCCTCATAGCTCTATTCAGATTCCTTCTCATACTTGAATTCACCTCCACATGGTAAAACAAAGCACGAGGTAAAATATAGGAACAACTAACAAGACTAGAACACGAAATATTCAACCTAATAGATGTGTCGTAGCTCCCCGGCAACGGCAGTAAAATTTGATTCACGCTCAATCCACTCACCACTAAGGATGATGGGGTGGTCGTCAAAAGTAATAGTACCCAATAAGAGTCGGGGTCAATTTCCATATGGAGCTTAGCGAAATAATCTATTAGACTTAAGATGAATAATAATGAGTTCTACGAATTGTCTGTATATTCCTAATGAATAAGGATAAAAGTATTTTAACTACAACTACCAATTAATGTAAAACAACCTAAATAATGACGATGAGTGTAAACGATGAGAATGAGCTAGGGGTTTACCCAATCCAACTAGATTCTCATAACTAAATACTTGCATTAACCTTACAAATCTCATGGGTAACACTAATGGTCGGACCTTTAATGTACTCCTCAAAACCCTCTCGAGATAGGGAGGATTTTCTTCGCCAAGCCCGCTAGGGTCAATAATGAAGGGCTCAAAACCCTAGTCCAAGGACCCGAGTGGGGATGACCTTTTTAGGTCGTCCCCTTTAGATGGGGTAGGTCGCAACCAATGTAACCCAAATTCTCACTAGTCTCCATTAACATACGCCTTCAACCCCTTTCGGGTGACAAAAGCAAAGTAAGGTTAGGTTCAAGTACGTTGTGCCTTAAACCCTAGTTGAGAAAGTACGATAGAGAGCTAGATTTATGTTAACCCATTGATTTTACAAGATCAAGTACAAGATTTAAGCTAAGATAATCAAGTCTTCATGAATAAACCCTTAGTATGAGTTTAGCTACTCAAACTCATACTAAGGTCTAACACACACATAATGTAAGATGGAATGGCAAGAATCATATAAGAATTTTAGATTGAAGAATATAATCCTTACAAAAATTCAAGTAGAAACCCTCCATGGTCTCCAAGAATATTCAAAAAGCAAAAAGTAATATTCTAAGCTGAAAAAAGATCTATGTTCTCGGAGTCATAAGGGCCTATTTATAGGCATGAGTTTAAAGCGATACTTTTAATTACAAAAATGTCATTTTTTCCTGTTTTCCGCCATACCACCGCCTACTCGGCGAGCCGCCCAATTGGTTGCGGGCTCGTGGCCTTTATATTTTGCTAAGCATTCCTTTTCTTGTGCTATGCAGGTTCGGCGGGGCGCGATTCCAACTGCGGTTGACTCGGGCTTCGCAGATTTCAGGATCTTTCTATGAGCATCGGCGGGTGCGCCGTTCATTCTGCTGAACCACCGAAGATGTTCAGCAATTCATTCGGCTGGTCGCCATTTGTGTTGTTGATTGCTGTGAACTCTCCCTTCCTTTGGCGGATGGCTGACCTCTTGAGCCTCAGATTCGGTGAGGCGCCGCTCCATCATCTGCCTTATCTTCATGTTCTTCATTTTATAGCCAAAGTGCATCTACATTTGCTCTTTTGCACATTTTTCTTCGGCTTTGTATCCAATTCTCATAATAACCTGAAACATAAAGAATAACATAAGATTCCTTAACATAACATCGCTAAAAAGGATAAAAGTCAGACGGAAACCACAAAATACCAACATATTATTGGGATCGAAACAATATGGCATCATGCGGAAGCTAAAACATCAAACATTGATGACAATAAATCAGACATAAAAATACATATATTTAAAGAAGCTTTTATTGAAAGTGGTTTTGGCCAACTGGCCTACATCATATTGGAGGAAAATTCTCCCCTAAATAAAATTCTCCTAATGACTACATTGTAGAGTTTTGGTTATATTATTGTGACAATAAAATCATCTATTTATAGGAGTCTAGTAACTTCTCCTCCAAGAAAATGATAGACATAAAAGGATAAAAGTAGATATAATTCTTTTAGAACTCCTTTTCCTCCATTCAAGAAAGAAGAGTCCGAGTAGGTTACAAATTCAGGGCAAAAACCCTAACAATTCTCCCCTTGACCTGAATTTTTTGACAAAATAAACTTGATCTTCTTCTTCATACAATCTTCACACTGCTGCTTGTCATGTTTAAAATTTTGAATTGGTTGAACGGAGCCCATGAATAGGTTAAAAGGAGCCCAAAAATGGGTTAAAAGAAGCTCATGCATTAAGAATAAGCATGAGTTAAAACTGACATAGGTTAAAAGTGGCCCAAACATGGGGTAAAAAAGGGTTTTGTTTTAAATATGTAGCAGCAAGTATTTTTGGAAGTATGGTTGATATTTTATCTCCACTTGTAGCATCGTAGTCAAAATCTTGATAAAAACTTCATTATTGTCAATTGGTTGCAGCTAAACTGAACCCACCTTGAATATGTCTTCAACCTTATCAACCTGGCTCATCGAACCATTGGTTGAATCTGGCTCTGATACCACTTGTTGAGATCGAAACAACATGGCATCATGCGGAAGTTAACACATCAAACATTGATGACAATAAATCAGACATAAAAATACATATATTTAAAGAAGCTTTTGTTGAAAGTGGTTTTGGCCGACTGACCTACATCATATGGGAGGAAAAGTCTCCTCTAAATAACATTCTCCTAATGACTACATTGTGGAGTTTTGATTATATTATTGTGACAATAAAATCATCTATTTATAGGAGTCGAGTAACTTCTCCTCCAAGAAAAGAATAGACATAAAAGGATAAAAGGAGATATAGTTCTTTTAGAACTCTTTTTCCTCCATTCAAGAAAGAAGAATCCTAGTAGGTTACAAATTCGGGGCAAAAACCCTAACACATATCAAGGATGCTACCAAATTATTGGGTGAGAAATGTAATGGAAATCTCCAGGGGTAACTTGAACCAGCCAGACTATGCAGTGTGGAGTTTATCAGTAGATGGAAGGTACACCAACAAGTCAACTTGGCACAACATCAGAGCCCAGAAGCCAAAGGATAACTTCATTGGACATGTATGGAATAAAAGTATTCCTTTTAAAATCTCATTTTTGTCTTAGGAGATTAATAAAAGAAAAACTTCCTCTGGACTATGTTCTCACTATGCTCGGCAATAATAATGTGTCCAGATGTTTTTGTTGTGCATCTCCTATGTGTGAAACAGTTCAACATGCTTTCATACAAAGTGATGTCGCGGAACACTTATGGGGCTATTTTGGCATTCCTTTAGGAATACAACATCACGATGGAACTGTCATGGAGACTGTAGTTCACTGATGGCGGACACAACCTGTAAACTTGGTCCACAAGTTTATTATGCGGGTATGCCACATAGTCATATGCTGGGAAATATGGAGAAATGTTGCAGCTTGTAAATTTTGTGAGGAAAAAAAAAATGTTTCTTCAAAACATGGTGTTCCAAGTGTCTTAGATCATGAAAGCAGCCTTCAACAAAAACTTTCCGAGAATTGGAAACCAAACGAATTGGTTTGACCTTTATAACATGGTTATCAAGCTGAGACAAGTACCAACTTGGAAAGAAGTAGTGTGGATGCAACCTGAACAGGGAAGGGTGAAAGTGAACACTGATGGAAGCTTTATAAAGGAAACGGGAGCTGCTGGCATCTGAGGAATTGTGAGGAGTGTATATGGCGATTTTATCATGGCATTCTCCGTACCAATTAGGAGCAACTCTAACAACATGACAGAGGCACAAGCAGCTATGTTTGGGGCAAAATGGTGTATTCAGCAAGACTATACTAGTATTCATCTAGAACTTGACTCACTGTTAGTGACATCTATGTTGGAAAACAAGTCCACAATCAATCTCAAGTTGAAGAGTTGTATTGATGAAACAATTGAATTGTTAAATCAAGTGGATGTCAAAATCAGTCATTATTTCAGGGAAACAAATCGGGTCGCTGATTTTTGGCAAAGCAGGCTACTACGTTGGAGAATGGCATTATCTACCACTCGTTCCAACAATTGCCCAAATATGCTAAGGGTTCGTTCATCCTAGATAGGTATCAACTCCCTAATATCAGAATTAGATATGATAATGCTAATGTTTTTGTAAGTTAGATGTGTAGAAACTGCATAGAAAGGACAAACTATTAGTAAGTTGAAGAGCTCTTTATTTTTTGATGGACCGGTTATCGGTCTATGGTGTAATTTTGGAGGTCAGGCAAAGCCCCCTCATTGGTCTTGAATGATATACACCTATCTTATGTTAAAAAATATATAACAAAAGAAGGAAAGGGTGCTTATTGGTAAAATCTACTGATTTAATCAACAGAATGATCAGTGCACATAGGGATGAGTCTGCATTTTGCTAAATCAGATTAACTAACAAGGTTACATGCTAATAAGTCCCAAAATACAGGACCTTAAAAAATCATACATAGAGCAGATCAACAAATGTTTAGCTTACAAGTCCCTGCTCTCAATTCTACTCTAGATTAGGTCAAGTGTTACTAATAAACAAGGTAACAACTCTTTTTTTCCCAGGGTAACATGAAGTGAACTGATTGTGTAAATATTTTTCACACGATCAGTGCATCGAACTAGCTCGGCGCAATTTATAAATACATTACATCTCACCAGCTGCATTCTGTGTAGCCACCTGAAAAAAATCAAGTGCCATTCTAAACTGCAACTATGCCTCCACCAAAATTGGATTGTCAACGATCAGTTATGTCAGTTGTAGCATCTTTTTGTTTAGCTGAGCTTACATCGAGTAATAGGAGCTTCCCTACTCTGCATGTTGTTAAAAAGAATCCAATGCAGTGAGCGAGAGTCGTTCTTTCCTTCTTCTGATAAGTTAATTCTCTAATTTTATCTTTCTCCCCCTTCAAGTTCTTCTTGGTCTTCCACTAGAGCTTCTTCTTTATTGCTCACTTCTCCGATATCACCTTCTTGATTACCGTTACTAAGCCCAAAGAACAGCCCAGAAGAGGCGGAATCATCTTTCTCGTTGTCCTCTTCGGTTTCCTCCCTTGACTGAGAAGAAGTGGAGCCATTCATCCAAGCAGGGCATCTGTCTGCTTGTCCGAGAGACGCCGGAATTTCCAAATTTGGCTGAGGACTTGAAGCATTGAACGACCTCTTTGTAGAATCATCCGCCATGCAAGAACATTCAGGAACTGGAAATGAAAGAAAAGACAGCGGTTTGGATTTCTTGGATTCCTCCAACAATCCATCCGTTAAACTTCTCCTTAATTGCTTGCGCAGCAATGTTATCCAAGTCTGGTTGGCTTGATATAGATGATCACGAACGTCTTCAAAAAGTTTTGCAATTTCTTTCCTGCATCAGTTCAGACAACATGAAATAAAACGTGCCATGGAATTTGTATCCATGTTCTAGTAACTAAGTAATCCTATTTCAGTTACAACCCAAAATTTTCCACAACAACATGGACAAACTATGGAGATGAAGTAGATTGACAAACAATGGGTAAATTTGCAGCAAAAGTGCACAAATTGGACGACAAGGAACTACACGATCAACAAGCACAGACGATAGTTTTAACATACCGTTAATGACCTTTATGTTGGGCTTGTGTTCCATGCTCACCACTCACAAGATGGAGGTAAGGACTGACAAGTGAAACGCAATCTGAACACCAGTTGTCTTAGTTATTCAAGACCTTGTATCTTTTATCAAGCATGGATTCTGGTTTCAAATACTCAAACTTACCCCTGTCTTACGAGCATTATCTTCAATTAGTCCACATCTCTTTTTTTTTTTTTTTATGGAACAAGAATTTAGAGTCGATAAAGCCATGTAGAGTTGCAGGTTGAATAAATATGGACAACAAAGTTTAGTAAAACACCACCACCACCTCAATTTGAGGCAAGCTGGGTCCGCTTTACGAATTCCTCACTATCCATCATGCTCCATTTAAGCCTATCTCAGTCCAGTTACAAATTAATTACATCATTTTGCAATTTAATTTACTAAGTTTCATCAAAGGATTGCAGGGTGAGTTACAGAGTAAGTCAAACTACAAAATGGTGTAGTTTCAGATGTAATATCAAATTTGTATTTCTGAAGTAGTTAAGATGTTTTATTCTCACGAAAAAAAAATCAACTTTGAGCTTATTTACCACCCCTGGACCTAAATCAGAGGAAAAATAGAACAATCGGAGTGGATAGAGAAAAAGAAAAACTGGAAATTACAAGACAGACCAGTAGGGGAAGAGAGCGAGGAATAAAACGATCAACTAGAAAATTTGCTTTGGAATACATTACCTGTCCAGACCATAAGTTCTAGATGAAGGAAACTGATAGAGTCTCTGTCCCATGACCAAACTAGCAAGATTCGGGTTTCCTTTACCGTCACGGTCAAATCCAGTGATGAATGCATCTGCTTCAATGCAAACCATATAGTCAATTGCTTCCCACAGTAATCGATGGGCATTAGTTCTCAACTCCACGATAGTACTATCTGGCTCGTTGTCACTCTCAGCTACCCAACCCCACCAACCTTCAACATTGTACATTTTCGGTCGTGCCGGGGGCGGTGGAAGTGGACGAGGACGTGGGCCAGAATTCTTCCATGCCTGTAATCTCATATCTACGTCAACTGAAGGTGGCGTTACAGGATCCTTGTCGACAAGGTTTGTCTCCCGACCATACACTTTATCCCACTCGAGATGAGAGCTTAAGGACGTCCTATCAACAACATTCTCAAACATAGCATACAGTGGAATTAACTTCTTCAACCCACCAAAGACCTCTCCACCAGATATATAAATGACTGTGTCGGATGGGTAACCATATGCCCGAAGGAGGATGCCAATCTGTTGGAATGTTCACTTGAGTAAATATGATTTCACAAAAAAATTCCTCAATGTATACCGAAAAATTGTTTCAAATTAAGTTTCTCAATACATTCCTACGTATTAACTTAATGAGGCCAAACACAGACATAAAGAACAAATGCTACTACGTACGTTATCTACACTGACAATGGTTCCTACAAGCCTCAACGTATGAAAAGGGCAGATTAACATGAAAAGCATTAGATAAGTTGGTGCTAAAGCTATTAACAGAGAGGACGTCACAACTCTTCATTTTTGGCATTGCAAAATTTAGTGGAAAGATTTTTTATTATTCTCAAGGATGCAAGGTACCTCTTCAGGCATGAGCGGACACAAACCATTACGATATTGTTCTGCTGAATCCAAAGTAAGATTTCCCTTCAGAAGCCTACGTTTAATCATCCATGAACGCTTGTGCATGATGAGTTCAGTATGTACATCCTAGAGGAAGAATATATGGGCATGCCCTATGTTAGATGCAAGACAAACAATACGTAGCCAAGCCAAACCTTAGTTTTCCATCTGACGCTCCAACATTTTAAATACCTGAAAAAGTTCTGCACAACCATAATATGCTAAAGCATCTCTAGTCATCCCGGGATCATATGCAATAAATGGTTGTCCTGAAGCTCTTATTCTGTGAGAACACAAGAAATAAGCATACAACAACTACTATGCCTCAGTCTCAAACAAGTTGAGGTCGGCTATATGAATCTTTACTAATCATATTTCCATATAAATTCCTCAGGCCAACATTTTACCAAATTTATATATCAAAAAAAAAAACATAATGCATCAGAATCTTCACTTCCATGAGGAAGAGGGTTTAGAAAAGTTACCTATTCAAGATTTTAGTAGCAAGATTCTGGACCTCCTCTCTAAACCGCAAGGCGTGAAAAGCAACCCTGCATCTCAGCTTTTGATACTCAGCAAGTTGAGGTGGCAGAATAGACTGACTCATACAAAGTAAAACATAATTGTCAAAATGTGAAGAACATTTTGATTAGAATGGATAATAACACGGGACACGTCATCAGAAAATAAGGATGAAGAATTAGGACTGCAAATTCCAAACAACAACAAAGTGTCAAATCAACAATACCATATGCTGCATCAACAAATACCACCAAAATTTACGCTACATTTATCTGAAATAGAACCCAGGTTTCTACAATTTTAAAACTCTTTACGATGGAGCATCATGTTTCATGCTTTTATAGAGATGTGACTAATATTGGCTTTTTGAGTACCCATGTACAGATGAGCTGTAAGCAAACAATTACCAGTTGCTTCTTTTTCTGATTGGTACAATTACCAAGAGCTTTACTGGAACAAGATTAGGAGGTAAATGATATGTGGATGGTACATAATAAGGAAAGAGTCACCATTAGACTTCCATTTTAAGTCTAACCTGGTCACTATGGAAGAGCATGCCCAATAGAGATGAAAAATAATCTTCCCTCTTATGTTAAAAATACAATTCTCCCTCTATATTGAATTGGATGTCCTAGTAAAACTTGTTGCGACATAATCCAGATTTCTAAATTCGGACGCAGTGAACCATCACAGTTTAATGTTTTGATCCTAAAAAGCTTGTAATTTAAAGAGGAACATTATAATTGAAAGACAAGTGATGGATGATACCTGCAAACATCCGCCACTAGCAACAAGAAGCTCAACCACAGAGTGCTTAGCCAACATAGGAAGAACGTGGTGCAGGTAAAAATACGGAGATGCTCCCTTGGGCACTTTAAATGAAGGAATTTCCTTCTTTCTCCTTGCTCCTTTCAGGTATTTTGGAAGGGTTTTTACGATTTTGACATCTTTTGCTAAGGCCGCTATGAATTGATCCTCATTATAGAGGTAAGGAAAGCTCTTGAACTCCGTGCTGCAAAAATGAAATCACAAACTGTATAACAACTAGATCGAGCAGTTAACCCATTCTGCAACTGTATATAAATATTCATCCAAGTGATATCCGAAGGTGCATTCTGTAAGTTAATAGCTGAGATCAATGTCTCATCATTTTTCTTTCTTTTTTTTTTTTAAAATGTCTCATCATTATGGAGGATACTTGACTCTACGATTCAATTTTTGCAACAATAAGCATGACTGAACCTTATCCCTTTACTGCTTGTGGTTGATTGGATCTCAGGAATGACAAGGGTAGCATTGAGGAGTCTCGAAACTGCAACAACATCAGAAATCTGCCAAACAAGGGAGCCTAATAAGTCACTGTACTATTTAAATGCAAGCATATTATGCGCCAGAGGTATCCTTACCGCATTCCTGATCTCATGGAAACCACCACGAATCTTGACAAAGATGAATCCAGTCGATTGCATTTCAGGAGCTGCAATAACACCAAGAGACAAAACAAATTGTAACAAGTATAAAGAGCATGGGGAAATACTGAATAGCACAGAAATATACTTCATATTGTTCAATTACTTTATTCTAGAATGCACGCCAAAGATTATTAGAAATGAGATATAAAGTTGGCCTAGCCTCTGATCATATTAAACTACTAAAAGGATTGGCACTGTGTAAAGAATGTTACTGCAGCATACACAACAATTCCTCTATAAAATATATCAAGGCTTATTTCAAAAGACTCACGAAATGGATTATAGGTATATTAAAGTATCTATTTGGAGTCTACAGTTACTTGATTCGTCCAGACTTACTAAATACTTCTTTCCTCACTCCACGATTTAAGTGAGATTACTTAAAAATGTACCAACTGAAGCAGCTTGAGAGCATATTGATTCGAGCAAAAAGTTAGCTCTTT
Source organism: Petunia secreta (assembly GCA_029990175.1). Taxonomy (NCBI): domain Eukaryota; kingdom Viridiplantae; phylum Streptophyta; class Magnoliopsida; order Solanales; family Solanaceae; genus Petunia; species Petunia secreta. Next base: position 1,448,507 of record JARKIP010000051.1, read on the forward strand.
GTACAAAACATTCTAAATTAAGTTCACAATCCCTTTCTGAAAAAGAAAACTACTGCATCTTGTACAACATGGATGAATGGATATACTGTGACAGTTCTCCAATTCAACAGACTTATTAATCTTTACATTCAGGTTTTGATGAGAAGTAGGAGACGTCTAACTGTATAATTCTAACCTGCATAATCTCCACTGGGATTTGCATGAGGATGTAAAGACTCAAGACGCCTAACTGGTGCCCAAAGTCTCCTGTAAGATGGATTCTGCAAGAGAAAGATTTCCATCATTAGCCAACAAGAATACTCATATGAGCTCCAGTAATAATAGCAAATTATTAACCATTCACACCCATTACCAATCCCCCCCCCCCCCCCCCCCCCCCACAAAAAAAAAAACAAACAAAGAAAGAGTAAGATCAAACAATATTTTTTTACCATCAACTTAAGAAAGCAAATGTAGCAATCTACTAAAGGGATTTGAAGCTTTCAAGTAAAAGAAAAGATAAAAAAATTAAAACAGGAAGAACTAAAGAAGAGATGTTGGAGGGCCAAGGGCTTTGGTCCAGTAAGAGCGCAAAACATGATGGATAGGATAGGCGCAGATCCTGGGTTCGATTCCTACATAATAGTTTGGTATTTAAGTGGGGATACGAAGGGCGAGCCCATTTCCACCGAGTTTCAGACCGTTAGCCATTAGCCCTCCAGGATTTCTCGGTCAAAAAAAGAGATCTTGGAGGGGTTTAAGCACATTACACTACATTACATTAGCAGACTCCAAAAAACAGAGTGACCCAAAACTAAATCTATCACCATTTTAACTCGAGCAAGCAAATGCTTCAATCTAAAACAAGGTTTTGAAGCTAAAAAGAAAAGTTAGAAAACTAAAACACAAAGAACTAAACATGAGATTTTGGAGGAGGTTTTTAACTTTTTTATAACCGATAAATTCCTGAGAGCCACTTTAGCATAAAATGAGACTCGGTGGACAATGGACTCACCCCTCAACCATTTCTACTTAAATACCAAGTTTTTGTCAATGACAGGTCTATACCTGAAACGTGTGCCTAACAAACACATCACAAACTCCATTTTTGCTACTAGACCTAAGCCCCCGGCTGGAGTTCTTGGAGGAGTTTAACCACACTACATTAGCACTTGGCAGACTCCAAAAAAAAAAAAAAAAAAGTAACATGAAAAGTAATTTATCACCATCTTAACTCAAGCAAAGATTTGAAGCTAAATTAAGTTAGAAAATTAAAACAGGAAGAGCTAAAGATGAGATCTTGAAGGGGGCACATTACATTACATTATAAGACCCCAAAAACAAACTACAATGAGCCTAAAATTTATTACCATTAACTTCAAGCAAGCAAATGCAGCTGTCTAAAACATGGATTTAAAATTAAAAACAAAGTTAGGGAAGACAGGAAGAACTAAAGATGAGATCTTGTAGGGAGTCTTTTATAACGAAAAATCCCTGATGGCCAATGGCGCGCGGTTCTAAACTCGACGGATAGTGGTCCATCCCTCAACCCTTCTTTAGTTAAATAGCAGGCTTTCATTTGTGAATGTGCTTGAATCCGAAACATGTGCCTAACCCACAAATCACAAGTTGCGGTCTTACCACTTAGACCGAAGCCCAGGGGAATCTTGGAGGGGTTTAAGCACATTACATTACATTAGCACTTAGCAGAACCCAAAAAACAGAGTAACATGAAACTAAATTCAATACCATAAACTCAACCAAGAAAATGCAGCAGTCTAAAACATGGATTTGAAGCACTCACATAATGAGACAGAAAATAAGAACAAGAAGCACTAAAGATGAGATCTTGAAGGGGTTTTAGCACATAACATTACATAAGGAGACCCCAAAAAACAGAAAAACATGAAATTTTACTTTAACCATATGGTATCCGGAACCAACCGGTTCGACTAATCCAGATTCGACACGTAGGGCCACCAAAAGAAAGCATTAATACAGCAATAAGAACTAAAGATGAGATCTTGAAGGGGTTTAAGCACATTACATTTCATTACGGGACCCCAAAAAAAAGAGTAACATGAAACAATAGCCATATGGTATCAAGAACCAACTGGCTCGGCTAATCCAGTTTCGCCATGTAGGAGCAGTAATACAACAAGAACACTAAAGATGGGATCTTTAAGGGGTTTAAGCACATGACATTGCATCGGCACATACTAAACAGAGCAAATGAAACCAAACTTTTCTCTACACCAGTGTTCGAACCTGTGACATGTGTCCAACCCACAAATCACAAGCTTCACTCTTACCACTAGACCAAAGCCCTCGAGCCGAGATCTTGGAGGGGTTTAAGCACATTACATTACATTAGCACTTAGCAGACCCCAAAAAACAGAGAAACATGAAACTAAATTAATTACCATAACTCAACTAGAAAATGCAGCACTCTAAAACATGGATTTGAAGCTAAAAAAGTACTAACAGAACTAAAACAAGAAGCACTAAAGATGAGATCTTCAAGGGAATAAAGCACATTACATTAGCATTGAGATCTGATTTCATGAATTTAGGCCTCCATGAGAAGATAGTAACTGAAGAATGATACTCAGAAATGATCCCATAAGTATGTTTAGCTAAAAGAAAATGCGTAAACAAAGAAAGAGCTGATAGCACTAATCCAGCTAAAGCAACAAACTTCAATTTAGACTTGAATAACATTTTCACTTCACTTTTTGTTGATACCAACTTCATTTTCTTGGTTGAAATACAACACTAATATTACAAAGAACAAAAGGGGTGGTAGAAAATTAGTACTAGAGCTAAATAAATACTAATCTACAATAAAAAGACAGAATCTTGAATAAATATTTGAAAGATAATGTGTGACGGGTGATAGCAGGTATCCGAAGAAATTAGGTAAGGTGCGCGTAAACTAACTCGGACACTATGGCTCTAACAAAGATAATGGGCTAGTTATGGAGAGTAAATTAATTATTGAAGATGGTGTGTGTATATATGTAAAATATAATTGAGTTAATAAGGGGAAGAAAGAAGTCAAAGAGTACTGAAGTAAAGAGAGATAGAGACAATACAACCGCATGAAATGTTTTTATTACAAATTCAATGATGACTTAACTGCCTTCTTGGTTATGGCGCGTGGGAAGCTTAAGGTGGTCTTTCTTAGTAGTACTAATAATTTTACACTAAGCTTAAGCTTAAAGTAATTTTGTATACCATAGTAATAATTTTACCCCTTTTCTAAATGGAAAACTGATTCCTGTGGAACTTTGGAAGAGTGTAGATACTCTAATAAGTATGGAATAGTTAACTAGATTGTTTAATTTTATCTTTATGACGGCTAAAATGTTGGAAGAGTGGAGTACAATGATTCTGTTGTATAAGAACAATGCTATATTCAATATTGCAATAATTATATAGTATTAAACTGCTAAGTCACACCATGAAGTACGAAAAAGGATGGTTGAGATGAGGATGAGGAGAATTGTGTCTATTTCCAAGTACCCATTCGGATTCAAACTAGACCAATCAACTACGAAATCATCCATCTTTTGAGGAAATTGTTAGAGCAATCTTAAGGATAGGAAAATCGAACTACATACGGTGTTCATTTACCTAGAGAAGGCATACAATAGAGTTCTTATAGAGATTTTATGGAGAGGCTTGGAGACCAGATGAGTAATTATGACTTACAAAAGAGCAATCAAAGGATGTGTACAGTGGAGCTAAGACCTGAGTGAGAACCATAGGAGGGGGACTCGAGTCACTTTCTTGTTGATATGGGGCAGCTCCGGGATCAACTCTTATCCCATTTCTATTTGTCGTGACCAATATAATGAATTGACATGACATATTCAAGGACAAGTACCATGGTGTATGTTATTAGCATATGACATAGTGTTAATAAACGAGACACGTAACAGAGTTAACGATTTGTTTGAGGATTGGAGGCAAACTCTAGAGTTAGGCGGAGCAGGACTAAGAATGTATATGGAATGCAAGTTCAGCGATGTATCGCATGAGTTGGATAGGAAAGTGCAGATTGATACATAAGTGATCCCCAAGAGAGGAAGCTTCAAGTATCTTTAGTCTATAATCCAAGGAAATGGAGAGATCGATGATGATTAAGGTGGATAATTGGATGAAATGACGGCTCACATTCGGTGTACTACTCGATAAGAAGGTGTCGCTGAAACTTGAAGCTAAATTCTATAAAGCGGTCATTAGACCAGCTATGTTGTGTCGGGGCATATTGTTGACCAATCAAGAACAAACATATTCAGAAGATGAAAGTATCATAGATGAGAATGTTTAGATAGATGTGTGGGCATACTAGGATGGATAAAATTAGAAACGAGGTCATACATGGCAAGTTGGAAGTGGCCGTAGTGGAGAATAAAATGTGAGAAGCGCACATTTAAATCACCGAGGACATGACGATAGATAAGAAAGCATGGAAGTTGAGGATTATAGTAGAAACATCGAGTGAAGTCGAGAGATATATGTCATATTAGCAGTAGTAAGTATAATTCTTATATATACTAAATTTATCATTTTCTTCGTCTTTATTGCTACTGTTATTTTATTTATTCTGATTATTTTAGAATTTTATGTTGGTACTTTCTATACTTTGAAATGGTCTCTCTATATTTTTTAAGGTAGGTGTAAGATATGCCTACATTGGATAAATACTGAATATATTATGGGTTGTTGTTGCTTTTTATTAATTAAATGATATCATAGATAACATATAATATAACTAGCATAAAAGATTATCTTAAAAAAATATTGATCATTTTCATAATATATTATTATTATTGATAGTGATTATTATAAAAATATCTTACTGTATTTGAGAAAAGATTTACCAGTGAGGACTTGGGGTAAACTCGCAAGAACGGTCGCGTGAAGAAAGCTCAGCAGCCTTTGCATTGTTAAGACAGTAAGTCACGTGATATATGTCAGAATCACGTGACATGAAGGAGTTTAGTTAATGCTTGAAGGATATTTTGGTTGGTTCTCAAGTTGGGGTCCAATGGTGGAGAATAGTGTAGAACTGAGTAGGAGACTTTTCTCCAATCTCCATCTCGTCTTTTCTTGTCATTGCTAACTATTGGCTAGTCCAAAGTACAAATTGGCTCTTCTACAAAGGAGAAATTTTGATTAAGAAAGTCATTTTTATACCTGCTAAACGAAGAATAGCCAATATTTATAGAAACTTCCCCACGATTTTGAGCATTCAGAATGCTTAGACAAGTTTTTATTAGTGGAATGATGTAAGTAAACTGAGTGGTCATTTATTTTGAGTCCCAAAATATAGTAAATATATTCTTACAAAAGTTTGCTCCAATCTAGTTTAATTGTCAAGTGATCTCAATTTTGTGACAAAGGACAAGATAGCAAGCGAGAATAGATAATGCATTATGTGATCACCTAAAATGACTTAACGTAGTAGCAATGCTCTCTAGTGTGGTACTACTAGTCAAGCATGTCGCTTGCATGCTCGAGGTCAAGACTTTGAAACTCAAACTGCATCAGTTTGTTTTGCAAATTGTTTAGTTGGATTATTTAAAATTAGGTGTTGTGGAGAATCGTGGCTTTGACCTCCAACAAGATAAGAATCGAAAAAAATAAACTTGCCAAGCTCTTTTCCTATAGAATGGATTGATGACAAATAAATTTAAAATTTCAAAAAAAAAAATATATATATATATATATATATGTCAAACATAAGTCATTTCAGAACCATAATTTTGAGAGAAAAAACTCCTCATCGTATTTGGTTTGTAGATTCTTATCGTGTTGGCTTGTTGTTGCTGCTCCTCATTTGTTCACTTCTTTAAATATCGACACCGCTGATAAATTTTTTTACATACACCATTACAAGCAAATAAGTGTACTTATGTTTGTTAGATGTCTGCACTTTCGACAATGATCAAATACAGAAATATATGAAGTAGAAAAATTTCAAGTCAACAGTATACACTGTCCGTCCTTAAGAAATCTAATCCCCTCACAGTTACCCAAGGTTTGTGGATTAATTTCTCCCAGGATAGAATGGAATTATCCTCACTGTGATAGCAGTAATTCAAATCGCAATGAACAGCGAACTCAAATAATGGTAGCAAATCACACTGACTCAGAACTTACTTTGTTTTGAAAACAAATACAAAAAGTAATGAGAGAGAGAGAGAGAGAGAGAGTATGAAATGTTTGGATGAACAACATGAGACAAAATGCCTCTATTTATAGCCACAAGATTTGAAGTGAAAAGGCATGAAGGTGTTTTTTCATTTTTGGTGAAGTGGTTGTTCATGAAAGGCAACCTTCAAGGTGGTTGTTCAATGCTTTTTCGTTGAAATAACGATACAACAACTTTGGGAACTTTAGAATATTTGCATAAGTATTTCACTCTTTGATTCCGTTACGAAAACGGCCCCAAGTCAAATATTAATATTAAATATTAATATTTAATAAATAAATATTAATCTTTAATAAATATTTCTTTCATTTCCCATTCACACCACTTTACCTTCTTTCCAAACCCAACAATTCCCCACATGAATGGAGAATGGCTATATGAAGAAAACATGCAGAAAACTGTGTGATTTGCAAGTAAGAATTAATTGCATCTGGATAAGTGGGTTTCCCTTTGAACTTTCCGTAGTGAACATATATTGGATATACTCGGTCAATCGGTAGATTTGATATCTTTGAACCGTCGAACTTTGATGTATACCTAGACAACATATGTCACACAATTAATCCTTGACCATTTTTGGTTCTCACTGTTGTGTTCGTTTCAGCCATGAACACCGCCTGGTTCATGAGTGCGTAGAGAATTGGCCTTACAGAATTCTCCTTGAAGCGGCTTCCACTTCACACTCACATAGGTGATTTCTAAAAGTGTAATCCCGTAGATCTACACTGATTGACAAACCCCGTATCAAACTTAGATAATCATTGAAAAACGTCTTTAACATTTTATCCTTGGTACTCCCTCCGTTTCAAAAAGGATGAACCTTTGCGGAGTACGAGGGTCAAATTGACTAATTTTGACCGGGAATTTGCACATCGAATTTTTAAATTTTTTGAAATAAAATTTATATATTTAGAAACTACATGAAAAATACTATAAGTCACAATAGTTAATAATTCAAAATAGTTAGAAAATATTTATAAGACATGTGGTCAAACATAATCTTGTTTGACCCTTCAAATAGTAATAGGTTCATCCTTTTTGAAACAGAGGGAGTACTAAACATTGTCTTATTAAGAGGATGTGTTGAGTTGTTTGACAATGTTGGAGCGGTCGTACACAACTTTATTTGAGCTCCTTGAACCTAGATCTTGGGATCTCCAGTCTTCTAAGTAGAGTTACCGCCATGACGACTTGTCCTCGGCCATAGTCCCATTCCTCTTGATGATCTCTCAACATCATCTTTAGTTAAACCTTTTGTAAGTAGATCCGATACATTATCCTTTGACTTAACATAGTCAATTGTGATAATTCCTCTAGAGATAAGTTGTCTAATGGTTTTATGTCTTCGTCGTATATGACGATATTTACCATTATACATAAGGCTCTCAGCCCTTTCAATTGCCGCTTGACTATCACAAATATGCAAATCAGTGTCAACGGTTTGGGCTTCCAAGAAGTTTTGGAGCTATTCAGCTTCTTCACCGGCCTTGCTAAGGCTGTGAACTCGGCTTCTTAATGTAGCATCACTTTATAAATAGCTTGAAATGATTGCAACGGTTGTGGCCACAACTTTTTAACATTTAATATATTTCCCAACCATTTTCGCGTTGCTATTCATTTGATGCCCAAATTATAGCATGGTCACTAATTATACAAATCTATCTCGACATGAATTTTATAATTTTCCATTGATTGATTTACCGCTTAAATCCAACTTGATATGGATTTTAACATTAATAATAATAATTTATTTACCATTTTATAGACCAATATTTCACTAAACCCATTCATGAACGGTCAGGTTTGTACAAAAATGTAAACTTTCAATCAATGCATCATCTTTTCATGAAAAATCACAACCTTTCGAGTGACACAATTTCATGAAAAAACACAACCTTTTTGAAAAGGCACAACACCAACCATAATATGGTAGTATGACGATTAGTCATCATTAAGATGAACACGTTGTACATTCACTGACTACCATGTTAAATATCCACCAAAGATATATCTTTGAAGAAATAATTTTTCATCTTAAAGTTCTTCAAACATTGACTTTTAATCATTAGTTATAAGCCAAACGCCCCCACATTTCAAATATTTTATGTGCCATCACTCATATTATAGAACACAAACATTGAAAGAACATGAATAAGATAATGAAAATTTCAAAAGACACACTGTCTTTTATTCTTTCATAATTCGTATTGAGCAACTCAACGCCAATATGTCATAGGGAACCTCTTGAACATAGCCATGCGACCATTGTGTCTTTTATTTCTAGATATGAATTTATTTGAGTGCCCAATAGCTTACAACATCCAAGTCAATAAGTAATTTATATCTTATTCATGTTGCTTCCATCCAAGTCTTTCACTTGTACTATTGTCTTTTCCAAACAATCTCATAATTATTTGAAAAATTCCATATTGACACTTCAATTCTAATTTCTTAGGAATGAAGACACAAAATTCTTTTATCGGTTTTTCTTTTGAGACCCACAGGTCCCTCATTGCAGGAAAGAACCATTTCACAAAATATTATAAAGCCAATGCGGACTTTTCACTATATTCCCTTATTAAGGGAATAACTCGACCAAGAAGAGTTCTATGTCAAAACCAAAACATAGTCTTCTAATATCCTGCGTGACATTCTTCTCTTTATTGCTTTATGCAACCATAAAGAAAGATACACAAAAGAAAACCAAGATTACTACCCTTAGTAACCTTTATCCAAACGTCACAACTTTTCGAAAAATAAAAGTTCATTCAATTTTATGGCAACAAATTTTCCCAAGACTGTGTGCAAATTGGTGGTCTCATTCACCATGCAACCACTGTCATAACACCAGATTTATGCCATAAACTTCTGTGCCAAAATAAACTTAATATATTGGTGAAGTTTTTAATCTTCAAAACCAATTTCATATAACGGTGAAGTTTTTAATCTTTAAAACCGATTTCATATAACGGTGAAGTTTTTAATCTTCATAACCGCTTTAATGTAATGGTGAAGTTTTTAATTTTCAAACCAAATTCAAAATTACAGTGAAGAGATTAATTTTCAAACCACAAATAACAATATAAATAATTTAATAATCTGGAAGTATTTAATCTTCTGAACGGATTAAACATACAATAATTTTAATAATCTGTTGAAGTATTTAAATCTTCAAAAACGGAATATTAAATTTGGAGTAGAAAATCTTTTCAGATTTTAGTCTCCACAACAGTTTGGAGTAGAAAATCTTTTCAGATTTTAGTCTCCACAAACAATCTATTAACCGCAGGCCAAAATACAAATTAGATTTCTTAAGATTGTTAGATGTCTGCACTTTCGATAATGACCAAATACGGAAATAGATGAAGTAGAAAAATTTTAAGCCAACAGTATACACTGCCTGTCCTTAAGAAATCTAATCCCCTTACAGTTACCCAAGGTTTGTGGATTAATTTCTCCCAGGATATAATGGAATTATCCTTACTGTGATAGCGGTAATTCAAATCACAGTGAACAGCGAACTCAAATAATGGTAGCAAATCACACTGACTCAAAACTTACTTTGTTTTGAAAACAAATGCAAAAAGTAATGAGAGAGAGAGAGAGAGAGAGAGAGAGAGAGAGAGAGAGAGAATGAAATTTTTGGATGAACAAAATGAGGTAAAATGCCTCTCTATTTATCGCCACAATATTTGGAGTGAAAAGGCATGAATGTGTTTTTTCATTTTTGGTGAAGTGACTGTTCATAAAAGGCAGCCTTCAAGGTGGTTGTTCAATGCTTTTTCATTGAAATAACGTTATAGCAGCTTTGGGAACTTTGGAATATTTGCATAAGTATTCCACTCATTAATTCCGTTACGAAAACGGCCCCAAGTCAAATATTAATATTAAATAATCATATTTAATAAATAAATATTAATATAAATATTAATCTTTAATAAATATTTCCTTCATTTCCCATTCGCACCTACCTTCTTTCCAAACCCAACAATGTTTGCTTATTATTTATCAAAATACATATAACTCTAGGTTGGTGAGCACTCAAGGAATCCTAGTTCGATATGCTTTGCCTTAGACACATCAATCTCATTCCGGGCATAAAGAGAAGTTCACTATGATGGAGTACCTTTTTCTCCTTAACCAAGAATTAGTTATATGTATCTTCGGGGACATCCGATAAAACCAAGAATTAGTTATATGAACTTGTGTTGATCTATTCCACGAGCTTCTTTTCTGCTTCCTTCAAATATGACTTGTGGAGAATCCACCAACACGTCTGTATGATAATGATAAACTGAATTAGTCTAGTGTTACAATAATAGTTTTAGATAGTTATTTTATTCTCCCAAGCTCTACTTCATCAAATAGCTTCACCCACAAGAAAAGGTAGCTCGGTGCACAAAGCATCCCATTCACGCAGGATGCGGGAAAGGCCGGGCCCCAATGACCTCACCCACGATTTCAAATTTGAATGTAAAAATGTAAAAATTTCACACAGAGGCACTTTCACCAGTAGACTTTGGTTTGAGGACATTTTTTTTTTATTGGTTTTACATGACAGACCACTTTTTGGAACTTCAATCCTTGTGGGCTGAACATCACACAAGTCCAGCCCACAAGGATTGAAGTTCAACTTCAGCCCACCACAAGGATTAAATTTCAACTTCAGCCCACAAGGGTTGAAGTTTACGCATCTATGCCTAAAAGTTCAGCCCACAAGGATTGAAGTTTCAAAAAGTGGCATCTCATATAAAACTATTAAAAAAAGTGGCCTCAAACCAAAGACCACTGATAAGTGACTATTCGTGCACTTTGCCCAGTAAAAATTTAGTCTATCAACCAGTTTTTCCATCCCCATCTAGGTTTTAGTCAGTAAAGTTTTTCTGCAGAAATAGCTTATTTCGGGTCTTTGCTCTAATCCCCCATTAAACAAGCTCTTGCAATGCCCTATCTTCAACCTTCTGCATATGCCTAACTTTAAATCTTCATGTTTGAAGTTGTTATGCCTAGGTTTGAAGAAAAGATTGAAGTTGAAAGTAGCTATGGTTTGCAGCTAAAAGTTCCATGTGCCTAACTTCGAACCTTCACTTCAGACATGAAGGTTTGAAGTTATTATGCCCAGGTTTGATGTTGTATGTTACTTATGCCCAGGTTTGAAGTTGGAACTTACTATACCCAACTTCAAACCTTCCGATTTGAAGTTGAACTTCCGACCTTCAGTACTTGACTTCAACCCTGAAGGTCCGAAGTTAAAAATTAAAGAATTGAAGTTCACGCCAGTGACTAAAAATAAACAATTTCAAAAATTTGCTGAAATGCGCGCCCAAAACAGGCTATTTGTGCACTTCCTCCAATAGAGGAAGCGGGATTGGGCTAACTATTTCCTCTTTTTGATATTCAACAAATTTGTCAACCAAAATATAATGCATTTGACTTGTTCTTATAGCACGAAAAAGTACATATTATTGTTAATTTTCTCCCTTGTTGCACCAAGCTATTGGATACAAAACAAGACACAAGAAGCATTTAGTTCAATGTTATCACCATATTGATGTATTTTAATCAAGTCTTGCTAGTTGGAGTGACCAATTCAGATCAAGAAGAGAATAAGCAAATAAGAATATGATACATCCATAAGATAACTCAATTTTGTAGCATCTTAGTTTTCATATAAATTGAAGTCAATCTTGATTTTGGAGACCAGGTCATGGCCACCAGAGAATGACATTGGACATAATACCAACCAAGGGAATATATGTTAAGACTCCAATTGGCAACTTGGGTAGGGACCTTTCCTAGGTCTTCAAGCCTAATCCAACAGTTGGTGTATATGGTTAAATGTTCAGAAAAGTATTTCTTAAATCATTGTTTACTTGTACTAATAATTAAAGTTAAACAATTTGATTAGTTTAAACATCGAGTTCAAATAATTATTTTCCTTCAATAGCACGATCCTTTGGCGCAACTCCAAGTTAATTTTTTTTTCTTTATTAAATTTTGTGTCAAGTCAAACTACGATAAATAAATTAGGCCGGAGGGAGTATATTACAAACGACTAAACCTATTTACTCCCGCATAAACTATAGTAGCGGGATAAATCGAAAAAAAAAATTGCAATACCTTGATATTTGAAATTTACTTTTAAATTTATACATCATTTCCTTTATTCTCAATCTTTTAAATAACATTGCATCCAGTTGTACATAAAAAGCATTAATTAATGAACTTAACAGGTGGGTTTAATTTTAAGGTACATATTAGGCTTGGATAATTAAAGGCTTTAGGTAAGTCAATGAAATAATTTAGTAGTCAAGACATCACTATTCTAACTTTATATTCAAAATAATTGCATGATCACATTTGTTTATTTAGACCTATTCGATAAATACATGTTCAAATCTTAGCAAAAACAAACAATCTACATGATTTTCTCTCATCTGTCTAATATTTTGTAAGAATAGTTACTCAAGTCCACCCAGCAAAATAGTCAACATGCCCAAAACTAACCGACACACTATCTTATTTGTCTAGTTTTTGGTAAATGAAGTCCTCAAGTCTATTAGGTGCCGGTAATAGAAGTGTTGAAAATCGATGCGGACGCTAGCGTTATTAACAACATACCTAATATCATTCATAAATAAGATCAATAAAGAGTGAAATGTACCTCACTTTACCTATAATTTGCGTAAGGTAGAGAAGTTGTCTCCGACAAACAGTCAGTTCGGACACCACACTTTTTTTAAAAAAAAAAAAAAAATAGAAAAAAAGGAGAAAAGATGCATTGAAAAATCAGCATGAAGCCATCAACCAAGACAAAAGCAATGAAGAAAAAAAGGCGGACTAGTCCAAGTTCGAAAAGGTCCCTTCATCCGGCTAATTCAATGTGTGTACACTCTGGCTATAGACAAAGCCATAACACAAATATTATTGGTCCCTCTTCTCAATTTCCCTTTTCACCAAAACCATCTTACTATTAATAGAAACATTCTCTCTTTACAGTTTCTTTGATATCACTGAAAACCATTGCAGTTCTTGATTTTCTCAGTTCTTAGGTATGTTTTATGTTAATCTGAAACTTGGGTATTTGTTAGTTTCTTTGTATTTGCATTAATCAGTTAACACTTTTATGAATTCTATGCATTTTATTTCCCCTTATAAGTTGTTTGACTTTGAAATTTGGTGGTTTTTTTTTTTTTTCTTTTCATTCTTGCTGTTAATTTGCTCCTAGTTTAGACGGGTTTCTTGAAGGGGAACCTTAGAGCAGTCCTGTAGGTCACGAGCTCAAGCCGTGGAAACGGCCAGTGATGGTTGCATCATGTAAGCTGCGTACATCACACTCCTTGGAGTGTTGCGTGAACGTGGGATGCTTTATGCATTGGGCTGCCCTTTCTGCCCTTTAGATGGGTTTCTTAAAAATCTTAACTTGGATGGTTCTTTGCTTGGATGAGTTTATCTATAGAACATTGGCTTTAAAGTATTTGACTATAAAGCCTCCAGGGCGTTGGTCTAGTGGTAAGAGCACAAACATGTGACGTGTAGGTTATGCATAACGAATTTGAAGGCAGATGCGGTAAAAATCTGGTATTTAAGTGGAGAAGGGTAGAGGAGGCACGCTCATCATTCGAGTTTCAAACCTTGTGTCAGTAGTACTGGGGTATTTTTCAGGTTTTTGGGCTAGTAATAATAGCTCAGCTATGTTTAGGCGGGCAAAAGCATGTTATTTAAGTGGAGCATGATAGAGGAGCGTGCTCAACTACCAATCAAGTTTCCAACCTTGCTCCATGCAGGCTTGGGGATTTCTGGCTATCAAGAAAATAAAGGAAGTTGATCATAGTTTAGATGGGTTGTCAGTTATCTTAACTTGCATGAGTTCTTTACTGCACTGAGCTTATCTTTGGATCATTGGCTTTAAAGTGTTTGACCTTTATAATGGTGACTGTAAAAGGGAAGCATGAGAAGAATCTCGTTTTGTACTAATTTGGTTAAATCATGTATGGATTGCTATTTTCTTGAAAAATGATTTCACTGTTCTGTATCACATTATAGAAATTAAAATAGACATGTTGAACTGGATTATCTGTTGCAAAAAGAATGGATGTGCATTTGTCGCCTGAAGGATTAAGTGGAAGTCATGAGCCCCCGGGTTTTGGTCTAGTGGCAAGAGCACGGCTTGTTATTTGTGTGTTAGGTGCATGTCAAGGTACTGACCCTTTCGTTGGCAAAGCTGGTATTCAAGTGGAGAACGATAGAGGGGCAGGCCCATTATATATCAAGTTACAAACCGTGCGTGACTGGTCCTCGGAATTTCTCATAATAGAAAGAAAAATGGATTAAGTGGAAGTCCTAATTATTGTTTTTCCAAGATTCATCACATTGTTCATGTGGAAACTCATAATTATGTTATTGGCCTCAGTATCTTATACAAAACTATGGTGTTATATGGTCTGGGTGAAAGCTGAAGGAGGGGCCTTGTTCTTGTGTTATATTGTTGGATGCTATCACACACAAGTTTGCATTTTCACCACCTGGCTATGTATTTGGCGGCAGCGACGATAGACATGCTTGTTGACTCCATGAAAGATTCATTTTACTTCAACCACAACTACAACAACAACAACATACCGAGTGTTACTCCACAAGTGAGGTCTGGGAGGGTGAGATACTGAGATGTACGCAGACTTTACCCCACCAAGGTGAAGAGGCTGTTTCCGCACTTCAGCCACAAGTGCGCCTTGAATTTTCTTTTACTCTATCACTTTGTTCCAAAACAAAGAGGGAAAGTAAAACTCTATTGCAGTTCTTTTTATTGCTTAAATGGGTGGATAAGTGTGCACTTTGTCTTTTGCTTCTTTTGGCATGTGTTACCCTGCTAATGTGAACTGAAGTTACCTATCTTCCTGCTACGAGTATGAAGCTTATTATTAATAATGATATGTTCTTCTAAGTTGAAATTTTGTCTTCTTCCTTTTTACCACTATTTGATATGTCGAATGCATATCTTCGATATGGTTTTTTACCTTTTGTCAATAATGACAGTTAACCCTCCAGTACAATACTGCAACATGGTCCAGTTGCTTGCTTTTGGGGAAAAATTGAAGAATGGTTGATAAGACTGATTTAGTTATTATTGGCATTTCTGTCGGTTTGGCCTTTGGAATTCTCATTGCATTACTTGTGTTTCTTGGGGTTCGATGGTACAAAAGACGTGCTCATCTTCGGAGATGTGGAAATGAGCGAAGTTTGGCAGTTCTCCCAATTCGTACCAATGGATTTGATGCAAGTACTGAGTTTAGTGCAGAGCTCTCGATTTCCAAAGATATTAAGACATCTGAACCTGTTATCGCAACTTCACAGCAGAGCTGGTGGAATCAATCTAGTAAAGACCGCTTTGCTTCAGCTTCAGGCTTACCAAGATACTCTTACAAGTAAGTAAACCTTAGCTCTATAATGGAATGGTAATCTCTTGATTTACATTTTGTGCTATAGGAGTCCCTAACTAATAGAAAAGGATCCGATAATCCTGTACTGATCTTACTATGCAAATCTCAAGGTCATCTATGAAGAGTGGATAATTGATCTCTTCTGTGTTATACTAATCAATACGACCTGATTGGTAAGTAGAAGATCTCATGCATTAGAAATTTAGAATACATACCTTGTATATCTAACTCCTTCTCATGGTACTGGTTACTAGTGGAAGCTTGAAATTCTTGGGACAGTGTCTGTCTATCAAGCTTCCTGTACTCAATATCTCTTGATAAGTGGCCAAGAAAGCTGATGCGCAATGTTACTTGAAGTATATTTTGATTCCTTTGATCAAAGGCACCACTGAATGCTTTCTAAGTGTCCCAGAGTTCCTTCATCTGTAGCAGCACCCTTGTGCTTAAGTCCTTTTCCTTGAGGCAACCTTAGTTTTTTCAATCTGCTATTCCTCTTGCGTCTTATGTCATTCCATAAGCTTAGCTTGATTTGTAGTAGCTCCTAGTGTCAGAATGCTGTGAAAGGTAATCATAGCTTTTGACCAAAGCGTGCTACTTATCCTCCAGACAAGACATAACTGAATTGAGGCAAAGCGAAAGCTGGAAAATGTTGCAGTTATACTGGGTGTTGCTACTAGCCTGGGGAAAATATGTTTTTTATGGAGATCTCATTAAGTTGGGCCACACTTCTGTTAAATATTGCGGTATGAGATTTTATGTGTATGGAACTGCTTGATCTAATGTTCTGTTGCCTCCAGGGACATTCAGAAAGCAACACAGAACTTTACAACCATAGTGGGAGAGGGAGCCTTTGGTCCCGTATACAAAGCTACAATGCCGGCTGGTGGAGTAGCTGCAGTGAAAGTTCTTGCTACCAATTCAAAACAAGGAGAAAATGAGTTCTTTACAGAGGTTTGTATAGCTCATTAACTTAATCCTAGGAACAAACGAGCAATAGCATGATTGGTTTTAAAATTTTTAATTATACTGAAAGAATTATGCTGTGGTATCCTCTGATGTTTGCTGCTCATCCAACAGAGAAAACTAAGATGGTCTTTAAGAATATCCATATCTCACTTTTATTTTCAAATCTATTTCCTACTCTGTCTTCAGCAATGAAACTAGTTTTGATATGAATCATCATTATTAATAAGTGGAAGCATAGCTTCCGCCAAGGTAACAAGGTGGCACATCTGCTGGCAAAGGAAGGACTCAACAAATCTTTTGGCAATACTCTGACAGTCCTATTGCAATCACCGGAGCTCTCCTGTCAAGCAGTCCAAGATGATAGTTTAGGATTAACTACTATTACGAAAATTATTACTCCTGTCTATAATGAATTATGTATGCTAGGAAATCTATCTGTACTAAGTACCCAAAGCGCTACAGACGCTTCTACTCCGACCGCTCTCCCTCCGGATGTAATGCCACCTTGAAGTTCGTTTAATATAATATAATCTACTGTTAACCAAAAAAAAAAAAAAAAAAAAAATGTAGATGCTATCAAATTTATACCGTGGCCATTGTAAGGTAATTTATCTACTTCTTTGGCACCTCCCTTCTTTGGCACCTGCACCTCCACGAAATTCATTCCACCTGCCACTGATTTTTGTTGATAAGCAGAATCTTAAACAAGTTTCTACCTCATGAGTGTAGAAAACCTAGATTAACTTTTGATTTAGGTTTTTCATACTGCAGGTTACACTTCTCGGTAGGCTCCATCATCGTAATTTGGTAAATTTGATTGGCTACTGTGTGGATAAAGCACAGCGCATGTTGATCTATGAATTCATGAGTAATGGAAGTTTGGAAAACCTTTTGTACAGTAAGTAATTTTTACTCTTGTTGATAATATTACTTTTGCCTGACCTAACAGCTGATGATTAAATTCTACACATTATGCTTTTCTGTGGAGAGTTGCTTTCCAGGTAGCAAGAATTTAAGGTCTAGTTATCAATATATTTTTGTCGAAAAGGACATAGGTGGCCATTGTACAGTTAGACTACCATTTCATATTTACCAGCTTGTTATCTTCTAGTCTTCCTTGTGGTCCACTGGGAACAGATTGTAAATCAGACTAAACGTAATGAGTTATACAGATACGATACCATGAGTTCTGTTATCTTTGTGGTTGAAAAGTGGAAATGAAGTCAGTAAGGGAAAAGATGAAACAAGAGACTCTGTTCTCTGTTTACTTATTTAGCATAGGTAAAGGAAAGGGAGAGTTTTCTTATATAAGTAAAAAGAATATGGTGATTTGAAAAGATGAAGCCAGTTTGCCCTTGTATTTCTGTTGTGGGTTCGCTATATTTGACCATATATGAGCCAGGAACTTAGTGATCAATTGTTTGTACACATTCAGGTGAGGAACAAACTTTGAGCTGGGAAGATCGGTTGCAAATTGCTCTTGACATTTCACATGGCATCGAGTATCTGCATGACGGGGTAGATTGAGTGCCAAATTAACTTCTATTTTTGCATGGTCGAGTGATTGGATACTCATTCTTCCTCCACATTTCTTTAAAACAGGCAATCCCCCCAGTAATACATCGAGATTTGAAGTCAGCCAATATATTGCTAGATCATGCAATGAGAGCTAAGGTTAGTTGAGCAACTTGTTTTATGTTGTGTGAACAAACTAGTTGTGACTACAGTATGAAGGCTTCTGTCATAGTTGTCACTAATTGCCTTTGAACATAATCTTTGATTAGGTTGCTGATTTTGGGCTGTCAAAGGAGGAGGTATATGATGGCCGGAATTCAGGTCTCAAAGGTACATATGGCTACATAGACCCGATGTATATATCGACAAACAAGTATACAGCAAAGAGTGACATCTATAGCTTCGGTGTTATCCTCTTCGAACTAATCACCGCTATCCACCCACACCAGAACTTAATGGAATACGTTAATCTTGTAAGTTCTTTCTTAATGGGATGATACACTTCGTATTTCTTTCTTCGAATCAAAACTTTTAATTGTCTCCCATGCACTTGACTTCTCATCTTCCACAGGCTGGTATGAGTTCAGATGGTGTTGAAGAGATTCTTGACCAGAAACTTGTTGGAACATGTAATCTAGAACAAGTACAGAGTCTTGCTGAAATTGCTCATAAATGCATACACAAAACTCCTAGAAAGCGTCCTTCCGCACGTGACATTTCACATGCAATATCGAAGATAAAGCAGCAGAGGCGCCTTGACAAAGCAGATACTATGTCATTCGCAATATCCGACTATTCAAGAACAGCAAGTAGGATAGAGCAGCAACATATTGAATTGAACTACATGACCAGCATAATTGAGAGAGCTACTGAATGAAAAATCATTCAAAACTTACAGATATAGGAAAACCATTGAAGCATGCAGAGCAATGAATTCAATCAACTGCCATAGAATTATCTTTTTGGAAACTGTGAGCTTCATTAGTTGCTGTATTTTGCACCTCAATGATGTAAAATTTGCACCAAATTATCAATTGTCCAAAGGAGTTATATGGTAGTTACTGTATTTTTTGTGAGAGAGTTAGCTAAATTCACTAGTAAAAGAAACAGTGAAATAAAACGGCTTCTAAATTTGCAGTAAAAGGGTTGAGTCTCATTTCCCTATGTACAAGAATGAAATGGTGAAAAAAAGTAAACATAAGCAATAGATACTTTTCACCCCAAGATTGGTGGATTGTCATGATAGCTTGAAGCGGGTTCAAAAGATCTAACTGTATGGAGTTTTTACTGTCTATTACCATAGATGGATTTCCACAACGGGAGGTTGAAAAGAAAAAATGAGTGGATGGTTAGGAAGACCAAAATTCATAAAGGATTAGTAATTGAGATTATGTAAGTTATCCAAGAGGATATTTCTGTACATAAAAGGAATTCAAATTGGAGCTTTACGTTGGTAGAAATGATCAAGAAGTATATCCTCTGTAATAGGCTTTTGACTTGTAAATTGGATAAAAAAAAGTTCTTTTTCTCTTGAACTTACCGTTCGATTAATGGGAAAAGGACCAAATTTGTTGCGGTACTATTCGGACCAAGATATGTTCTATCAAGAGCTTTACAAGCTTCTTGCCAATATGACATACGAATGTTATAGGGAAATTGGTGCCAAAATCAAATATGACAGTATAAGGCAGGGAATTGACAAATGATGCACATACTGCAAACAAGTGTCTCGGCTACAGAATTAAGCAACGGAGACCAGACATTTCATGTAAGTTAGACATTGAGAAAGTCTTTGATTTTCAATTTTTCTCCTAAATGTCAAATTCTTTTTCCAGGAATTCTTATCACCACAATAATTTCTGACTATACATTTCCCAGTTCTCTTTACCTTTATTTATGTGTTGTTGAAAATCTTCATCAATTATTACATTTGTGCAATATCATTTGTAGAAAGTGGAGCAGTAAGATTTCTCCAGTATCTACTTCCTTCTCTAGCTAGTGCTATTAGTGCTAGAAGTTGTATTAAACAAGTTGCAACCAAAACAAAACATTTAAGTCTCCAATGATACTGGATTTCATTTCTCAACATGATGCCAAAAAAGGTCGCACATGGAAAGATTTGGTTAATGAATACAAATCAAAATGAGAATTAATACACACCATCTTAAGATTTGAAATCAAACTTGATCAGTATTTCTTGTTTGTAACTTATTATAAAATCAGATCCACGGAGGCATCTTAAATTTGAATTGGGAAATAGACAGACATTGCCACTGGAAGCTATTTACAAAATTCACTGAGAAACAAGAAAAGAAAGTGAACTAGTAAGATTTAACTTCTAAATCAAATACACTTAAGAATGAAAAATGCAGCTTCTCATATTTAAATGGAAGCCTTTGACAAACTGGAGAGAAATAAAAGAGGGTGAAGGCTAAAATAATCCCACAGTCCTACAGATTCAAAGACCAGTAGCAGTGAAAATCACGTACTACCTTCGGTTCTAAGCCGTTTGTGCATATGATCACAATTGTCTTCTCTACTCAATGTTGTAGCAGTAATTCCACTACTTGGGGATTTGCCAACATCAAGTTGTACTCTAACATTGGCCTGCGACATATCAACTCCCATAGATGCTAGTGTCTGGTTTAGGGTATTCAGCAACCTGTTAACACCAGGATCCAATGTCACCCGAGTATAATCCATAATCAGTAGCATCACACAAATCAGATCAACGAGTTGTTCAAACCAGAAAGAGGGCAAGTGCTCATGACAGAACATAACGTACATCATTTTGTACTTTTATAATCGATAATTCCCGAGAGCAAATGGTGCAAGGTTCAGAGCTCAATGGAAAGTGGACCCACCCCTCTACCCTTCTCCACTTAAATACCAGGCTACGACGGGGTCCAAACCCATGTCGTGCGCCTAGCCCACACATCAAAAGCTAAACTTTTACCGCTAGACCAAATGCTTGGGGGCAACGTAATGGACATCACTTTGTTATTCATTAGTTCATTTTAATGAGAAAGTCTGGAAAAAGTAAAAGCAGGCGCAAACCTCAACATCCAGATATCTGCTTTTAATAACCATAAGCTGAGTAGATAAACCTAGATTCCTATTAGATGGCTCAGGTAGAAAAGTCAAGAGGAAGCAATAGCCATGATATATGTAAGGGAACATGATTAACATTTGAATGCACAGGTAAACAAAGTCGAGGCACTACATAATAGTTCATATTATGACTTCCTTCAGGCCATTGAAATCTTTTTAGATTTGATAACTTTTCTCACAAAAAGAGATGCAGAACCACGAGGTGCTGCAGGTTTTACAAAGAGTCATACTCAAAGGAGCTCAAAAAGCTGAATTTGCATTTAAATCAAGTTATCTACCAGCAAATGCCTCATAACCACATTATCATTAGAAAGTCTGAATCTATTTCATGCAGATTTTAACCACAGGAGTACTGATTTAAGATGGGTCCAGCTATAGGCTATGTTTGCTTGGATAGACGGACTCGGACTCGGGTTCGGTATCCAATACGGGTGTAGATCTAAAGGTTAGATTCGTCATCACATAAATTTTAGGGTCCGAGGGTATGGATTGAAGTATGGGGTTCGGGATATAGCCACTAAAAGTACATATTTCGCACAGTTCAGCGAAGTTGATAAATTAGAGCTAGTATAATTAAATTCTTTACGAATACTTCATTTTTTCTTCATAAGTTATCTCGTATTATAACAAAAAGAGCACTCAAACCAAATACTCAATCAACCTATACTTCTTGGTCATAGGTGTCATCAAAGCACCCAAGTTAGGTTGTGACTGAATCCTGTGTGGATCCTAAATCGTGTCGGATCAGCACAAGTGCAAGCAAGGATTTTGAGGAACCCGAGCAAGATATGTAATTGGTAAGAAACTGGAACTTGACCTTTGATGCTCGAGGCAATTCCTCTAAGACCTTGATTGCCACTAGGCCTGTTAGACCCGAGGGACTCAAAGTGATAAACCTACTTCATAGGTGTAATACAAGTTCGGCGTCACCGCGTCATTACTAGAATTAAGAGTGCAAGTCATGGGCATTAAAGATAGGAGTTTGAATTGCCACCGTAATAGAACATACAATTCATAGCTACAAAAAACCTGAGCTCTCATCTTACCTTTGAGAATACACATTTGAGATCCCAGCTTCTTCACCATCAACTCTCACTTCTTCTTGGTCGTTTCTACCATAGCTCGGAACATCAGAGTCGATCACATCTTGTTTACCTGGCCAATATAATGATTGCAACTGGGAATTGCAATGTTCAGCATCAGGAGATGATTGAGAGGGTTGAACAGACTCATTTTCAAATAGATTAGACTGCAGTGGCATGTTAAAAGCCATTGCTTCATTCGCTGCCATATGGGGATCATCTGTCACTCTATATAAAGCAGCGACAGTCGAGTTCGGATCTACGGAGTTCTGTGCACTTGCAAGCAATGTTGGGTTAATGACAATATTATCTTCATGAGTAGAGCCATTTCTGACTATTTGGGACTGTTCAGCAAAGCCTTCTACAGGCCCAGAAGTGCTCCTCTGACATCAATAAAACAAAACATTAGTTTTACTTTAAGAAAAGCAACTACAGCATCCATCCTAAAGTTGTGCCTCACTTACCTCCTAAAACTCCTGAAATCTGGTAATTAGGCTTTGGAGGAAATAAAAGAAGAAAATGTTAGCCTTTGTTTTAACTATAGGCGGGGGTCTCCAAGGAATACAAATAACTTCTGGAATTATTTATTTGGCAAGTGCCTGGAATAAACTAGCGAATTATATGACTCAATTGTACAGCAATGGGTGCATACAGAGGTAAGCCAGAGTACATTAAGTCCTTTTCACATCCGCCTTTCTAGGATTGAACAAATTCTGCTTCCAAATAGTGCACCAATTTCATTATTTTCTAATATTTGGTTTACAGATTACTGCACCGAGTCATGTGGTAATAATGAATCTACTTTAAATTCTACAATAAAACCATGCCAAACTTATATATATTTGGCTCTAGAGAAGTGAACAGAGGGAACAACAATGTAAGTATAAAGATCAGGTCTCTAGAGGACAAGGAGCCAACCATCTTTTGCCAAAGAGGGAGCATCCATAATACTTCCATGTCGCAATTAATATCACACAGTCGACATTCCAAAATGCTGGAAAAACATCATGTTAACAAGGAGAACAAAATGCTGTGTTGATGCTAAAAGTAGTTAATCAGGAAAAAACAAAATTTTGCTAGGTTACCAAGCAAAAGAAGCAAGTCAGCGAGCAAGACATGAAGAGAAAGGAGTTCTAAGCAAAACATTCAAACCGAGAAGATCCCACAGTACATAAGAATCTAAAAGTAAAAGAAGTATCGATCTTACCCATGGCATCAACTTTGAGGGTTCAGCACTCCATCCCTGGTAGGTTCCTTCATACATCTGTAATTTCTCTTGTAGAAACTGGATATACTGTATTACCTGTATTTTGTATTAAATGTTGAGGCTAATCCTAGTGACAACTTAGTAAACAAGGTTGAATAAGCATCAACATAGGCAAGTAAGTGAAATGTCACACCTCTAACAAGAATGAAGCTCTGTCTCTCTTCTGATCATTTTCAGGTATGAGATCTCTCAGAGCCTGAAATCTGCAAAATATTAAGCATTTCTCAGCTTTGTGAATGAGAATGCTGAGAATCACCTAAAGAGGCAACTAAAATCCACCAAGTATCAAAAGCGCGTACAAAAACTACTTTTTTTACATGCTGTGCAAAAGCAAATTCTCTTAGCATTAACTCCAGGGCAATGTTGATCCTTTGCCACAAAACAACCAAGAAGTTGTGTGCATGTAGCACCTACAGGCTACAGCCTTACATGTTGGTTGACTAAATTCAATTTCCCCCTTGGGAACACCAGTTACACCGAAGAGTAGAATTAAAGGCTCACATACTCAGAGGTACATATAGAAGAGTTGTAAATGATTACCACGAGATTGCCCCTAAGTGCCATTTCTAGACTAAAAACCAATCTAAACGGCTAGTTGTGGGCAGGGGTGGATGTACACCATTAAACGCGGTTCACGTGAACTCATGGTCTAGCCACGACACTACGTATATTATGTACATATTTTTCAAAATATGACAAATATGATGTTCATGAACCATTGCTTTAAAAATTTAAATGGTTCACTTGATCAGACGATGGTTCGCTTACACTCGGTAGTAGGGATCAATCTTCATTTAAATGTCATATAATAATTTTTTTTCTTTAAAATAGCATCGTATAAAATAATATTTAACCAATATACACGCCATTTAATATTTTTTTCTTAATAGATCATCATATAAAATGATATTTAACCTATATACATAGTATAATTTTTTGAACGAAGATTGTTCGCCGGTTACTCTTGGTACGCTATAACTCCCCTTGCAGTGGTGAACCCATCCTTTTAAATTTCCTAAATCCGCCCCTGGTTTGGGGTAAATTTTCTAAAAGGCTAGTTCAACAACTCAAGTATGTATAACATTTGAAAGGAGCTAATGAACAAAACTAGGGGACTCAAACAAAGCACTGAGGACTACCATGGGGTTAAGGCGAAAGTAAAGCACACAAGTTACAGAAGTTTAAAAACACCACTACTTCTGGATTTATTATTAAAAAAATCAAATTGCAATTAAGCAACTGATTTTGGTATCCATTTTACATTACAGCTAATATTAATTCAATTCCTCAAAGTAGAGATTCAAATAAGCCACCGATTCGTGAAAGATCATTTGCGCATCATTATTTGAAGTCGCACACTTCTTTGAAGTGTGTGGATTTGGCCATGAAGAGATACCTCCTCACTTCCGACGAAGGATAATGTATTTGTCCAGACAAGATGTTCAATATGCTAACTTTCTTTATGTTAATATCATCACTAGCAAAACGAAATATACTAAAAGTACTGGTTCAAAAGTTTATTGGATGAAGATCACGTAACCTCAAAGTTGAGCATAAAATAATACTCCCTCTGTCTCAAAACACACTTTTTTTCTTGATGTGTCCCAGAAAGAATGACACACTTACAAAAATCTATTGCATAGAAAGAATGACACAATTACATAGTTAGATACAATATCCACAGAAATATCTATTGCGTGTTTTGGACTACAAATCTCAAAAGGCATCCTTTCTTTCTCAAACTCCACCCAGTCAAATCACATAAATTTGGATGAAGGGAGTACATTTACTTGAATCATGTCAATCATTTTGAGACGTCCAAATGGAAAAAGTTGTCCTGTAAATAATAGACTTGCCTCTCATTAATCTTGATCCTCCTGCGTTGTTCTGTCTCAGAATGCTTCGAACGATGAGAATTTCCCTTCCCATTATTGCTCTTGCCTTCTAGTTTCCCTGTCACCCTCAAAATATCAAACCCCAATAGCTTTAATCAGGGGGAAAAATTCAAATACCAATAGCATAAGAGCTAGCATATAATTTTTTACACATCAAATCGACCAAAGAATATACTCCCTCCATTTCAATTTATGTGCCAAAATTTGAAAGGCACGGAATTTAAAAAAGAGATAAGACTTTTGATATTTGTGGTCGCAAAACATCCAATAACATTTGTGTAAAATGGGAAGTTTGAGTTAAATTGTTTCTAATTTTAAAAAGATGACATTCTTTTTGTAACGGACAAGGGAATGTTGCCACATAAACCATAACAGATGGAGTATATAGGTAAGCCTACATAAATGTTGAAATTTGTAATTTTGAAAATAAGACAGGTTACCTGCTAGAACAAGTAAAGGTACACTAACAATATATGTAAAACAAAGTTGGATTGAGTTTAAGTTATATATATACAGACAGTGTAAACAAATTTCTAAAACTATCAAGTCACCAAAATTCCACATGTAATCTTGAAAATAAGGCAGCTTAGCTGCTACGGTAGGTAAAGTTGAACTAACAGTATATATAATTCAAACTCGGATTGAATTTAAGCTAATACACAGACCGTGTAAATAAACTTTTACACTATCAGGTTTACAAAATTCCACATGTATGCCTACATAAAAGTGAAATTTGTAATCCAGAAAACAAAGCAAGTTACTGCTACAACAGGTAAAGGTGAACTGACAGTGTATATAACTAATACTCGAGTTGAGTTTAAGTTATATACACAGACAATGTAAATAAATTTTTACACTATCAGATTATCCAAAATGTATTCCTACAGAAGAAGAAAAAAAAGTGGATTTATAATACTCAAAATAAGACAGGTTATTTGCTTCAACAGGTAAAAGTGCACTAACAAGGCATATAAGTAAAATCGGGATTGAGTTTACATTATATACACAGACAGTGTAAAAAAGTTTTAGACTGTCAGGTACTGAAAATAAGGTCGGTTAACTGCTACAACATGTAAATAACATAATAGTGTAACTTTTTTTAAAAAGACGGTGCATATAACTTAAACTCGAATAATACAAACAGATATAAATACCCTTATGAGAAGAATCATCGGGAGTTCTAGAAGAAAACTCCTCGTCCTCTTCTTCCACTTCTTCATGGTGAGTTTTCACTGTCCTCACCATTTTCCCCAATTTTTCAGCCCTCAATTATCTGGAAAAAAATAACAAAAGCATAATTTCGTAGAAAAATAAATTAATAGTAGGTTAGAAAAATGAAAAATGATTAAACAGAGAGACTTACGTTATCGGAAATATTGTTGAAATAATTTGGTGCTATCGGAAATATGTTGTAACACAGTGAATAATTATGGAAAATAAATAAAAGTGCAAGAAAATAATATGTATAGAGCTACGTTGCACAAGAAATTATTTGGGAAACCCTAAGCAATTAAGTGGATGTTGGTGGGTCGGATGCACATTATTAGTTATTATTTTTTATCATATTCTAGCCGAGTGTCTATCGGAAACAGGTTCTTCATCTTGATTGGAATAAGGTCTGCGTACATGTCACATTTCTCAAACCCCACTTGTCGAATTATACTAGGTATATTTTTGTTGTTCTTGGTTCACGTCGGAATATACAACGACATGTGCAATATTATTCTACTAGTGGAGTTTAGGGAGAGTGACATGTACGCGGACCTTATAAATTCTCAATTTATAAAACTTAAAAAATAAATTTGTCTCTATGTATTTTTTTTAACCATAGCCAATAATGTCTTGTATTCATTGTTTTGAAAAAAATACATAGTACAAATAAATGTTTATTGAGTTAAATTGTCATGCAATTAGAATATTGCACCCTAATTGTTTTTATAATGTAGATATTAAGACCATTTTACATGTATTTCAATTGATTCACTCAGTATTTACTAGTATTTTTTTAATGGTAGATGTGTGCTTTATTTATTCGTTGATCCTTTTATATAATGGTAAATTCGACTATTTTATTGGATAGATCACCATAAATATTTTGTCTCCCTTGATTTGAATAATTGAACTTTGGACAGTATCAAACTGGGATAATTATCAAAACAACCAGTCAATTTTCCTCCCTTACTTTTGACTAACCCTTACTTTTTATAACCAGTACACACAAAAATGAATACCAGTATGTACAAACAATGACAGTGTATATACAAATGGTCTTTTCACGTATACACACTGTATCACCAAAAAATATAGTGTATACAGTCAGATTTATCGGGTATACATAATGTATACTCGCATTTTTTTAGTTATATTTTGTGTATACACTTTTTTTTTTTTACAGTGTATACATATTTTTATAGAACACAATCGTGTATACATAATCTTCAAAAAAAAAAATGCTGGCGCTTTACCCATCGCAGCTGCTTCGCTGGAGCAAAAGTGGTGGAGAAGCAGCAGCAACCAGCAAGGACGACACCAGATCTAGGAGGGACGACGGAGCAACAGCAACCAGACGGAGCAGATCGATGGTGGAGGCAGGGGTGGGATGATAGATCTAGGACGGGGGAGGTAGGGGGTGGCCGAAAACTGCACCAGCAGTGACGGGATGGCGAATCTAGGACGGGGGAGGCAGTGGGTTGGCCGGAGAGCGGTGGTCGGAGGAAGGGCTGCGGTGGTGGTGAAGGAGAAGGGAAGAGGAAACCCTAAGGGGTGTGACTACAAAAAGAAATCGGGTGTGGTTAAGTGTTTGTTTAATGTAATTTTGAAAAGTAGGGGCTAAAAAAATATGTGGGTCTTTTTGTATACACAGTGTTATTTTCCCTATCAAATTTCGCAAGGTCTAACAAAACTTGGAAAGTGAGGCTATTTTACACAAATTTTCATAAAGGGGTAAAACTATAAACTTGTCTTAGCACCATCGTATTCATGCAAATTTTATTTTCTAAGGGGCCTCTGAGCAAATCCGAGTTCTCAAACGAATCAAACTGAATATTATAGCAATTAATTTTTATTCAATTTAATACGGGCGAAGTGCACCACAGGCCACTTTTGGCAGTGGTCTTTGGTTTGAGACCACTGTTTTTATTGATTTTACATGAGAGACCACTTTTTGGAACTTCAATTCTTTTGGGTTGAACTTCATCATTAATAAACCTACTGAAGAACGAGAAAACAAGGCACAAACCAAACGACCCCAAAGTATTTAAGATTTGTCCGAAATTAAATTAAAATGTTTCCAGGGCCCTATTCACAAGAATCGAATTTTTTGAGGTCAGTTGTGCAACACATTTTGAAATCAAAGAAGCCAACGAACGAGCTTGAGAAGAAGAAGAAGAGAGACGGGGGAATTCTGGGCGGGAAATTTGGGGGGATTTTTTTTTTTGTATGGGCCAAAGTGTAATATATGAAACTTGGGAGGTTGTGACGTCTAGTTATTCTTTGGATCTAATTAAGCCTTAAACATGATTAAAAAGAAGGAGGTCGTCTACCCTATTTTTTAAACTTGGAGGTCCTTTTTTAATTGAAGACTTGAGGGAGGTCGAAGAGTCGAATGCCCCTAATTATCATTGTGTTTGAAATATTGTGTTGTCTTTAGTCAATGCAATTTTGGTATATGATCGAATAGCCAACTTAAACGACAAATATACAATTTAATATAAATCCAACATCTATTTAGTGTAGAGCATACAGTAGTTTATACACTATTTTGTTCCTAGTTGTCCAAAAAAATTTACAACTACAGATATCAACAAAACCAGTTAAAGTTCATTGTCAACCACGTTATAATCGATTGTCAACTACACATACTTGGCCAAAAATACCAACTTCTAGCACATCAAGTCTCTGTATTAAACAATAAGACAGAGTAAATACAGGTAATTTGGAAGCGAATATAAGTAAATTAGTCAATTGACAAGTACATAACAAAGGTTCAGAAATAAATTATTACACTTAATAAATAGCAATAAATCATTGTGTATTTTGAGCAAGAGGACAAGTTGTTTTCTTGTGGTCGGGTCGTTTACATTTTGAACATCTATTCTTTCTCTTCTTGGAGGTATGTGATTCCTCCCCCATCGATGGAATGCGCTTAACTCTTTTCCTGTCCATTTTGACATTGTATTGGATGAAAAACCACTGAGGCCTCGAGCAAGGACTCGAGACCTGATATGAATCTACTTCACGAGGCAAACCCACGAGGGGAAGCAACATGACTCTCCACCTTGGGGAATGAGGAAAATCAGGTTCGAAGCATCAAGCTCGGAAAGATCGTCTCAACAATGTAATCCCCGAGCAAGTACAACACCTCGCCGAATGGGGCCTGATCTTTGTAATTGTCGACCGTTGCTCTGGCATTTAAGGAGAAGATCAAGAGCTCAGCACGATCAAATGTGAAGTAATTGCCATAAAGGCATAATTTCAAAACCTTCCACTACCACAAATCACGAAATGAGGACAGATTGAATATGGGAATTGGATTGTGATAGCTACGGAATAAAATGGTATGAATTGGTGGCCTGGCAGAAATCTAAAAGATACTTAATACTACATCCATTGTAGAGAGGAAGAATTGTATGAAGAGCATTGAAGCATAATTAATAGTTCTTCATATGTCATACCAGCTAACACTACAGGTTATTGAAACTGTGAGGATCCGAAAACAACTACAAACTCCCAGTCGTTGATACATGCCCTCATGGCATTCCCTTTTCCTTGAGGTTCATGATAACCGTTCTGCGGTTATATAGAGTTCCTCATTTTCTTGTTTATATTATCATGCTCATGCATCCTCCTTGACAATTCTTTCTTTGTTTCGGCTGCAAAATAATACTACTAATAAAAAACAATATCTAATCAAGCTCTGATCCCAAACAAAATTCAGAGGCAATATCTGGAATTATATATGCAACAGATAACTTGAAGTTTCTGCATTTTGTGCCTTATGTGCTTTGCTACAGTTTCTACTTCCGGCTCTTCTTTTTCTTCTTTCTTCCTTGTGATTCTTATACTCTTTCTCCTACTATATACAAAGTTGAAATTAAATTGAAAGTAGTGGAAGTACTTCTAGAAACATGGACACTGAAGAACAACTTTATTTGTTTGCTACAATACTAGATGTTGCTCTGTCGAATATGGTCCTGATTGTCGTGGTCACTGCAGTTCTTTCATTAGATTTCAGCAAGCTAGGCAACTCGAGTTGTTTGGAGCAATTGAGGTCATTGGATCAACTTGTTTATTATATGTTGCAATTTAGGAGTTGGTTCTGGATCTTTTAAATCCCTGAAGAATTCCAGAGTATGGTTATATTGGCCTGAAATGAGTTAAATAAAGTAACATGCGAGGATTTATATAGCTTATCAGAACTTTTGAACTCAATCACGACTTGTTCTAGTTCTTGCAGTGGTTTTGAACCACTATGCTTGATAGTTAGTCCTCAGCATACAACAAAGTATATTTTTTGGAGTTAAGTGTTGTGACATTGTATGAATTTTATACTAACAGGTAAGTAGTATTTACCTATAAATACTACTATCATATTTCTTTTTAGATATTCGAATTTGGAACAGATATATGAACTATGTTTTGTCATCTATTTGTACTAAAAAAAGAACCATTCTTTTTACCTATTATTCAAATTAGAGTTTGTTTATGTCATTATCTATGTTTTCTTTTTTGGGGTGTTGGGTACTCAAAGTGTATAATGGAGTTGAGGCTAGTGAATATACCAAAGCAGATGTTCCCAATAGATTCCTATTTTTTCTTCATTCTTAAATGTAATTGCTGCAATCATGTATGTACTATAAAAATTATAATTTTAATTTTTGCTCTCGGGCTTTAGTGTAATGGTAAGAATTCAGCTTGTGATCTTTAGGTTAGACATGCGTCGCAGGTTTGAAACCTGCCACAAACAAAAGTCTGATATTTAAATGGAGAAGGATAGAAGGGTGGACTAGTTATTCGTGGAGTTTCGGACAACTTCTTGGTTATCAAAAAGATCTCATTGTTTTTGCATTTGGCAATGCTGAAATTCCATTGATCTAGCTTAATATTTGGAAACTGCATGGGGATTATATGATTGTTATATATCATTTGTATTGTGGTGTTATTACAACAACATGGTTAGTTGTTTTTGCTTCTCTGAGAGCGCTGAATGATGAGGAGACAATATTGCAAGTAATTACTGATAGCTGGTGCTTGGCAGATGAATACTTGTTGTATATGACCGTCTTGTACACTCCTTGCATATCGATGTGATCGTGTTAGCGCATAGTATTGTATTTACCCTGTGTAATCTTACAAGTGGAGTTTGGGGAGGGTAGGGTGTACCAAGACCTTTCCGCTACCTTGTGTGAGTATTGTAAATTGATCTTAAAATATGCTTATTTGCGTCCTTTGTTAACAGGCGTCTCTCCACTATCTTGGTATGACTAAAGTTCGCTTAACACTTGAAAGAAGCAGTGACATATACTCCAGCATTTCATATTCGAGTATGAGCATTTGCTGAAGCAATTGAGAAAAGAGTGATTGCAGGGGTATACACCTGTCTTGGCTGGTAAAGATTTGCCTCTTGCTAGAGATTGCCTTATAAACATCCTTTTAGATTTTTGCTCCTGATGACAGTTGAAGACAGATGGTAGAGAAATATGCTATCCAACGAGATCTGTTATGGAATGTATCCTCATTTTATTCCACGCCATAAATGTATAGTCTCGAGTTCAATCTTTAAGTTTAATGGAAGTCTCCTCTGAGAAAGTTGTTATTACACATAATTGTTTCCATTTAATCGCTGAATTAATCCATATAAAATAGCTGGTTGAGGCTAAGCCATCGACATGTCTTGTTATGTGATTCAGGAGAATTTCTTTATCAATGGGATTGCCTTGTATTCTGTTTGCTATTTATCTTCTGTAGTGGTTATGAATTATGATGGAACTGTATTTGTTAGTTTCTTCTATAAGTATCACAGGGAGAAGTACTAGGACAAAATTTTCCATCACAGAGACGCAAAAAAGAATACAAACACTGAGAACTATCACCCTGAAATTGGTGTTTAGAGCACAAGAAAACTGCAATAGGTTGAAAAGGATAGATGTAAGTGATGTTTTCCAGGACCGAACTGGGGAGCATCTAATTGTTGGCGAGACAATCGTCTTAAGTGTTTGAGAAGATGAATGCAAAAGAAGATGTCTTCCTCAAAGGCCATGTTCTTGTTCAGAATTAAAGGATTCTGAACATTGGCTCACTTTTAGAAACCTAGGTACTTTTATTTTTAAAAGATGCCTTTAGTGTGTTACCATATGTAGAAACTATTACTACAGATTTGCAGCTAAGTACTCGATTTGTTACCAACTGTAACAAAGGAGTCTTCACATTCTTAGAGAATACATATTTCTTTGTTCTTCTGTTCAGTGGATAGCAGACTGATTAGTTACTGCAGTCACCTATTTAGCTTTAATGAAGTATTATTGTATATGATAAAATCACTCTGATCCCCCAGGTCCCATCTCATATGCTTTCTAAGCATTTAACAAGAGAATTACAAACGCGAAGAGGAAGTAACAAGAAAAAAGTCTTTTGTTAAGATGAAAGCTTATTTTGAGTGGTCATAAGAAGTTAGTCCCTTATTAGTTGATTATAAGATGTATATTGTATGTCACACCTACAAGTAGGTGACTCTTGTATTGCAATATCACAAGTTTTCAATATATCCTCTTGTCTTTTTATATTTCTTCATTCTGGAATCCAAGTGAATGAGTTAAATAGAGAGATATACATAGCATTTGATGTAAACTGATAGCTATTTGCAGGTGCATTTATATGTTGTATTTGGACTAAGGGGAGGTCTTCTTTTCCTGAGATGAAGTGGCAGGTGGAGGAACTCCAGGGAAGCCAGGCATGGGTCGGAATGGGAACGGAGGGAAGCCTTGGAAGGGTGGAGGCGGAGGCGGTGGTAATGGAGTTAAACCTGGTATAGATGGTGGCAATGGAGTTAAACCTGGTATAGATGGTGGCAATGGAGTTAAACCTGGTATAGATGGTGGAAATGGAGTTAAACCTGGTATAGATGGTGGAAATGGAGTTAAACCTTTTATAGGTGGTGGCAATGGAGTTGAACCTGGTATAGGTGGTGGGTTAATTGGTGGAAATAATGAAGGTGGAGACTGTGAAGGTGAAGGAAATAGTGGTGGAAATACTGGCAGAGGTGGGAGAGGAGGCAGCTGTGGCAGAGGAGGTAGTAGTGGAATAGTTGGAAGCAACCCTTCCTTTATGGTAAGAAAATTTGATGGTGGAGAAAACTTGGGATAATTAGGAGTTGTAGTTAAAGACTTCTGAGGATATGCTGCTTTACCGTTGGTTCTATGGATGATTGGCTTTTGCTTGCACAGCTTTGGTTGGTTGACAGGTTTGAAAGTGAAGAATCCAGCTGAGAAAATATGTCTCCCTTCTCTCCTGGTCTTAAGTCGGAAAGACGATGAAGCTGCTCTTGATGCCACAGCGCAATATGGCTTGCTACTGCTGATCAGCTTGACCGAACATCCGTTAATTTTCTTGACATGTTTGTTCACCAAGAATGGAAGGTGCACCCTGAATTCTCCATGCTCATTTGTCTTCACTTTCTTGTAAAAACTCGACCTTTTGCCAAAGTCTGCGCATTCTACTGCAACAATAGCTCCTAAAAAAGCAGAAACATACATCAAAACTTTAAAAGTGTCCAGAAAGAAACGATGATATATTATCTTAAAGCACTCAAGGGTGTAGCGATGAAGTGGATGCAATAGCATTGGTGTCTCAATGTTCGAATACCATCGGAGACAAATGTTA
Organism: Petunia secreta; assembly: GCA_029990175.1. Taxonomy (NCBI): domain Eukaryota; kingdom Viridiplantae; phylum Streptophyta; class Magnoliopsida; order Solanales; family Solanaceae; genus Petunia; species Petunia secreta. The sequence goes on from JARKIP010000051.1 coordinate 1,482,862, forward strand.
GGTGGCTCATTTCCATTTGCCTACACCTTGGCTGACAGAGTTATTTGATATCTATGTATGTGAGAGCTAGAAGGCACCTAGTGGAATAGTCGTGGTCTGTCTGAGCAAGTTGGCCCTGGACACCACCGTTATCAATGTTTGTGTGTGTGTGATAATGTGTATGTGAGATAGAGAGAGCAAGAGAGCCTGAGAGAGATCATAAAAAGTCGACAAAGATGATTAACCTGACATGAAGTGACTAGCCTTTGAGAAATCCTGATGGAAACAAGCATCACAGAAAACAGTTCCTACAACAACAGCAGTTGCATGATGTCTGGAATTAAGCCTAGCCTGTGAAACTGAGAGGTTATAGAATGTGAAACCAAGGAAGAGAATCCAAAAACAAGATATTCTGTTCATCATCTTGTAGATTGTACAAAGTTGTGGCTTTCAAGAGCAGAAAAAACTACCAGATGGATCTTTTTGGTCTTTAAGATAAAGACTTTTAACTCTTAGTTAGTAAGATTTTATACTAGGGATGGGAGACTCAGACAGTAAAATATGGACTGTTAAACACAACTTTATAATGGGTGTCTACAAGTCCTTTTTATCTACTCATGCAAGTCCTGTGAAAGTTACAACTTAAGTTTCATCCCCTAGCTACCACCTAACAAAGACTAAGAAAACAAAAAAGGTATTATGTCCCTGCTTGACTGTATATTTTTACTTCTCCAAATTGAACTAGTTTAAGTTGGTAAAGAATGAGAATAACCAAGAGGAGACAGTTGGGTCTTTGTTGGTTCACGAGACCTCCATAGAACCTACTAAATTCTTGACCACCCCACGAGGGTAAAACTATGTGATCTGCGGGTTCAATTGAATACCCTTCATTGAAAAATGATATTGTCGAATAGGGTAAATGCAATTCTTTTTATTTTTATTTTTATTTTTGTTAGAGTAGTAATATAGTTACATAATATGCATGTACTTTGTATGGGTTTTGGTTATCCTACTCTTATGCTGGTGAGGCCACGAGATTGTTGCTTATTTTGATTTTACAGTTGGAATATTTAGAGCTACTTTTTAACTGAAAAATGGAATTCCAGCAAAGTCTAATTCTGCATTCATGTGAAACCCATTAAACTTCTTAAGATTTAAAAACTATGTAAACAATAAATGCAAGGCTTCAAGTTGGTTTTTCTATTAGAGATGGATAGCTGATGATAAATACAAATGTTTGAAAATATTTTTTGAACCATCGCTTGAGCATTTTTCTTAGTTTGTAAAAGAAAACTTTAAACTATCATCACCACCTGATAGAAAATTATGGATAATTGTCCATAATAATTGAGATTAGTAACCTAAAAAATAAGGTAGTTAACCTGTAAGATGGTGAAATTGCTCAGTTCATCATTAAACTAATAGAGTACAAAAACTTTCAAAACTTGTAGCTTCTGTTTATAAGTTATTAATTCTTTTGCTTCAGTTACCAAATTCTAAAAACAATTTAACACTAAAAGCCATTCAAGGGGAAAAAGTGAAATCTCACTGAAGCATGAACTCTTTGTATCATCAATCAGCCATATCAGAATGTTATAACGACGCTCATATAGTGTAAAATGCAGACCACCTTATAACTTGTCTATGTATGCAAATTCTCTCTTCTTTTCTTTTCAAAAATATGACACAAGAAATTCTGTACAAAATAGGGATGCAACACAGTATTTTTTACTCGGCCTACATTTCGCCTTGAACTATGTAATAGAAAGACAAACCCCCAAACTGACTAAAATATTCTTACACTCCTAGGTTTACAGGTGAACAGCTTTGTGCTGCTGCTGCTGATATGAGCCTTGATTAGTATTAAAATCTCCTGAAGTAGCGGAGAACTAACACGCGAGAAGATGAAAATTTACAGACATTGTGTAACAGTTGCCAAGGAGTTGGTTCAACGAAGTTGCTGATCATGAAATGCCTTGAGCTGCTTCACATCATTACACCATGCAGCAACATTTTGTCCATCAACAGTAACCCAGTCAACGACAGTTGATGCTGGTTGTTCCCACCATTCATCTACCTGTAACGATGCACAATATCACATTTTCATAAAAAGGGGGAGTTGCCAGGACAGAACAAAGGGGAGTGTGTGAGAAAGAAGGGGGGGGGGGGGGGGTGGGTTCAAAATAAACATAACATCAAGATATTCTAGTTACAGCGTTTAAATGGTCTTCTCATTCTTTTCCCCTTGCCATCTTAGACCCTTATTTTTGCTTTCCCCTTTTAATCTTAACAGAAAGCGAAGCATGATAACCGGCCTTTTTAACAACATAAAGCATGATGAGTGTCCCTTCTAACAACAACAAACAAATTCAAGAACAAAAATATTCAATCAATTAAGATTATTAAAAGTTTACGCAGATATAGGTCTTGGCACCTCATATAAGGTACTATTTATTCATGCAATTGTGCAAAACGATCTTAAAATTTATCCCAGGAGGTTAATGAAGAGTCAATTCATAAAACATGACAATATGTACAACTTATAATTGTTGAATATCAACAGAAAATGTGTATGGATTGACATGTCTTGCTTCAACACAGGTCTTGATTCATCGAACTTGAGTAGAGATAAAAATAGAGTATTCTATGATATTATCCAAATGTACAATATTTACTTTATTAAGCATAAGGATTGATTATTTTTCATATTATTTGGTGCATAAAACTCCTATATATAGATTCCCCATTGTACATTGTTAATCAAGTTAATAAAAAGTTCTCCTTGCTTCACATAATATTACAGCGTCGACAATCTTGGTGATGTCTCATATAGCTTGCGCCTTCTAGTGAGCAGCCTTACACCACCTGTGTGGCCAATGTTATTTTTCTTGTCTCTCCTTCATGCAACCAGCACCGCTCCTCTCTAAGGCAATTGAAGCCCTCCTATATATGGCACGACACCTTCCTCTTAACTTTGAACTTCTTGTCATCATTCTGCCAATTCAGTCGACGATAATGGTGCATGCTTGCAACAGCATGCCACCTTTTGGTGGGTAAGAATAGATTTCTTTCCTACTGTAGTGCGAGAAGCACCTATATCTGCTTGTTGCAGTTACGTCTTTCTAAAGGAAGGATCTCCAAGATTCCAACACCTCTTTCTTTTTTGTGATTGTGCACTATCCTAGTGAGATTCAGCGGCAGCTTTTTATCTTTACAAAATAAGCAAACCCATTTTGAGTTTGAGGTGGCGTAATCAACAGTAAAGATAATATATGTCAAGATTCAAGACATGACTTACTTCATTAAACTTGAGTTAGGGAAACAAAAATAGAATATTCTAAAGATTTTTAGGATACTATATACTAATTTAATTATAGAATATATTTATTACCTTAGTCTGCATATGGAATGATTACCTATCAGATTGTATAAAGCCTAAGGATTCCTAACCAAAGAGACCCTTTTATACATCGTTCATTAATCATGTTAAGATCTTTCTTAATAATAACAATACACAGACTACTACATTCATGTATTTTCATAGCATGCATGTACATATTTCATTTGGCTGCAGGCTGCATGAAATGATAAATATCAAAGAAAATGGTCCACAAAATGCACCTATATTTATAGTCTTTTGTGGCATGTCCTATATTTTTTTTTTTTTTTTGGGATACCCCCATGTCCGTGTCCAGATAGATACTTGCGAGCATGAACAGGTGCAGTTATTGACACAGTTCATCTCATAGTATTAAACAGATTGAACATACCAAGACCGTGAAAGAAAACCATTAGTTCCATTAATTAATCCAACTAAGTTCCTAGCTGTAAGATATCACTTTAACAAACTGGTAAACAAAGCACAGCGAAGAGAATTACTCACCAGGCCCCGAACATACTTGCATTCCTCATTAAGGCAGTGTTTAGCATTACCAATTGCTTCATCTAGTTCATGTAGCCAATTCTCAGTAGCTGTCTTCTCTTGCTCAGCAGCCAAATTCAAGCAGTAGTTTGTAGTCCTACAAGGCACAAGCAATAAAGAGAATCAACCTATATTGGTCCAACTTGTAAAGAAAATGGACTTTAGGTCTAACTCAACCTCAAAAGCTAGCTCATAAGGCGAGAATTGCCCAAGACCATATAAGTAGACACGCACACCATCCCGCAAATCAATGTAGGACACTTAACAAAAAAAAACCCGATGCCCCAGACCTACACATCCGTAGTGTGGACAATATAACATAGGGGCCCAACGTTTGGTAAACAAAGATTTGGGATGGGCTTTGGCACTGATACATTAGTAGAAGAATGATTGGGCCTAACTCAGCGCCAAAAGCTAGCTCATGAAGTGAAGGATTGTTCAACACCATATAAGGAGACAGACAACCATTTTTTTTTTTTTTTTTGATATGGTAAAGTTTATAAATGTATAACCAGCAACAAGAGTGTGCTTAGTAAGCAATTACAAGCTTCTGTTAACTGTAACAGAGAGTGTAAGGAATAAGGAGACAAACAACTTATCTCTCAACCAGCAGAACACCTAATGCCAGTGTACGCCCAGACTTACCAACTTGAGCATGAATAGTATAACATGGCGCCCAACATTGGGACATACAATAACATGGATGGGTCTGACTCTAATACCATATAAATAAATGTACATTCGGTATAAATCAATCTCAAAAGGTAGCTCTCAAGGTGAGGATATCGCAAGACTATATAAGCAGAGAAACACCATATCCCTCAACCAAGGACAAGGTGGTACACTACATAGCCAAATGTCCAAGAATCAGAAATACAAATTTCTAGGCACTAGAGTTCGATTTACACCCCCATGTTTTGTTTGCAAATACGCAAGGATTCGACCGGAAAAATAAAAAGGAAAATTTGATGCATGACATTTTCCACACCTTTCATAGTCATTTTGTGCCTTGTAAGCATGATCTAATAAGGCACGACCACTTTCAACAAGATCTCTCCGTGTATGAACCAAGTTGATTGCCTTTACCAGATCTTCCAATATGGAAGCTTCAGAACCACGAAGATTCGTACAAAATCCCATAGATTCTAAAACTGCTGCTAAGCCGGCATCTGAACCATCCAAACCTAAAACACAAGTCAAAAAGACAAAAATATAAGATGTGCATAAAATCATCATCGCTTGTAAAAAGTATGACCATGAGGTATGCAAAGCCAAGTTCAAAAAGAAAGAATGTCTGAACCAAACTATTGGCCCATATATATATTCTGACCTGAGTTACTCGGACTTAGGGTGCGGGTGTTCGATACAGGTGCAGATCTAGAGGTCGGATCCTTCATGATCTATATTTTAGGGGATACAGATACACTTATGGATACGGGAGTAGGGATTCGGTTAAAAAAATTCAATAATCTAATAGTAGAGTGATAAAACCTAAATTATGAGATATTATGTGAAAAACTTTAGGAAAAAATATTGATCAGGACATAGAAATTTCTATATACAATAATACAAGGTATTCTATTTCCTTCAATTTTCCCTTACTTTTGTTTTGATTGAAGAAATTACTGAATCTGTCCAGAATTTCTCCTAAATCCGTTGATTTAGGTCAAAGTACCAAAAATCAGTTGATCAAATTGGGTACGGATACCACACCAACACCCACACGAGTACGGATCCGACACGGGTGCGGCACCAAAAGTGAAGAGTCCGAGTAACATAGGTTCTGACCAAGCCAGACAAGTTAGCAGATCAACGAAATTTATCTTCCAAAAGTATATAAAGTCTAAAGGTACATGAACTGGAAATAACAAAAGAGGTATTCACTGAACAAGAGTAACCTATAACTCATAATAGCTATGTTCTTCCCCTACTGATTTAAGGCATACCCTAATCCTCAATGCACATTATGCATTATAGAGGTAGTTATGAACTGACTAATGACTGGATTCTTCCAAAAGGCTACCTAAGGTTCTACTCCCCTTCAATTAAATCAGTACGCCTCTTGATTTTTTACACCTTCAACAATGAGGTTCCAAAAAACAATTCTTTCTCCACTGTTTCCGAAGAGATTATTGATAGAAAATGATTGTCTAGGCTTCCAGCCATTTCTTTCCCTTTTCCCAGTACAACTCAGAAAAGTAAAACGTGGACATTATGATCTATCATATCTGTTATAAAGCAAGGAAGCAAAATAGCAACTCCACATATCCCTTATATAGCCCATTAGTGTCAACCGCTTGACAGAGAGGGGGGTCACTTAGCTCCTTAAGTCTAAGGTGACAGAAAGGGAAAATGTTAAGACAGTTAGACCTCTTCTCTAATTCAGACCCAACTGCTTTCTACCACAACTTGTTTTCCTTTTATTATTATTTTTTTGGGGGGGGGGAGGGGGTTTGTAGGTTTTGGTTTAAAAACCTCTTTTGGCGCTCATTTCTACATCAGAACGAGCTATATCACAAGTCTCAATGTTTTCCATTTTCTATAGGTAAAATACTTACTTACACACTCAAACTTGTCCCGAAAGCCCCCTGACACACTCTAACTTTACGGGTGACCTATCAGCCCCTTAATATGTTTGAAGTGGTATTCACGCAAACCTGAAACATTATGACCAGTTGCACCATGAAAGGTGTTCCACACTTGCTCTGTGACTTTGCCACGTGGTAATATGTCAATATATATTGATTTTTCTTTTTTTATTTACACTATTTTATTTTATATCACAATTTTTGTTTTCTTATCTTTATATAATCATTTTAATTTTAGTTTTTATTTCTTTTTTGTTACAAGTATTCTTCTTCTCCACTCCTCCATAGCTAGCCATTGCCAACCTAACTGCCAAATTCATATCTTTACAATATCATATGAAACTGGCTATAATCAAACTCATTTTTCTTCCAACATTTAACATAAGAAAAAAAAACGAATCCACTCTCAACAACTAGGGAATTCTCTTTCTGTGTTTGCTGATAACTGGAATAGCAGGAGACGACCGACAAAGTCAAGCTCTCTTATGAGTTTTTATGAAAACTGAACGTAGAAACTCCATTGAAGACCTTCGGAAAAGCTTAAAATTTCAAAGTGGGTCTTACTAATTGGTGATGCTTTGAACCTAAAACCTTTGAAATTTAATTCTTGTGTTGATTTGGAATAGATCAGCGAATTGAGCTGCTGAATTAAATTCATTGTGAACAAGAACACAACAATTTGATTTTAAAAATTATTGATGGTTTGAACTAAATTTCGATTGGGATTTAATCGGATTGTTGTGGGAACCTTTAGTTTAAGTTTAAATTTCAAACGTTGGAAAATATTTGCCAGAAATGGTGATGGAGAAAAATGAAGAAGTCGAGAAATGGTGGAGAAGGTCGGTAATGGAGTTTGAGAAAAAGAGGAGAGAGAAAGATGAGTTGGAGAGGAAAAAGAATAATAGAAGGACTGAAAATAGAAATGAAAAGGTAAAAAGAGAAAAAGTATCCCACAAATAATTAAGGTTAAGTTAGGAACTAATTACAAATTATAAATTGACGTGTATAATTTAATTTAGTTTTAACATACTTTTTATCTTCACTCGCTGTTTAGGAGATAAAATTTTTTTCTCTGCCACGTCAGCCTTTAGGGTGATATTAATACCACTTCAAACATATTAAGGGGGGTATAGATCCCCTGTAAAGTTAGAGTGTGTCAGGGGGCTTTCAGTAAGTGTGTAAGTATTTTACCTTTTCTATAGCTATAATAGTTTTACTATTATATTCTCAATAATTTGTCGGAAACCCGGAGGATTAAAACTTGGGCATGAAAATTATTTAAGAGTGTTAGATACGCTCTTTTTCCAAATATATGCGATATTTTTTCTTACTTAATTTTCCCAAATATATTGATATCTCGCTATCTTTAGAAACAAATTACTCCCTCCATTTAATTTATGTCAACATATTTGATTGGCCACGGAGTCCAACAAAAAACTTAATACAGTTTAATCATGTGGTCCTAAACAAACCATAACATTTGTGGCTATAAAACTACTGAAACTTGTGATCTTAAACATGCCTTCATGATTGTGTGGCAATACAAGCTTCTCATTATGGGAAAATTAGGAAGTTTAAGTTAAATCGTTCCAAATTTGAAAAGAGGCTATTTCTTTTAACGGACTAAAAAAGAAATAGAGTCGCATAAACTAGAACCAAAGGAATAATTTTACGCTTCTCATGTTACCCTTAGTAAGTTAATTAATAGCCACACAAATTCAATAGCTTGTTTTAGGCCACAGGTTTCAAAAGTTTTTCTTTATTTCTTAAACTTTGTGCCTAGTAAAAAAAAAAAAGACGGGGAGTAATATGAACAAAAAAGTACATACTCATTGCATTTTATCATTTAAGAATTAGCTATAGCAATGTTGAAAAGACATTTAAATGAATAAAGTGTGCTCTCTCTAACCACTTAAGCTTTAAGATGAGTTGGTTACACAATTCAACATGGTATAAGAGCAAGCAAAGATCCTGACAACAAGTCTCAATGACACCACTAAAAAATGAATTTCACGTGCTTGATCCATGAAAAAATGAATCAGGTCCCCATGTGAGGAAGTGTGTTAAAGATACAATTAAATAAATAATGTGTGCTCTTTCTAACAGCTTAAACTTTTAGATGAGATGGTTACACAGTTCAATAAAGAAAAAAAGAATTATTCTTTTTAGTAAGTTTTATAGTTCACAACTCAACCATTGGACAACCTATAAATGAGACGTATTTTCTTTTTATACTCACTCTGCCATTATTCAACTAATTTTAACAAGAGTATAGAGAAAGCTCAATTCCCAAAAAAACAAAAGAGACAATTGCCCTCTCCCTTTGTACACAGTATACCCTTTTTCTTCTAGTTTTCGATACAGTCCCCGATACTCATTGGGCCGACTAATTTGATATTGTGCTGCAAAGGGCCCATTAATGGGGAAGCGCTACCTACAAGGAATTCATCTATTCGTAGTGCTCGAATCTGAAACCTCTGATCACCCTTATTCTCTCTTCTACAATGGTTTCTCTGTGCCCACCTAACCCATCAAATTTTATGCCATTTTTCATCATTATTCGTATGCAACATGACCCGATGGCATTGCAAATAAGTTGGCACTCTATCAACAGACAAACATGAGCATTCTACAATTTTACAACAAATCTAGATGAGTGACGAATCAAGTTTGGCTCAAGATCTTTTTATTTGGCTCTTTCTTGTGATTCTATCCGGAATTTTTAGGTATACTCTATACTGTAAAAGGGGTCATTTTCTTGTTAAACCAATGGGTTATGGTGGCTCAGGTGTCCGAGATAAATAGTTGTAAGGTTCAGGTCCAGATAAATAACCTCTAGGCTCACACCTAATTCTTAAACAAGTTCTCTTATGCAATGTTATCTAAAGCAAAAAGCGCACAAAAGCGCCGAGGTCTGTTTGGGCTTTAAGCGCAGGAGCGCAAATAAAGCATGGGCTTTGATGAAAAAGGTGCAATGGAAGAAAATATACAAAAATATGTACTTGTTTTCCAAGACTAATAATTATAAGCATGAATGACAAATATATCGATAAAGAAATTGAAAAAATATATTAAGATAAGTGAAATATCAACTGTTTAGTGTCGCCTATTAGGATAATGTTCATCGGCAAGGAGAAGTATGCCTTAAATCTTTGATGACGACACTGAAGCGCCCATTAAGCGAGGCGAAGCGCTCAAAATGTTTTGCGCAGCTTAAGCGTGCCTTTGATTTCACTGCTCTTATGCTTATTAACAATAGCTTATGCTATACTGTAGTGCTCACACCTAATTCTAAAAGTTTGAAGGTTCATAGCACAAGTATGTTGCACAAGTGGCTATGGAGATTTAGTCAAGAAGAAAAAGAATAAGGTAAATTGTAATTGCTGCGAAGTATGGTCTTCTGAATCCCAGGACCACCAAAACCCCTCATTTTCAGAGTTTTTCACGGTATTTGGAAATATATCAGCGTCCAGTGGGAATCCTTTTTCTCAAATTTGCCTTTTCAAGTTGGGTAATGGCAGGAAATTGAAATTTTGGATGGACATTAGGGCAGATCAATCATCATTAAAGGAACGATTCCCAGTACTCTTCACTTAGGCACAAGATCAGGAGGCCTCAATTCATGATTATTGGACAGGCAACGGCTGGAATCTTAAATTTAGGCGAGGATTGAATGATTGGGAAGTTGACACTGTCTCTGCTCTTCTTCTTATGCTGCATAACCACACCCCTGTACTTTCTAAGCCTGATTCCTCAATTTGGAAAAAAGATTCAAAAGGGAGATTCCAGGTTAAGTCGTGCTACCAACTTTTGAGCCCGTCTAGTTGCTTTTTTAAATGCCATGGAGATGTATTTGGAAGAACAAAGCACCTTTAAAGGTGGACTGCTATGTGTGGCTGGTGGCACATGGCGCTTGTCTAACTCATGAGAACCTTCAAAAAAGAGGGATCTATATGTGCAGTAGATGGCCCTCTGTGTGAGAAGGAAAATGAGGATGTAAATCACCTCTTCATTCACTGTGAAGTCACCACACAAATTAGGCATTTGATTCTTCCAATAGAAGAGTGAAAGCTGGACAATGCCTGAGACAACTTCAAAGCTATTGCAAAGCTGGTACATCGAAGGTTTGGGGAAGGAAAAGCTGGTTGCTTGGTTTTCATTGCCTTTGGCGACATCGTGGATCATTTGGAAGGTAAGGAATACTAGAAGTTTTGAAAGTAGGAAGGAATCCGTAATCATCAAGTCCATACGCATTTCTTCGTTGTTCTTTTGGTGTAACATGGCAATTGAAAATGACACAGAAGCCATGATAGATTTCTTGAGTTCATTATATTTGTCTAACGTGGTAACTTCTTGCAGCATTTTGCTGCTATTTAATAGAATATCTTTATCAATCAAAAAAAAAAAAAAAAAAACTGTTCTAAAAGTTGGGGAGCCTACCTAACACCAGAATTCAAGCGAATAGTAACACATTAAGGTGAAGAAGAAAACTCACCTGCAGGATATTGTAGAGCAGCAGAAATACGGCATATAGATGGAATTGCAGACGGGTCTCGGGCACCAGCTCTAGCTGTCAAAAGAGCAGCATTCTTTTCAGCAGCAGCAACAGCTTCTGGTCCAGTAGATCCACTGACACCCATAGACTCCAATAGAGCCTATTAGCATGAAACAAGACACCATAAGAGAAGACAACGAAAATGCAAACTGCAAAAGACTAAGATGATAATGTAAAATGGAATAGCAACTAATAATTTTAAGTCTTTTGTTTGTCAAATTTAAAGGTAAGACCACCATCTCTAAGTCTTCCATTTTTTAGCTTATCTTAACCTTCCCAAGAAAAAATAAATAAATTCTTCAGTTTCTTCTGTATGTTTGTCAGGGAGGTGGAGGATATACTTAGTTATTTACCATGTGGATACATTCTAGCCGTCAACAAAGCTGATGAAGCTTATATAAACACACAAAAATACACTCCTATAAACATATATCTGAATGTGTACTATCAAAAAAAGCAAGGAGAACATATTTATACATATAGATAAATCTCTATATATACAGACATGTCTTACTGTATATATATATATATAAAATCCTCCTTTTTTTTATTTAAAATACAGAAAGACATGTCTATGTTAAAAGAGAACAAAAGTAAAAACGTTAACTTCACAAATCCTCCTTAAAGTAAGGAGTGTCAGCGATTCTTTTAAATTTATTTATCACTGAACATAAAGCGTCTTTATTAGATTTGTGAGTGAAACTACAAACCTGGGGTGTTGATGGGAGCATGTAAAGCGTATTATTAGGAGTTTGATAAAATGCTGAAACTTCTTGCTCAATAAGATCTCTCGCACTGTTTGATAAATCTACAAGAACAGTGCAAGCAGGAATCATAGTACTCGATGAATACTCCCTTGCAGCTAATGGCTGCTGACTCCAAAATGCTGCTGCATCCTACATAGTGATAGGGAAATTTTATGTAATCAAACAATTAACAAAATTCCTCTAACTAGTTCAGACGTCACATTGCATGACCATCTGGTGGTAATGGTCAGAGTGCAGAAGTCAAACATATCCATAGATAAGTAATTCCAAAACATTCCTTAAGGTACACAAGCCATAAGTTGGAAAGGAATGGTGTCACTAGTGAGGATACTATTTACACTTTCCGAGAAGTCATAAATTATATGCTTTTTGGAAATACATCAAGATTGATCCTTTATTTTTTACTATAATTACCAAGGAAGATCTTACTGCAACCCTCTTCCACACCCCCCCCCCCCCCCCCAAGATCCAAAACAGAAGGCTGGTAAAATAAGTGCAATCGTACCATGCTTGCCTTGAGCAACGCACTATAAATAGATTCAAGCTCTGATCTCCGGGCATCGAACTCTTCAATCTTCTTCCATTTCTTTCTCAAAGAATCTTCAGCTTCTTTTCTCTCGGCGCACAATTTATTTAAACGTTGTATCTCAGACATCAGTGTATTCACACTAGCTCGTAATCCAGCTGCTTCTCTTTCCTTTGTCCAGACCTCCAACTACAAAAAGAATAACAAATTACTAGGACATCACACGTTGTACAATATCAAGCTAGAGAAGATTATAAGATTACACACAAGCCTAGAATATTTGAAACTAGAGAAAACGCTATATATACAACTAAAAATCAAAGGAAAGTGAACAGTGTCCTTTTTTTAAATAAGAGTAGTGTCCGACACAAACACCTTGATTGTTCCATAGGGTACATGCTACCGCCCACCAACCCACCAATAGATGTATCAGGTAACTCTGCTCACCGAGACATAGAAAAATGGGAGGAAATCACCAAACTTTTTTCTGGTTTTTGTTGACAGAAAGTGGACACTTCTCAATGTAAAGAAACCTTTTTTTTTAATAACTGGAAAGCAGCAGAACTGCGGAAGGCTGAATATCATTGCAGCCCTTTTAGGCTACTGTTCCTCTAAAAATAGATTCAGCCTAAACCTCTTTGACAAGTTTTTCAAATAACAGGGGCAGAATATTGGCGACAGATTGAATACAATAGTTCGTCGTACAAACATGATTTCAACCAACAGATCTTTATTTTCTCCATTTTCTATCTATCCTGCATGTCTATTAACTCAGCTCCTTCTATGTTCAAAAGATATGTACATTACCTTGAATGAGAAGATACAATTGCAGTGAGTTTATCATTAATTTGGTACAAGATTTCACAAGATTTCTCAGTTCTAACCACAAGTTGAAATGAATGTTACATGGATTTTCTTTCTTTCAAGATCATGAAATTGGAAGATAATCAAATCTTTTTGTATGGTAAGTTGTCTAATCCACAATGCTCAGGCTCATATTTAATGCATAAAAGATTTATACTTACCACAGCTACAGTCAAGTTTGAAATATATTATAGACTATTAATTTTAAACAAAGCATGGTATTTTATCTAAGGATCAAAATAGCAATTACTCTACAGAAAATGTGTTTAACAGGAAATAGCAGGTAGAAAATGCTGAGGCAACTATTCGGCACCTCAAAAAAACAAATAGTTTAATGTTTACAGCTATAAACATAATCAGACAAAAGTATGCTAAACTTTTTAATAATAAGCCACTCAATTGATAGTCGATCGGGTAAGTTCGTAGCATTTTCCAAAGAAATCCACAAAGTTGTTGCATCCCATTTCACCACAGGTCAACAAGCCTATACAGTACTTTAAGTTTTATTAGAGAAAGTGAAACCTCAAGTTGCCTGAGGCTGCTCATACTCTTTGACGTTCCTCCAATTGCTAGCGAATGTGAAGAGATTGCATCATCAGTTCCTTGCAGCCGCTTTAAAAGTTGCTGGCTCGTATTTCTCGCTTCTGCGGCTTTATTCAATGCATCTTCAGTGGCCATGAATTGCTGAACATGTGCTTTCTGCGTAGGACAAAACAAATCAGACTAGCAAAATAATCAAATTCTCCTGCATATAAAATGAAAGGTCAACAACTGTAAATACAAGTGCATATCTAACATCATATATGTCCAGATTGACAATTGAAATGGTAGTGTTATAGGCAAGATATAATATAACTAATAATCAAGTCACATTGAAAATTCAATTCAGGGCAAAGGGAGCATCAGTTTATGGCAAGCGATAAAAGGATCTCACGAAACAAATAAGAGAGGATCAATCTATAGAGAAGTCTAAGGAACTATTAAAGAGTTAAAATCGAAGGTGGCAAAGAATTATTATACAGTACGACATAAAAAAAGACCTGTCTCTCAAGAAGTTGATTTTGTGTCCCTCTTGAAGACGTATCACCTCCAATTTTTCCATTGCCATAAAGCTGGTGTAATGGTGATGTTACATCAGGAGAAGAAGAGGCATCCATTACTGTGTCATTCTCATACTTGTACCTGATAAGCAGTTAAAATATTTGACATCAATGCTAGGTGCATTATCATAAACTGAGTTCAAGCAGATACACCTTATCGAAAAAACAAGCTGACGCAAAATGCTCCATCCTCTTCAAATCAGTTGCCTTATTGGAAGTTTCACGTTTTATTTTTTTTTGAGAATGGTAACAAGGAAGTTTCACGTTTTATAAAATAGATAATTGAACTATTTCACCTTTTCATTCCATCAATCAACTACGTTTCAAGCCCAAATGAATCAAGTCAGCTATAAGAATCTTTTCTTTTTTTACTTTTAGAGGAAAACTAAAAGTATAAATCTTTTGTATACATTTTGCTCTATTCGGGTCCATTTCATTCTTATATGAACTGATTATCTCGTATACCTATTAGGAATTCTCTAATCTTGCACTTATCTCTATACAGATACACAAGTTTCTAACCATACTAAAAGGACTCTTCACAAAGACACAAACACCGAACAAAATGTAAGCATAGCAACTAGCTTGTAACACCTATGTTTGGTATGAAACTAATCTCTAATTAGTTTACCTTTAGATATATTATAATATGAGGAAGTGAAACATTTAGCCAGTTAAACTTTTGGTCATATATAATAAGAGTTAACTCCCGTACATGAAAGTGCACAAATATTTTCCCTACGAGTAAAATATACCAGATCAGGCAACAACCACAAAAACAAACAAGAAACCAGAATAGTAAGAGTTATAGTAGACTCATGTGGTTTCATTCGAATGAGCAAAGCAAAAAACTTTAGAATCCAGTGTAAACAGGATTCGATTAAAAAGGAAAACTTTAGATATATTTCTACGAAGATCATATTACCGTAGAATCTCTGCATCAGCTCTAATGTCAACTTTCTCTGTTTCTCTAGTAATCGTAATCTTTAGCTTTTGAGCATACGCAGTGATTGCCTGTAGCAACTGAGGAGGACTTTTCAGGCAACTTACAACTGCATTTCTTACTTCATCCGGCAAATCACCATCAATGTCAAGACCCAACTTGGCAGCTTGCAACAGAGAATTCATATGGATTCCATTTCCTTCATAAGCAGGAAAAGAGTTGCGGATCCTTTCAGCCATCTGCATAGCAAGAGACTCACATGCCTTCCTGATATTTCTTTCCCAGGTTGTTTCAATGAGAATAACGTCCTCTGCACTTTTCGTTCCTTTAAAAGTTGAATAAATGGATTCTTTCTCATTTGCATGAAAAGTAGTAACCACCTCAGTAGAAGAATCAACACTAGACCGCTTAACATTCCTTGCTTGGTTAACATAATAACTTAGACGTTTATGGTACTCTGAAAATATTTTTGCAGCTTCATCACACTGTTGATCATAAGCCTCCAGCATTACTTGTTTATGTCTGCATTTGAAAGTATCAATATCAGCAATACTCAATGCCACCACTCCTAACCACTACTACATATTTTCCTTTGCATATAACAGCATTAAGCTGAGTAAAATGGTACTAAAGTAAGACTTTGCTTTCTATACACAATCTATACATAAGCTCATCACAAAATCAAGTCAAGATTTTTCTTTCCAATATATGATGAACAACATTGCAACTTTTCCTAGGAGGGGGATAATGGATCCACATCTCTACTTTTCTCCACTTTAATACCAGGTTTTTGTTTTTGAAAGAGTTCAAACCCGTGAGGTGCATCTAACATATACATCACAAGTTGAGCTCTTACCATTAGACCAAAACGATATGGGCCAGATTGGCATTTCCATATTACATCATTTCTTCTATACATAAGCTCATCATAAAGAATCAAAATCAGGAACAATGATAACAAAGCTTGTAATTTGCTAGTACATGATAAAAACAACATTACAATAGTTTGGTTCTCAGAAACAAACCTATAATTAGACCTCTCGTCAAGCATGCGCTTACGCTCAGCTTCCTCCCTCGATACCTCCAACATCCTAGCCTTCAACTCTTTCCTCTGTCGCCTCACTATCTGCCTAAGCCTTTCCACTTCTTTCTCCGCCAAATCTCGTTCTTGCAAAGCAAATTCCCTACTATTCTCACCCGAACCCCCATCCCTACCACCCGTCCCCCCAACCTTCTCCTTCCTCCTCCCCCCTTTATTCCCATTGCCATTCCCATCATCTCGACCGTGCACTAAGATATTCCTACGTACTTTTTCGACAGTTTTTTCCGATTTAACCCTAGTCAATAAGAAATTCCAAATGGGGATCATATTGCCACGACAAATCTTGCGAAGGGAATCGATACTAGGCATTGCTGCTTTACTTGAAGCTGCATATGAACCACCTATTGGTTGATACCCCATTTCTTTCTCTAACCATTCTAATATATCTTCTGCTTGTACTGCCATTACTAATCAAAATTAGGGTTTCCACTAATTTTCACCAAAATCCCAAATTCATTTGAGCATAATACATAACTTTCAAGAAATAAATCAACAACTGTCGGGTGCATAAAGCATCCCACGTTCACGCAGAGCGGGTATTTTAATAGATCTGAAAAATGTGAATTGGGTTTTTGAAAATTTGCCGGCGAAATTGATTTGTAGTTTAGTGAATTAGTGGATCCACAGTGTTAGTATAGTACAGAATTAGAAATTGGGAAATTTGTAAAGGGGCAATTGGAAGGGACAAAATAATATAAGTAGTGAGAGTTTTAAAATAGAAAGGTCCCGCTCGAAAAAGTTAATGTTGTTGTAAGAAATTATACAGTTTATGTGGCATAGTTTGACTGAATATATTTAATATATAAATAAAAAAAATATATTTTGAAACTTGTGAGTTTAAATATATTATTATATTTGTGGATTTATTAGACATTTGAGATTGGCTCGTAAATAAGAGTAAAAAATAGAAATTTAAGTTAACTTTTTCCAAATTTATTTTTTTAAACTAAAAAAGAAATATTGTCACATAAATTAAAACATAAAAAATATAGAGTATGTTGATGCATATATTAGGTATTTATTATTGAAGTCAATGAACTTAATATTTGAATTATATTGTTCCCGTTTTAATTTATGTGAACTTATTTGGATGGGCACGAATTTAAAATAAAGACATTTGAAATATGTGGTTTAAACATGCCATAACATGTATGTGGTTGTAAAATGTTCAAAACATGTAGTATTAACATGTCATAACACTTGTATCAGTAAAAGCTTTTTTAAGAGCTTGTTAGATTTGATGGAATCAATAAAATAATCAACGGCATGTTTAATGTAGTCCCACAAGTGATATATTGAGTTAGGTAAAATGATCATGGTATAAAATATGTCATAATACTTTTGTGAATATGAAGAGCTTGTTTGGTTTAATGGATTGAGATAAATATGCTAAATCCTCCTTTTTTCACCACTGACTCCTCCAATTCAAGCTTCTCCACCTTCAAGGCGAACTCATCCTGCTACCACTTCCCTTACCAACCGCCTCCACCTCTCTATCACCACATTTCACCTTTCCGCCATCTCGATGTTTCGCTGCCAAATTCAGGTAGAGGGTCTATAGCAATTGGGGTGCACAAACCGAACCGATAAACTAAATCAAACCGAATAAAAAACCGACTCGTAGTTTAGTTTGATTTGGTTTGGTTTTGAAAAAATAAAAACTGACATATTTGGTTTTACCAAGAAAAAATCGAACTGAACCCAAACTGAACCGATATTTTATAAATATTATTTTTAAATATTTATACATAAAAATATTCATTATGAACTTCTTTATATATAATTTTAAGAAAATTTTACATGACATAAGCACTCAAGTGAGTATTAAACACTAAATAAACAAATTTTCCTTTTATTATAGAGTAGAAACTTAAACTAATTATACTCCACATTTTCTAGCCACAAATTTGATGAAATCTTTAAGCATTAGATGTGCCTATTTTTAAGGGAATGGATGATCAATTACATTATCTCTCTTAATTAATATTTAAGTAGTTATCTTCTATATATTATCAAGAATCAATATTACTAAATTATTATCTAAATACTAGCACACAAGCACCATACTACGTGGTCGATTAAAGGAAAAAAAAACAAAACTAAATCAACTCATTTATATCACGTCTCTCCATTTTTAGTTTTCTAATTTATGCACATTATATTTAATTGTCTTGTTAAGATCTATATGTAATTCTTCTTGATGTCTATAAATAACATACATCTATAGTTGATTGTAGGAAATATTTGAAAGCAACACTTGCATATTCTTTGTTGTAGAGACTTTATCTAATTAAAACCGAAAAAACCGAGATCGAGAAAATCGACTTTATGTTGGTTTGGTTTGGTTTATAGATTTGAAAAACTGATATATTTGGTTTGGTTTATAGATTTGAAAAACCGATATATTTGGTTTGGTCAGGTTTGGTTAATGGTAAAACCGAACCAAACCGCCCTATGTTTACCCCTAATCGCAATATTGACTGGAGCAGCTTTTTTGTATTTGTTCTAGACTTATTACCGCATTCCTCTTGGGTTGTTATTGCATTGGCTTCATGTCTAACTCACATTTATATTGCTTTCTCAAGTTGTCTTGTGCTTTTAATAAGGTTTTATTCTTTATATCACTTTAGATTACTTTAGCATTTGTTTAAGGTTTTATTATATATATATTTGAAGTTTCATGCTAATGCAATTCGGATCGGCACTTATAATGTTGGAGGATTCACGCTAGACATCAAGAGCTTGGAGTGCTTGATTACATTTAGTGTTATTTTCCCAAGAGACACCACAGAAGGACCAGTTTTTTCTATGTGTTCATTTGTTTATAAATTACAGAATTAAGTTAAACAAGAGTAAATGAACACTAATTTTAGCGTGAAAAAATACCTTGAACTCGGGATAAAAAATCACGACCTACTCTCTCAAGTAGGATTTCAACTTCACTATTTGAAAGATTCACTCGGTTACAAGACTTCTCTCTTACTAACCTAGGAGTAACTCTAATCCTATAATGACCCCTTTCACAATCAGTGAAGTTCCTCCAAGTAACAAGATTTGAATGACGCGTACTCTTACAGAGCTTCTATGAAAGCAAATAGTACAACTTGATATACCCTACTGCAGATGAACTAAGACTGAACTTTGACAAGACTCAATTTAAGGAACAAGTTCTTCACTTAGTTCCCTGTAGCTTAATGACTGTCCAAATATAATTTCAGACTCAACAATGATATAGCTCTTTTTTCTCTGTATTTGTGTGTGTCTTTAACAGCTGAAATGCTCCTCTATTTATAGCTTTGAAATCTGAGGAGTCTTGAGCAATTAGAACTCCAAAGCCTCCACGAGTTTGAGTCCTAATTGAACGCTTTGCTTATCTTCAAGACTTATCTCAATCTTATGCAATCTTTTCTTATCACGTACAACTCTGCATGATTATCAAGATAAATATTAGATAATAGGATAATAATTAACTTTCACGCTTAATTGATTTTGCAATATTATTTATTCAGCTGTCATGATCCAAAGGAACAAGTCCTTGGATCTGTTCCTTCGTCATCATTCAAAACTCCGAGCTTATTCAAGCTAACAGTTAATTAGAATACCTAAGTTGTGTATAAATCCCAAAGTAAATCCTCAACAAAAAATTCGCAACTAAAACCGCAACACTAAATGTAATCGGGCAACTCAAGTGCGCGATCGCGAGATACTCAAGATATTTTCGTAAGCATCTTTATTTTCCTTTCGTAAATATACATTTTCTTTACCGTTGTCCAATTTTTCTTATAATTCCCTTCTTGTTATTTCGTAAGATTTTATTTCAAAAGCTCATATGATATATACAAATATCGGGAGTTTCATGAATTTGGTTGTAGAAGCAGTTGCTAATAATGGTCCACCCAATAATTCTTATCTCTAAAAGCAACTCCAACGGGATTCTATTTTCAACTCCAAATACCAAAACGGCGTGAGATTTGGCGTCAAGCTCCTCCAATGTTGCGCCATTCTTCACTCCAAAATGGAGTGTGAATAGTGTCACTCCAAATTTGGAGTGACACTATTCATTATTATTTTTATTATTTTTTGATTATTTAACACTTTAATTTATCATATTATATATATATATATACCTAATTATTTTTACGTAATATTTTTATAATATTTATTTTACTCCTTAATTTTGGCGTATAATTTTGATAAACTAATTTTCATATATAATAAATTATAATTGTATTAAAAAAATAACCATCACAATTAAAAGTGCAAGCGTGACAATATACGATGTTGCTAAAACTGAAAAGTAAAAACTGAATTTAGATGGGTGATCTTAATGCACCAATTCAAGATGTTTGGGAAGGTCCAACTCCAACAGTAGAAATGGTAGTAGATGAAAATCACCGATTTGAATAATTTTTAGCTCGACAAAAAAAAAATCAAAGACAAAGAAAAAGATGCTCATTCTGCACTTGGCAATGCCTTAATAGAGCATTTATAGAAGCATACTAGAGGCGGAAGTTGAATTATCCGTTAACATGTATAATGTATAATATCTGCTTACAAATTATATTATTCAAAAATTTATGGTATAAAATAATTTTATATTAAATGGTTTACAAGAAAGAAAGGAATATGAATTATATGAGATGAATATGTAAAGAAGAAAAAAAAAATAGAATTTATTTAATGAAAAAAATAAATAAATAAAAGATAATAATATAATATAGAAGAGAGAGAAGAATATAAAAAAGAATATTCTTTTTGGAGTAAAAAATAGTGTAATGGTTTGAGGTAGTTTACTCTAAATTTGAGTAAGATTTTGTGTGAAATTTTGAGTAATAGTTGGACATTGCATAGGGATATTCATATATTTAAAAACTTGTTGATTACGGTATAAAAGAAGTCTCAGACAGTCAGGTAAATTGTAGTTTGGTGTTTTTTAATTTCTTTTTCGAAAGCATTTAAGTGTATACCTTTAAGGTATACTGCATAAATTATGGTATACAAGTCTGGAGGGTCATTTATGACTGTATACCTTTGTTATGCCTTATAGGTGTATACCTTTATGGTATGCTGCATAAACTATGGTATACAAGTCTGGATGGATAGAGTGAGTAAATAATTTAGTGGGTAGATCGGGTAATATTTGAAAGTAGTGGGTAGTGGCTGTAATTATTTTAGGTTTTGTGGGTATTTTTGTAAGTGTCCCAAGCATTTATGAATGTGTAATTTCTTTTTTGCTTTCAATAAGGCAAGCAATATTGCAAAGTGGATATATAACAATGTGATTATTTGGAACTCGAAGAAGGTTTGGGTCCTGTTCAACGCATTGACTGTTTGAATGAAGTACAATATGACATTGGTAAAGCTCTTGAAAATGCTAGCCTTTTAAGTTGCTACAGTGATCGAAAATATAAAATTAGAAGAAACAAAGACTTGTAGAACTGTTTCAATAATAAACAAAAGGTTGCGACAAGGTATACAAACAATAAATTTTCACTCATAAGGTTGTGCAGAAATTACTTACTCTGAATGAATAAGACGCCTTCAAGGAAATTTTGGAGATTTTTCTAGATCTTGTTGTAAAGACATTTTTTTTAGCTTTTCAAATTAAGATAAGTGTCGAAGGAAAGATAACATTTACTGGACGTAAGATTTCATGCCTTTCTTTTTTCATTATTTTTTTACAAGGTACTCCGTTTCATTAAAAAGTGTACCAAGAAGGTACAACAGATACATAAAAGAAAAAAGAAAAAAGTTTACACTTCCTCAGCAGTTGCATCATTTTTGATAGAATCTAAAAATTCAACAAACTATTTCACATCTCTATCTCCTTATCCTTGCA
The DNA here is from genome assembly GCA_029990175.1 of Petunia secreta. Taxonomy (NCBI): domain Eukaryota; kingdom Viridiplantae; phylum Streptophyta; class Magnoliopsida; order Solanales; family Solanaceae; genus Petunia; species Petunia secreta. Next base: position 1,505,047 of record JARKIP010000051.1, read on the forward strand.
CCAAAACAACACACTTCGTAAACGTTTATTTTACACATAAGAAAGTTTATGTTTTTCCCGTTGCACTCTAAGATATCTGCCAACTCCTTGACATAATCGTCAGCATTAACAACATATATACTACTCTTTGACAAGTTTATTTTCAGACTCAAGATAGCTTCAAAACCCAACAAGATGACTCAAATGCAATATTTGTTCCCTATTAGTTTTACACAACAATAACGTATCATCTTGATGTTCGGCATTTTATGCCTACTTTTCCTTAATATTTCCGCACATTTGAGCTTGTTTTGCACTTGTTTGGTGGCTTGTGAGTATGGTTTTACGCTGATGTTGTGTTGTTCGTGTGTAGGTCATTACGCGATACATTTGGAGCGTTTCGGAGCTTGATTGAGCATAAATTGAGTGGATGATGATTGAAGATTGGATCGAGCACACAAAGGCACGACACAAGCCGAGTTTTGGAGCGGAAAAAGAGCAAAATAGCCTGGCGCCATAGAGCCCGCGCCGCGCAGGCCATCGCGCGCAGTGCTTGGCGCGTTTGGCTTGCGACGCAGGCCTATGGCACGAGGCCTGGTGGCGTCCTCTGGTCTTGTGCACGCTTTTCGAGGCGCGGGGCGCCCGTTATAGCGCCCCTTATGCGCAATTTGACTTCCTATTCCTTCTAGTTTTGGGATTAACTTATGTATAAGGGTTTGGAAACAATATAAATAGTTTATGACTTAGTTTTTGAGAGGGGTTCTTGACTTTGGGCAATATTGAGAGCTACACACTTCATTGAACAAGGGTTATTCCCAATTCTTTCATCTATTACATCATTTATTTCATTATTACACCAAATCTTTGCCTTATGATTATGAATATGTGTGGCTAATTTCCTATCGTTCTGGGGTTAGAATTTACATGAAAGTTGATTGTTGAAGATTGATTTCCATTGATTGAATCCCATAACGGGTTACTTATTCTTCCTTGATTTAACTTGTATAATTGTTAGAGCTCGATAGTTATACATCATCTATGGTTTTTGGGTTGAACTCGAAAGAGAGAATCTAATTACGTAATAAGGAAGAATAGAACTAGTTTGTGAACCCGGGCATCGGGGAACCAATTCGCGGGTAGGATAGACATATACTTGCTTGCCTAGTTTAACTAATTACAGGATCGTTAATGCGTGCATGTGATTTAACCCGTAGACATACAGGGATTAAAGTAGCTTGCATAGATTGTGAAGAACTGAAAGGTTTTCATAATTACAATTAACCTGTCAGTTAGTAACCCGGGATTTAAGAAGTGGAATCAATTGAATACATCAACTGGATTGTTCGTAATTCTAACCCTGGACCGTCCTCTTAATATTGATAACACCCAAAGTTTGCACCATTGTTTGACTACACTTCTAGCATTTTAATTACTGCTTTTTGGTTACATAAACTCTCACCAATTAAGAACAAGACCCCTGGATAGTCTGATAGAAATTGTTTACGAAGTATTGGTCTGCGTAGTCCTCGTGGGATCGACACTCGACTTAGTCACTTTATTACTTGGCGACCGCGTATACTTGCGTGTGCGTTTGGGAGCAACAAGTTTTTGGCGCCGTTGCCGGGGACTAATTACGGACTAATTACTTTTGAACACTTACTTAATTGCTATTCAGGTTTAATTTTTTGTTGAGTTTCTTGTGCTGTTTCAGGTAATAGGTTTTGAATGCAGAGGAACAAAAAGGACGAATCACTCGCACCTTTTGATCCCGAGCCTGAAAGAACCTTGAGGAAGACAAGGAAAGAAGCGAGAGATCGAGAAGCATTAGCAATCGTACTTGCATCTCTTCCTGTTGAAATGGCTGAAGAACAAACAGTAGCAGTGCGAGATGTGGCTCTTCCTAGTCTGAAAGGAGTAGAGTCAAGTATTGTGAAGCCTGCTATTACTGGGAACTTTGAGATCAAGCCCGGCATGATTCAGTTGCTGCATGTGACGGGGCAATATAGTGGACTACTGCATGAAGATCCGCAGCAACACTTGCAGAACTTTCTGGAGATCAGTGATACTTATACACCGACAGGTGTGCCTACTGATTATGTGCGGATGACTTTGTTCCCATTTTCACTGCTTGGGGCAGCAAGGAAGTGGTTAAAGGCTGAAAAGTCTGGGTCTATCACTACTTGGGAGGATTTAGCTACGAAATTCTTGGCTAAGTTTTATCCGTCGGCCAAGACGGCCAGGTTGAGAAGTGCAATTTTATCCTTCAGGCAGTTTGAAGGCGAATCATTATATGCAGCCTGGGAGAGATTTAAGGCGTTATTGAGAGATTGTCCTCACCACAATCAAACTAATGAAGTTATTGCTCACACTTTTGTTGAGGGATTGAACCAACAGACGAAGATTGTGGTTGATGCTGCTGCTGGAGGCCAAGTGTTGGCCTTAAATTTTGAAAAGATCTATGACTTGCTTGATAAGTTTTCACAGAGCAATCCTGATTGGCAGGGTGATGGCAGAGCTAATATATTTAGTGAGGGGGCTAGCAGAGCAGCTACGCAGAAAGCTGCTGGGTTACTTCAACTAGATGGAATCACAGAGTTGCGAGCAAAGATGGATGCACTTTCCAATCAAATCAGCAAGCTGGCTCTCCAAGCAAAGCCACAACCAGCTCCAGTGCAGCAAGTTCAGGTCTTTTGTGAGGTATGTGGTGAGGATCATAGCACTGAGGTTTGTCCCTCTAATCCAGAATCAGTGTATTATGTGGGTAATCAGAACAGATCACAGGGCCAAAACCGAAATCAGTATGGTAATAATTATAACACGGGTTGGCGTAATCACCCAAATTTTTCTTGGAGAGATACCCGTGAGCAGTTTCAGGGTAATGAGAGAGCCCAATTTAATCAGAACAATGCACCACAGCAGGGATCACAGTCTCAGGCTCAACCACAGCAGGCTAATACTATGGAGGATATGCTTAAGAAAATTCTTGCAGGACAGCAAAAGCTCATTGATGAGTCAGCATCTCAGGCACAAACAATAAAAGATTTGAGCAATGCACAGAGAGATCTTGAAAGACAATTGGGGCAGCTTGCTGGAGCACAAAATAATAGACCTCGGGGTGCTTTACCGAGTGATACAGAGAAGAATCCGAGAGAATTTGTGCAAGCAGTGACTTTGAGGAATGGAAGAGCACTGGAGGAAGTGCCCCCAAAGCCAAAGAAGCCTGTTGGTGAGTTAGAGCCAAATGTTGATAGGGAGGTGGAAAAAGAAGCAGAAAAGGTAATTGAACAGCAGCCCGAGTCTGCTATTGTGAGACCACCACCACCTTTCCCACAGAGACTTCAGAAGCAAAAAGTTGATGCAGCATGCAAGAAATTTTTGGAGATATTGAGTCAAATTCAGGTAAATATTCCTTTGGTGGAGCTTTTGCGAGATGTTCCCAAATATGCTAAATACATCAAGGATATTGTTGCTAACAAGAGAAGATTGACTGAGTTTGAGACAGTTGCACTTACTGAGGAGTGCAGTTCCAGAGTTAGAAGCAAGCTTCCACAGAAATTGAAGGACCCGGGCAGTTTTACCATCCCTTTGAAAATTGGGGAACATGAGGTTGGTCGTGCTTTATGTGATTTGGGTGCTAGTGTGAATTTGATGCCTTCTTCAGTTTTTAGGAAGCTAGGCCTGGGTGAGCCACGACCCACTACTGTGACCTTGCAGCTTGCTGACAGATCTTTGACATGCCCTGAGGGGATTATTGAGGATGTGCTTGTACAAGTGGGTCAGTTCATATTACCCGTTGATTTTATTATTCTTGATTATGAAGCTGATCCTGAGGTTCCTCTCATCTTGGGAAGAGGATTTTTGGCTACTGCTGATGCTGTTATTAGAGTCAGAGCTGGCAAGATGATCATGAAGGTAAATGGGGAAGAAGCTGTGTTTAATGTGTTCAGAGCTACCCAGCTTCCTTCTCATTATGAAGAGTTGTCCATGGTAAAGGTAATAGATGATGAGTTGACTGCTGATGAGAGGTCATTCTTGGCTTCTAACGTTGATTCTTTGGAAAGGGCACTCTTATGTGATGATGATGATATCCTGAAGGATGAAGATACTGAAGAATTTGTGGAGGTTCTTAATATGCAGAGTAGATTCATCCCAGGGTGGAAGAAATTTGAGGAGCTTGATAGACCGTTGACCTTAGCTCCTGCTAAACCGTCTATTGAGAAAGCTCCTAATCTTGAGCTCAAACCTTTACCAGCACATTTACGTTATGCTTATTTGGGTGAAGGTAATACTTTGCCCGTGATCCTTTCTTCTTTGTTGTCTGATGTGCAGGTTGAAAAGGTGTTGCGGGTATTGCGAGAGCGCAAGAGAGCTATTGGCTGGACTATTGCTGATATTAGAGGGATTAGTCCTTCTTTCTGCATGCATAAAATTCTCTTGGAAGAAGATCATAAGCCATCCATAGAGCAGCAGAGGAGGCTAAATCCAATCATGAAGGAGGTGGTGAAGAAAGAAGTTATCAAGTGGCTGGATGCTGGTATAATTTTTCCCATCTCTGACAGCAAGTGGGTGAGTCCAGTGCAATGTGTTCCTAAGAAAGGGGGCATGACAGTGGTGAAGAATGAGAACAATGAGTTGATTCCTACAAGAACTGTTACAGGGTGGCGAATTTGCATTGATTATAGGAAGCTGAACAAGGCCACCAGGAAAGATCACTTCCCACTCCCTTTTATTGATCAGATGTTGGATAGACTAGCAGGCCATGAGTATTATTGTTTCTTGGATGGTTATTCGGGCTACAATCAAATTGTGATAGCCCCTGAAGACCAAGAGAAGACCACTTTTACTTGTCCATATGGCACCTATGCATTTAGGAGGATGCCATTTGGGTTGTGTAATGCCCCAGGAACTTTTCAGCGATGCATGATGGCTATTTTCACTGACATGGTGGAAAAATTTGTGGAAGTGTTTATGGATGATTTCTCAGTGGTTGGTGACTCTTTCGACGAATGCTTGAAGAATCTTGATGCTGTGCTGAGCCGTTGTGAAGAAACAAATCTGGTGCTGAATTGGGAAAAATGTCACTTTATGGTTCAAGAAGGCATAGTACTTGGGCACAAGGTGTCAAAGCAAGGGATTGAGGTTGACAAGGCGAAGATAGAGGCTATTGAGAAATTACCACCACCCATCTCTGTTAAGGGGGTGCGTAGTTTCTTGGGACATGCAGGGTTCTATAGACGGTTCATAAAGGACTTCTCCAAAATCTCCACTCCCTTGTGCAAATTGTTGGAGAAGGATGTGAAATTTGTGTTTGATGATGCTTGTATTAAGGCGTTTGAAGAGTTGAAGAAAAGGTTGGTGACCGCACCAATCATCATTGCTCCTGACTGGTCTTTGCCTTTTGAATTGATGTGTGATGCGAGTGATAATGCTATTGGGGCTGTTCTAGGCCAAAGAATTGGAAGAATTTTTCACTCCATCTATTATGCAAGCAAGACGCTTGATGCAGCCCAGTCCAATTATACTACCACTGAGAAGGAGTTGCTGGCCGTGGTTTATGCTTTTGATAAATTCAGATCTTATTTGGTTGGTACTCATGTTGTTGTCTACACTGATCATGCCGCAATCCGGTATTTGTTTGAAAAGAAAGACTCCAAGCCGAGACTTATTCGATGGGTTCTCCTATTGCAAGAGTTTGATGTTGAAATTCGAGATCGCAAGGGGACTGAGAATCAAGTAGCTGATCATTTGTCAAGGCTGGAGAATAGAGATCATGTAGATGAGGGGCCTGAGATTAAAGAGGTATTTCCTGATGAGCAACTTTTTGCTCTTGATGTAGCTGAGGTGCCATGGTATGCTGACATGGTAAATTTTCTTGTGAGTAATGTGTATCCCCCTGGGGCAACTGCCGAGCAGAAGCGTAAACTCCTTCATGAGAGCAGATTTTATGTGTGGGATGAGCCCTATTTGTACAAGATAGGTGTTGATCAACTAGCTAGGAGATGTGTTCCAAGGGAAGAAGTAGAGCCGATTCTACAGAGCTGCCATTCTTCTCCTTATGGTGGCCACCTTGGTGGAGATCGAACAGCTGCAAAGGTACTTCAATCTGGTTTCTTTTGGCCTACTCTATTCAAAGATGCTCATGCCTTCGTGAAGCAATGTGATCGTTGCCAAAGAACGGGTACCATTACTAGGCGTCACGAGATGCCTTTGAACAATATCTTGGAGATTGAGCTGTTTGACTGTTGGGGTATTGACTTTATGGGTCCGTTCCCACCTTCTATGGGTAATAAATACATCCTTGTAGCAGTTGATTATGTATCTAAATGGGTGGAGGCCATTGCACTTCCTACAAATGATGCGAGTGTGGTGGTGAAGTTCGTGAAGAAGAATATTTTCACTCGTTTTGGGACACCGCGGGCTATTATTAGTGATGAAGGTACGCATTTTTGTAACCGGTTGTTCAATAAATTATTGGCTAAGTATGGGGTTCGCCACAAGGTGGCTACTGCTTATCATCCCCAAACTAGTGGCCAAGTGGAAGTGTCTAACAGAGAGATCAAGCAAATCCTTGAGAAGACCGTGAATGCCTCGAGGAAGGATTGGGCTATGAAGTTAGATGATGCTCTTTGGGCCTACCGAACTGCTTTCAAAACGCCTATTGGAACCTCTCCATATAGGCTTGTTTATGGGAAGGCTTGTCACTTGCCGGTTGAATTAGAGCATAAGGCTTATTGGGCTATTCAAAAGCTCAATTTTGATATGGCTTTAGCGGGTGAGAAGAGGATGCTCCAGTTGCATGAACTTGAAGAGTTCCGTTTCCATGCGTATGAGAATGCAAAATTATATAAGGAACGGACAAAGAAGTGGCATGATAAGCACATTGAGCATCGCTCTTTTGAGCCCGGACAGCGTGTCTTGTTGTTCAACTCGAGGTTGAAATTGTTTCCGGGCAAGTTGAAGTCGAGATGGTCGGGGCCTTTTGAAGTTGTTCGTGTTACCGCACATGGAGCAGTTGCATTGAGAGCCCCGGGTTCTGAAAACACATTTTTGGTTAATGGTCAAAGGGTGAAACATTATTGGGGAGGTGCGGTGAATCACCGCACTTCAATCACTTTGAGGGACCCTTGATTTGTACCCGTCGTGCCACGACGTTAAATAAGGCGCTTCTCGGGAGGCAACCCGAGTTTGTACTTGTAATAGTTTAGTTTTCTTTTGTTTTTATAGTGTCACGTTTTTGTTGTTTTTGTGTGTCGTTTTTGCAGGAATCGGGTGCGCTAAATACGGTGAAATGGATGCATTGAGGGGGATGGGACATCTCGAGACATGTCCCACGCTTGGTTTGTACTTGGAGTCGAAATTCGGTGCAAAAAAAAACGCTCGTGGGCGCGTTCGGGAGTGCCCCGCGCCTCCCAAAGCGCGACAATAATTAAAACAAAGAAGCTAGGCGCGGTTGGGAGCGCCCCGCGCCTCCCACCGCGCCAAGCTAGGCAGTGACTCAAAGTTTTTGTGCGCAATAGGCATGCGCCGCGGAGGCCAACGCGTGCAGCTAGGCAGTAGCTCAAAATCTGTGCACGCGATTGGCTCGCGGCGCGGATAGGAAAGCGGCAGACCAAATTTTTGGTCTCACAACGGGTCAACGGGTTTTGACCCGAATTCTTTTAATCCCAACCCCTTTAACCCCGAATTCTTTCATCTTTTCTTCACTATTTTCACCATAAACACTCTCTACACACACACTAATTCACCTCTAACAATTGGAATCATCCCAACTCTTGTGCAATCAATTCTAACATCATCAAGTAAGTACATTCCTACTCTTCCTTCTCCATAACATGTAAGTTATATTCATTATTGCTCATGAGTGATACTCTTAACTAGTTGCAAGTTTATCCATAAAAATTCGATCTTGATGTGCTACATTGTCTAGAATGCTTAGTATAGGACTTGTGACTTGCATAAAGAGATCTCCCAACAATTTGGGAGGGTTGATACATTACAAATTCCATTGAAAGTGCTAGTTCAAAGTTGTGCACATTAGGTGTTTGTGAAAAAGCCTCAAAGATTAAATATCAATGACATTGTGAATTCTTGAGTAGCAATGCATTCCTTAGGCTTCCTATGAACACTAGATGTTGCATACACACTAGAATGGATCATGAGGCACCCACACTAGCTTGAATTAAAAAATTCAAAACGTAGCATATTTTGCTCAAAGCTAGTTTTGTTCAAGTGTGGGGTAGCCCGTGCTATTGAATTGAGTGATTGACACATTGAGTGTGTGATAAGTGTGGGGTAGCCCTTGAGCTTGAATTGTATTCTTGGTACTTAGCTTGATATCTCACATTGATTTTTGTATTGTATAGGTACCATGGTTGCTACAAAGCATAAGGCTAGCTCCTCATCCACTGAGGGTCCAAGGAGAGCATCAACTCAAGCCGGGCCTTCGTCCACGTCTCAAAAGGGCAAGGCACCGGCCAAGCCCAAGGCCAAGGCAAAAATTCCAAAGGACGCGGTGCCGATACCGCGTCCCGGTGGCAAAACACGGTATGGCCTCTCTAGTGTGAAGAAGGGGGAGTGCCAAACTTGGTACAAAAATGTGAGGCTTGCGGGGTACATACCCGAACAAGCCATTGATAAAAAGCCGGTGATGCAAAAGTTTAAAGAGGTGGCCGAGCAGATCATGGCCCTCAAGTGGGACTCAGTGTTTGAGAGTCCGGGGCCCGCCAACTTGGACATGGTCCAAGAACTTTATGCTAATTGGGAGCCCGATGAGGCGTGGAGAGATGATGATATGGTGACGGTTAGGGGAGTGAAGGTGAAGCTAGATCCCCCGGCCTTGAATGCCTTCTTGGGGGTAGAGGACCCCGATCATGAGGAATTGAGAAATTACATCAAAACACCGGATTACACGGCCTTGAGGGAGACTTTGTGTGGTGAGGGGTCCACACATAAGTGGGGACGAGGAGCAGCTGGGCGACATAAGTTTATGCATTTCTCCCACTTTATCAAGCCGGCACGTGTTTGGATGCGGTTTATAAATGCACGGATTCTTCCATGTTCTCATTATTCCGAGGTTACTAAGACTCGGGCGTGCATGGTGTATTTCTTCATGACCGGGAGGCCGGTGAACATTGGGTACTACATGTTGAAAGTGATGAAAGCGGAAAGGCAAGAAAAACATTGTAGTCGGTTATATTTTGGGAACCTCTTGACCCGGTATTTAGAGAAGGCGGGGGTCCCCGCGGATGAGGTTGGGGATCGTATTGTCCTTGACTTCGGGAGGCCCTTTGATATTTCTTCGGTCAAGGGGGTGATCACCACAGCACCGGTGAAGCTGACGGCGGAGGATTGGCGAGAGACAAATGCCAACTTGGCCGCGCGTCAGTACTTGATGATGGAGGCTATGGCCCGTCAGTCGGGCGTTGATATGGCTGCTATTGACCGGAAGGTCCCACTGACGGAGACCTCGAAGATCTTTCTGGGCGAGGTTGAGGCTGGAACGCTGGATCCGAGGGAAGATGAGAACACTGATTCGGATGTTGTGGCCAACGATCCGGACAGTGAGTATGAGCCGGATCATGAGGAGGAGGCCTAGTTGTGGCAGCTTTCAGGGCAGTTTTCTTGTACTCTTACTTTTGCACTTACTTCTTTGTCGCACTGGGACATTGCTTAGTTTAAGTGTGGGGTGGGGTACTGCCCTTTTATCTAGTTTTATTTTGAGGTTTAGGATGCATGTACCTTAGGACTTTTTATTTTTGTCAATTGACTTTATTTTGATTTGTTTCTTGCTTTGATATATGAAAAAAAAAAAAAAAATTAGAAAACCAATGAAAAATTCCAAAAAGATTTTCTTTTTAGTTCTAGTTAGTGGTACATGTCATCCGCCCCGTGGTTTTTCTTATGGCCGCGGTTCTTTTCCACGGGGTGACCTTTGAACCGGGTAGTTTTTCATTTTTAGGATTAGGATAGTTAGTTTTAGATGACCCTAGGCTAAGGAAATAGGTAGAATGCTAGGTGTCTTTGATTTGGTTGATACCGGGGGACTTGGACTTGATTGCATGTGCTATTTGTGGTGTCCTTGGTTTTAATTGTGATGCATGCCTAGAAAAAGGAAAAAAATGGAACAACCCCCTTGAGATGCTTGAGTCCGCTTGCTTGACTTGATTGCTAACTTTTGTGCATGAGTGCTTAAATTTCCACAAGTTGCATTCTAGAAGCTTGGTTGAGAGTTGTTGATTGAGCCCTTTTGTGTGGATTACGTGCAATGTGTGTTGTGAGGCATGTTCTTAGTTGCTCCATGTTGCATGTTAATGTCTAGAACTTGCCCCGTGTGTGTGCAAAGCGAAATCCTAGGTTTGCTCTAGTCGGGAGATGATACAAGGCCTTCTTTTACTTGCCTACCCTTACATATATACCTTGAAAAGTTGTTGTTGTGATTTGAATTGACCCTTTTTGTTGACACCCACACCCCGAGCCTACCCATTTGTTCTTAATTGACTCTTTTGGCCCTTTACTCCTTAAGCACTTTATTGACATTGTGTAGATGATTGGAGTTGTGGTTGGATGTTGGGAGACTTTTGAGTGGAGCTAATAAAAGGGAAATACTTATGAAAATTGTGAAGTAGTGGAAAACATTGGCAAGGATGGAAGTTAATGAAATTGAAAAAAAATGAAATGATAAGAAAAGGAAAAAAATAGCAAAGTTGAAAAAAATTGTGGAAAGAAAAAAAAAAGGGAGAAAGATATCCCGTCCTTGCTAGTGTGTGATTGAAAAGAAAATATGCTACTTATTGAGAAGGTATGTGTGATACTTGTGATTGGGTGGTTTGATGAGGATTGTGCTTGAAATTAAATGTGATGTATTAAAGTGCTTAGGGAGGTAGTCACTATTACCATATGTATCCTACCCGCCCCTTAGCCTACATTACGACCTTTCTAAAGTCCTTGTTAATCCCGATTGGAGTGAGCCTACATTAGTGGAGTCCTACACTACGGGCAAGCCTATGGTACGTTGTGTGTGACATGTGAGTCCTTCATGAGAGTGAGAGAATTCATTTGTTATTGCCCCCGTTCTATTCATGATATTTGCTTTTGTGTGTGATCTTTGGGGGGCACTCTTTTTCATATTGGTGAGGGCACGTGGTTTGCATGAAGTAGGTAAAGTTGATGGCTTTTGATTGAGTAGATAGGTGTAATTTTGTGGGAGCATGGTTGCATTGAGTTGAGTTTGTGCATTTGAGTTATTTTGGGGTGGTTGTTCTCATATTTTTGAGTTTGGCAAATTATTGGCATGTTGTGGATCCATAGTAGTCGTGTGCGCATTGGTTCAATGGTCGGTATCAACCATAGTCATAGGCAGACCTGTTTTACCTAGGATGGGAAGCGAGATGTGACTTGCTCGAGGGCGAGCAAAGGTTCAAGTGTGGGGTGGTGATGTTCGGCATTTTATGCCTACTTTTCCTTAATATTTCCGCACATTTGAGCTTGTTTTGCACTTGTTTGGTGGCTTGTGAGTATGGTTTTACGCTGATGTTGTGTTGTTCGTGTGTAGGTCATTACGCGATACATTTGGAGCGTTTCGGAGCTTGATTGAGCATAAATTGAGTGGATGATGATTGAAGATTGGATCGAGCACACAAAGGCACGACACAAGCCGAGTTTTGGAGCGGAAAAAGAGCAAAATAGCCTGGCGCCATAGAGCCCGCGCCGCGCAGGCCATCGCGCGCAGTGCTTGGCGCGTTTGGCTTGCGACGCAGGCCTATGGCACGAGGCCTGGTGGCGTCCTCTGGTCTTGTGCACGCTTTTCGAGGCGCGGGGCGCCCGTTATAGCGCCCCTTATGCGCAATTTGACTTCCTATTCCTTCTAGTTTTGGGATTAACTTATGTATAAGGGTTTGGAAACAATATAAATAGTTTATGACTTAGTTTTTGAGAGGGGTTCTTGACTTTGGGCAATATTGAGAGCTACACACTTCATTGAACAAGGGTTATTCCCAATTCTTTCATCTATTACATCATTTATTTCATTATTACACCAAATCTTTGCCTTATGATTATGAATATGTGTGGCTAATTTCCTATCGTTCTGGGGTTAGAATTTACATGAAAGTTGATTGTTGAAGATTGATTTCCATTGATTGAATCCCATAACGGGTTACTTATTCTTCCTTGATTTAACTTGTATAATTGTTAGAGCTCGATAGTTATACATCATCTATGGTTTTTGGGTTGAACTCGAAAGAGAGAATCTAATTACGTAATAAGGAAGAATAGAACTAGTTTGTGAACCCGGGCATCGGGGAACCAATTCGCGGGTAGGATAGACATATACTTGCTTGCCTAGTTTAACTAATTACAGGATCGTTAATGCGTGCATGTGATTTAACCCGTAGACATACAGGGATTAAAGTAGCTTGCATAGATTGTGAAGAACTGAAAGGTTTTCATAATTACAATTAACCTGTCAGTTAGTAACCCGGGATTTAAGAAGTGGAATCAATTGAATACATCAACTGGATTGTTCGTAATTCTAACCCTGGACCGTCCTCTTAATATTGATAACACCCAAAGTTTGCACCATTGTTTGACTACACTTCTAGCATTTTAATTACTGCTTTTTGGTTACATAAACTCTCACCAATTAAGAACAAGACCCCTGGATAGTCTGATAGAAATTGTTTACGAAGTATTGGTCTGCGTAGTCCTCGTGGGATCGACACTCGACTTAGTCACTTTATTACTTGGCGACCGCGTATACTTGCGTGTGCGTTTGGGAGCAACACATCTGCATGCAAACTAGATGTGAGAAATACATACACTCATGTGGCATTGGCATGACAGAGCTTCTCAAGTATTTTTTGAATGGAAAAAGGCTCAAGTTTTAATTATGTGATATAGGGTCCTCTAATCATTAATGACATTAGAATTTTCGAACTGCCTAACATTCTCACCCCAAAGTTTTTAGAATCTTCGAACTGCCTAACATTCTCACCCTAAAGTTTTTGATGTTACACAATGGTCCAAGTATAAAAGTCCACTTTTTTTGCCAAATTTGGCCATAAACCTAGATCTACGCATCCTTTCCCTCTCCCATCTCCTCCGTTTCTCCCTCCATTTTTATCATTCCATTTCATGCTCAAAAGTCCACCATAACTGCATTGCTGAGCTTCTTCCTTCATCGAAATAATCTTGTCCTCCACTTTATTTACACAACATCGTCTCCACTTTTACGAAATACAAGCTAAGATCACCTGTGTTTGGGTTATACGGAATTTAATTAAATCTGCCAAAGCTGCTCGTTTCTTATCCAATAAAGGGGAAATCTTGTTCCTCTAATTGTAATTTTATCCATTCACTCATCTCATGTAAGTATACTAACTTTAGAACATGGATTTACCTGCTTTTTCTTAATTCAAGGTTGATTCAAATGCAGGTTCTCCGAACATCCTGCCAATAATTCCAAACATCTTTTTAGATGTTCCTATGGTCGTAACAACAATTCCAAACATCTTGTTAGCATTTTACATGTGGTATATAAATATTATAATTTTTTCATCAAATGTTCAGAACACCCTATCAAGATGTTTGGAGCATCTTTCTAGAAATTTGGAACATCTTGCCTTTATCAATGAATAACTGTATTTAGATGTTCAGAACTTCTACGTATGACACGAAAAATGTGGAAGTTTGGAATATCTTGTATAAATATTATCAATTTGATATTTATAATTAGTCATTCCAATTTATTTCAGGTGACCATTGATGGGTGAGGTTATATTAGGAGTTATTTATCAAGGCGAATGGGTGGAGCGTTCTAAATATTATGCTTGGGTTCCGAAAGTGAAAGAGTCAAGACTCATTCTTGTGCCCAGAGATGTTACGTATGATGTTATACTTAACAAAATAATCAGAATTTGGGGGATAAGAGAATCCGGGGACATTACATTACTTATATGCTGAGTGTTGCCGCAAATCAAAAGACTCATCCTGTTACAATAAGAAATGGTGATGATGTACGTCTTTTTATGGCTGATGTTGATCGTAATGGTGCTAGACCCACTTTAAGGGTAACTGTGGTTTCTAGGGCGGAGGAATGTGTTGGTTCTAATAACTAAGAAATTCCAAATAGTAGATGCCGTGATTTTAGTCAGCGATTGGATGACGTACATGAAGAAGTAGAAGAAGACAAAGGATGAGGGGTAGAAGAAGACAAAGGAGAGGTAAAAGAAGACAGAGGAGGGGTAGAAGAAGAAGTAAAATATATAGAGGAGGATCCTGCCATGTATACTCATATCCCTATGGTTCCAACACAAAGTAGCCAGCCGATATTTTACTTCTTCGATGGCACAAGTTTTGAAACAGGTATGACTTTCACCAATAAGAAAGAATTAGTCAGCCAATTGAATCTTGCAGCAATTAACCATTATTTTAATTACAAAGCATTGAGTAATACGATAAAATTTTTTAATGCTAGATGTGTAGATGTGAATTGCAAGTGGTGGATAAGGGCAATGAGGTGTAAAAGTAATGATAGGTTTTACATTGCCGTTTATAATAACTTGCACACATGCGATGTCCAACATCATTCTAGTCATAATTCACACGCCTCTGCCCAGATAATTGGTGAATTCATGAAAGGTAAATATATAAATCAAAAAGGTCCAACCACAAAAGCTATCAGGGAGTCCCTTAACACCGATTTGGGTTGTCAGGTTAGCTATTGGAAGTGTCTTAGGGGCTGTCAATTTGCAAAGGCTTTGATATGGGGAACACATGAGAAAGGTATTAAAATTCTAGATGCATATGCTTATATGGTTAGGAGTAAGAATCCAGTAACCAAGACAGATTTGAGGCTTTCTAGCACTAGGAAGTTCTTGTATTTTTTTTTATCTCTTATAGAGCGTGGATCAAGGGATTAAATTACGTGAGAAAGTTCTAGTCGTTGACGGTACACATTTATCTTGCGAGTATGTAGGGGTGTTGTTGTCTGTTGTTGCTCAGGATGTAATGAGTCACATTTACCCTGTTGCCTTTTATGTTGTAGTAAAAGAGTGTGACGCCTCATATGAGTACTTTTTCGAACAATTATGCACCATAGTCCCAAATAATGAAGAGTTGTGCATTGTTTCAGATAGACATCTGAGCATCTTGAAGATGCTTTCCCAAGTGTATCCTTCTGCTCACTATGGAGTTTGCATGAGGCACCTTGGTGAAAACATCCGAACAAAGTTTCAGTTTGGAACAACTCTTCATAAATATTACACTGCAGCAAAGGCATACCGAGTACAGGAGTTCCAGGATGCCATGGATGATATCAGAAGTATTGATTGGAGGGTAGCTGATTATCATAGATGGACCAACTTACATTTCCCAGGAAACAGATAAACTATCAATAATAAGGTCTCATATTACTGTCATGTTTTTCTACTATCTGTTCCAAACGTCCTTCTTGGCGTTTCGAACATCCTATCGATGTCCTAAACATCTATTATTATGTTTACTTTTTTCTTGATGATGTTCCAAACGTCTTTCCCGTCATTCTAAACTTTTGTTTTAATGTTAGGAACATCTATTAGATTATTATAATAGTTATTTTTTTTATATAGGTTTGCAGTTACGACATCAAACATAGCTGAGTCCATTAATTCCATGTTAAAGGATCAAAGAGAATACCACATTGCTGCACTCTTCAAAGATATAGGTAGGAACTTTGCTGAAAATTTTTACACAAGGGCTATGGAGTTAATCAACCACCTAAACTTATGAGTCTGAGACATTGAAACTAATATAAGGAAGAATAATTAATTGAGAGATAAGATAGTTGTCTCCAGAAAGGGACCTTATGGTTTCGAAATCATTAGTCCAAGGTTTGAGGCAGAAGTTATTCTATATAAGAGGACATGTACGTGTAGAGAGTTTGATCTTGATTAGTTACATTGTAAACATACTATGACAGCTATTAGGGAATTGCATGGTGATGAATATAAAAGTAGAGTCTATGACTACACTTCTGGATATTACACAACACAAGCATACATCCTTGCCTATGCAAAACTTGTCAATGCAGTACCACCTGTAGAATTCTGGATAGTCCCTCTTGATGAGATAATTTATCTAGTGCATCCGCCCCCAAAGCCGAACAAGCCAGGAAGGAGAAGGGTTAACCGTATTCGATCTATTGGGGAACATCTTCTAAAAAGGAAAAATAGTTGTGGCAACTGCAAGGGATATGGTCACAAAAGAATTACATTCCATGTTGGTCATAGTGGAGTTGAAGCTACAAGTCAGCTTACAAATTGAATTTGTGAATTGGACGCTTCGTCCTGCTTGTAATGTTTGAACAATTTTGTTTATTTCTTGTTATTTGAATTGTATAATGGACTTGGCGTCCTACTTGTATAATTTATGTTGTTCACATATTTGCTTTACTTCAGTTTTAATTTATGTTCTGCATATTTTCTTTACTGCAGTTTTAATTTATGTTCTGCACTTGATCTTAGAGTTCACAACACATTAGAGTCGTTTAGGATATTACAAAAACATGTTCCAAACGACTGCTCAATATAAAATCCTCCTTAATTTTCTGAATAGGTAAGAAATCTTCCTTGTCGTTCGGAACATCTTGACCGCAAACCCCAACCCTAACCCTAACTCTAACCCGGACAATAAATTCGTTTGGAACATTGAATCTGCATTCCAACATGTTAGCTACCTGTTTGGAACGCGTTGATTATGTTTGAGTGATAAATGATGATGATGATTACTAGACATGACCACATATACAAGTTAAAGTGATAAATAATGATGATAATCACTAGAGAAGCCCAAGTATACGTGTTAGAGTGATAAATGATGGTGATCATCATCACTAGACATGACCAAATATGCAAGTAAGAGTGATAAATGATGATGATTATCACTAGACATGACCAATTATACTAGTTAGAGTGATAAATGATAGTGATTATCACTAGAAATGACATATTATACTAGTTAGAGTGATAAATGATGGTGATTATCACTAGAAATGACCAACTATACTAGTTAGAGTGATAAATAATGGGGATTATCACTAGACATGACTAATCATACTAGTTAGAGTGATAAATAATGACGATTATCACTAGACATGACCAATTATACTAGTTAGAGTGATAAATGATGGTGATTCGCTACACATGACCAATTATACAAGTAAGAGTGATAAATGATGATGATCATCACTAGACAGGACCAAATATATAAGTAAGAGTGATAAATGATGATGACAAGCCCAAATATACAAGGTAGAGTGATAAATGATTGTAATAATCACTACACATGACCAATTATACTAGTTAGAGTGATAAATGATGGCGATTATCACTAGACATGACCAATTATACTAGTTAGAGTGATAAATGATGGTGATTATCACTACACATGACCAATTATACTAGTTAGAGTGATAAATAATGGTGATAATCACGATACATGACCAATTATACTAGTTAGAGTATTAATCTAACGTTCAGAACATATGTTTGTTATTCCATCTTTTATATCTTTTGTTGATTCGAACATCTTAGTGATTCATGTCGTATTTATGCAGTCGTTTGGAGCGCTCTTGTTTAATTGTGACTATCTTCATTGTTATATATATATATATATATATATATATATATATATATATATATATATATATATATATAAATATATATATAAATATAATTTTATTGGTTCGTGCTGAACGACATAAGTTACAATCATAATTTACTTTACAACATAACAAGTTCAAATAAAATTTCATTGATCATTACTACACAAATCATAACAAGTGCAAATAAATAGAACCTAAACTATGAACCAACACTTGATTCAAGTACAGAATATGAGAACAATTAGCACCATAATTAGCACGACCACAACACCCAACTTTTTGCGCCATAATCGTGCCTCTTTCCTCTCTTGTTCAACAACTTTTAACTTCTTTAATAGACCCCATATTACTCTCTTTGCTTGATCTGGCATCTCTTCATCGTGTCATCTGAAGTAGTTGCAGCCCTTTCCCTACAAAAAATAATAATACAAGAGTTGAAGAACTTTCACACTAATAAAAGTTTTACAAACCCATTAACTAGGTCTAACCTGTCCAGACTTGCACACATAAAACCTCCTTCCTAGATTTGTTTGAGTCCACAATGTTGTTAACTTTGCATAATCTCCACATCGATAAATTAGTTCTACACTACCACTATTAATGGATTTACTAGACATTTAAATATAACAGATGTTGGATTTTTTTTTTTGGTAATCTGGTAATGAATGCTCATATATAATGGTGTTGGTGTTGGGTGGTATTTTTTATTACCATTGCTATATAACTGTTGTTCATGCGCCTAACATAAGTGTTGTTCACGAAGTTGTGCTAAGCCAGCAATATATGTTCGGACATCCGTCTATAGATGAGTTCCAAACGATGTGATGAATTTCCAAACATATTAAAATTTTAAAAATATAGAATAGCTACAACGAACGGTCACCTCAAAATTTGAAAAAATACACAAAATGGCTATTGACTATAATACACTTAACGGCTACAACAGTCACTTCAAAACGAACGTTTTGATTACCACCTTACTTCTATAAATACTCAATCAAACTATTGCAATCTATATTCTTCCTATCTATGTTGTTTACGAATTGTTTGCTATTAATTGGTAGGATCCCCAATTAATTGTGCCCTTTATTCTTGTAATTACTAGGAATAGATTCATGAGTTAGGGTTAAACACATAGTAGTATTTCAACTTAAAACAAATGCATTGCTTAGGTTGTCAAAACAGTGAATTAGGAATATTGATCCTTGTTGTGAACCATAAGTGTATTACTCCCTATCTTCATTAGTTAATTGAAATAGTTAATAAATGGAAGTTGTAATTACTTAACGGAAGTGGGTAGTTGTAAACTTGGAGTATTTGTTCAAAAGGAAGAGTAAAGGGAGAATTGTTAGCACAATACTTTAGCACACGTAAGGAGTTGAGGAAATCAATCCTAGGCTTTCCATCTCTTCAACAAATCTATCTTTCTATACTTGTTATCTACTTTTTTGTTTAGTAGTGTTAATATAAAACCAAACCAAAGATATAAACTCGAAGTTAGTTGAGTAGATAATTTAGACAGATTAACTACTAGGAGTCGTGTTCTTTGTGAGATTCGACCTCAGGACTTTAAGTACTGATCTACATTTTCCGCGACCGCTTAGCCTCTTTTTATAGGACGTAGTTGGGCGTGATTAAATTTTAGCGTCATTGCAGATATTTCTAGATTTTAGGATAACTGAGTTGTTATTTCAATTAACTTCGCTATTGTACATATTTGTTTAGTTTATTTTAAAAAAAATATTATGGCATCAGAAAATTACATGTGGCTATGTGATGATTCATCTTATATGTGTAATATATGTGGTAATCAAGGCTGTCATTATTATGGTTGTGCTAATACATCTCATTCATCTCTGAACCCCTATTATGGTGATATTTCTTTCTCTTTTGATAATAGTAGGTGCGATGAAGTGGAGGATGATGAGGAAGAATATGAAGATGAATTAAAGAAGATTTAGGACAGACATAGAGCACAACTATGTCGCATAGAAGCTCAAGTAAATCAGTTGGCTGCATTATTGAGAATTCAACAACCTCGCCAAGAAGATATGGAATTAGAAGAAGAAATCATGGCTATCGTTAAAGATCTAAAACATGAATTTCCATTGGAGGAGACAAGGGTTGAAAGCCAACAATCTAACCATATGGTGTGGCACGATGCTGAGGATAAAAATGTGGTACTAGAGTCAGACACAAAAATTGAAGCTGAAATTTTAGTTGACTCTAAGTCGTGCCATAAAGGGGATGTCAACATAGTGAAGTGTGAGAGGGTTGCACCACATTCTATACACTTATCCACATTGTGTTTAGAGGGATACATGTAAATTGAACCTTCTGAGCCAATTGAAGATTTGAAGGATGAGGTGTATAATGCTTACAATCTAGAATTTGCGATGCTATCTAGGCATGATAACAATCCTCGTTTGAAGGCCATTAAGTAAAAAATGGTATTTCTGATGTTTGGTCAAGAGCACAGCCGACAATTTGAAGATATTTCTGAGTTAGCGGCTACGCGCAAAAAGAGATGCTTAGTTTTTGGCATTCAAGAACTTGTGTCACCTCAAGATCATAACTGGAGAGTTGAATTACAATTGAGGAGACAATACATAAGCTCAAGTTAGAGGAAAAAGTACTGACTTTGGGTTATGCCGTGCCACGACATTAAATAAGGCGCTTTGCGGGAGGCAACCCGTGATTGTAATTGTATACAAAAAAAAAAAATGAAAAAAAAAATAAAAAATAATGTTATCTTTTGAAGAATATTACTTGGCCAGTTTCTTTGTTTTTCAGGTTTCGACGAATTTGAAGTCTAAGTGTGGGGTGCTTGCAACCTCGTACGATTGGATGAGGATGTCCTGCTTGGGGGAAGTCTGAGTATCTCGTGTCCTAAGGAAGCTCACATGGATGTTCTTTTTTTTTTTTTTTTTTTTTTTAAATTTATTTTTAGCGAAATCCAACTAAGCTTGTAGCTTAGTGGCTAGTTTTATTAATAATAAAAATAAATCCCTCAAGAGGACAATACAAAGTAAGGGGGGCCAAACCGTACCTTACATCATCCTATCGAGGTACAACCTCACTCCTAACCCGAGTGCAAAAAATACCAACTCGACAGCACCAAATACTATATGATCATCACAGAGTTAATAATACACTCTGTGATGATATTACATGTGATGATACTAACATAATGAAACAATATAAATGCTAAGAAGAAAGTGGAATCATGCAATCCACACTTCCTTTTACAAGTAATAAAATGCAAAATGTAGAACAACCCTACTATACTAACTTGAAAAAATGTTACTTGTGGCTCTCTATCTCGATCATAAATGCTATCCATCATTTCTTCAACTTGTTGGACCAAAATCCTAGCTCTCTCCATTGGAAATCCAAGCATGAACCAACCAATTCCAACCCACGAAAATACCCCAAAGCAACAAACAAACGAAACAAAGCAGTTTGCCTAGCGCTTTGGGGCGAGCGCCGTGGAGCTAACCGCGCCCTTGCATTTTTCACAACGCCATGCGTTCATAGGCGTGACGCATGGAAAAAGCGGAGCAAAAATTGGAGGTTCTGACTGGCCTGGCGCGGCGCGGCACCCAAGGCGCCCAAAATTCCTGAATTCGTCTCAAACGCCTGAAATGATCCAAGCACCAAGTGCCAGCTGTTCCAATCATAAAATACTGAAATTTATACTAACCAAAGCTTGGAAGAACCAAAAATGTCCATTCCAAAGCCTTGCATAACTCCATTCCAATCAACATGCATTTGCACTATGAAAATACCTACAAAAACGAACACAAAGTTAGCAAAAAAAGCCTCCATGCTCTCCTCCCTAAGGACTCGAGCATGAAGGAGAGTTCCACCTCCCTTGTGTCTAACCACTCCTCCTCTACCTATTGATGTATTCATTGACGAACCGAGGTTTTCGACCCCGCCCTCCTAGTTGACTTCCTTTCACCTATAGGTGGCGGAGCGCTTTTATCTCTTCTTCCCCGAGTCTGCTTTGCCTTCTTCTTGTGCTCAGCCACCTTTTGAGGAGATAAATCAGCCTTCGCAGCAGCATTCACATAATTTTTAGCCGTGGACTCATTGTCCAGCTCCTCATCCTCACCAATATCCACCTCCTGTTCATGCTTATCAAACAAATGCGCCAAATGTGGCATAGGCTCAAAATTTTTTGCAACCAGCTGCGCATTCTTGCTTCTAGAACTATAATAGGTTGCTCTCAACAACTCATTCTCGCTCATCCTACCTCCTGGCATCACCGGGCCAGCATTAACCACATCCAGCGACTTGCCAGTACCTACCTGCGCCTTTTCAGGACTACTCTGTGGCTTTTCAGCAATAACATTTTTCAGGCTTGCATCATCTTCTGCATTGTCAAATTCATCATCCTTGACACTACTATCCCTTGACAAAAAACCCTCTAGCCCTATGTATTCATCAGTCGGATCTTCCTCATAATTTTATGTAAAACCTGCATCAGTTTCACCATCCTCACCATAATCCACCAAATCTGCATCCTCCTCTGAATCTGCCACCTCCAGGTCTTCACCATCCATCTCAACATCTGCAGTGGCCTTGATTGCCAGAGAGTTAGATGGCACTTCCTGCTGGGAAGTGTTTTCAAACACAGGAACAACAGAAACAGGCTTTTCGGCAGAAACAGGACCTCCCTGCGGAGCTATTACACCAACTAATTCATCCTAATTTTTCTGCTGAAGCTGAGGATTAGCCATATGTTTCCCATCATTACCTACAGATTTAGCAGCCCAAGTCTGTCTTACCCAGTCCTTAGTAGATTTGGGCAAAGGAACATTACCTTTCCCAGCTGATTTTTGAACTGCAAGACCATCCTTTGCTGATTTTTCCTGGATGCCCTGAATTGCTGAATTTCTCTGCTCATTGCTTGCTTGGCCATCATCTGTTGCCTCAACTATAGCTTTGTTTCCCAAGTTACCAGCTTCCTGATTCTCCTCCTCCTGCAAAGCTGCAAATTTGTTAGCCCCAGCCTGAACCAAAGCCAATTCACCACCAGCTTTCGCACCAACTTTTGAATTTTTATCATTTGCTTTCTTCTTTGTTGCTTCCCTCCATTCACCTGCATTGTTCACATTACCAACAGTCTTTCCACTAGTCAGAATACGCGGAGGAGGTGCTGGAACCACAGCATTAGCCGTTGACACATTAGCATTTGAATCCCGAGCCTCATTAACATTATCATTACGCTTCTCCCATAGCTCCGGGTGAATTACCTTACAATTATTTTCATCATGACCCTGCAACCTACAAATTTTGCAATACAAAGGAAGATGATCATACATAATATCCACCCAAGTAGAGGTTATCTCACCAGTGTCATCATCCTCCTCATTGATCAAAACACGGGAAGGGTGCTTTGCCAACAAGTCCAATTCAACCTTGACCCTGGCACAACTTGGTCTAGTCTTATTCAAAGTCGCAGTATCAAATTTCAATGGTGTTCCCACAGCTGAAGCAATGGAAAAAATAAATTCTGTAGCAAAAAAGTTTGGAGGCAAATTTGGAAAACTAATCCATGCAAGAGCCATTGAAATCTCAATATCAGGCTTCCAATGTCTAGTCCACTTCAATGATCTCATGGGAAACGATCTACCTCTAAACTTAATCCAATAAGCAGGTGTTGACAAAAAATTAACATAATCCTCCATAGAAGACAGTCTAATCAAAACATACCTGATGTCCAAATAACCAATATTGCACTCACTCTTGATTCCACACTGGCCCGGGATGATTTTACGCAAGTTTTCCAAATCAGGCATACCATATGAAAATTTCCCAATAACTGCTAATTGTAACTGCTCCTTTGTGAGAGATTTCTTCACCTCAGATGTTTCCATGTTAATTGAGCAACTCCTTGCGCATAAACAACGGTACGAAATAATCTTTGATCAATTTCTTGTTTTTGAACCTGGGGTTTTAAAATATGGGACCATGAAGGGGGTTAATTGTTGTTATTTTGGGGTGTTGTTGCAGTGGGTGGGGTGGGGTGGGGGTGAACGAGCCCTGGGGGGACTACCCATCCGTTGGAACGGCCATAGCCGTGATGAAAATTGGTGGCGCCTCTTTCTCCTCAAAATCGCCCAAGGTGGAGAGAGAAGAGAGCTTTTTTTTTTTTTTTTTTCACATGGATGCTCTTTTTTTTTAGCAAAATCCAACTAAGCTTATAGCTTAGTGGCTATTTTTAGGGTTAGAGCCCCAAGGATTTTCTCTATCACCCTTAGTTTTTATTTTTTTAATGCATTGAGGGCAATGCTTGATTTTAAGTGTAGGGTGGGAGTCTTCCTATTTGTGCTAATAATCCCCTTTGATTTTTCTTTGTGCATCGGTTCTTTTTCAAAGGAAGTAGTTTGAACCGATTATAGGTAGTTTTTTTGTTTTTTTAATGATTAGAGTGTATTAATTGGATGGGTGAGTCTTGGCTCCATGATTTGACTAGTTTTATATAGATACTTAATTTGGGGTATGTGAACTTCATGCATATATTCTACCATGGTCAACTTGCCTTGAGAAACGTTGAGTGCATTGTTTGAAGCCTATAATCATAATGTTGACTCTAGATTTGCTTGAGAGTTTGCTTGTGTTTGCTTTGTTTGAGAGCGGGAATTGAGCCATTTTGAGTAGGTTATCTACTATGTGTGAGAGAGAATTTTATTTTCTCCATATTTAATACTTGATACCTAAAACTCTCCCGGTGTGTGTGCAAAGCGAAATGAGAAGTTTTCTCGGCTCGGAAGTGATATAGGTTTTCCTTTCATAGCCAATTTATTTGAAGCCTTAGATTTAGATGTTTACCAGTGAAACTTTGACCCTAGCTAACCCTTTTGAGAAATGTATCCTTTCTTTGATAGCCATTGAGATTCCTATTTTGTTATGCTAAATACCCGCGATTTGTACTTGTGGTGTCATGAGCCTAAAAGGCTAGTTAATGAAGTAGAAAATTGTGGTTGTTGGAGGAAAACAAAAGGTGCTTTAGGTGGAGGCTATATGGAGGGATTTATAATGTGAGGGCAAAATGCCACACATTACCTTCTATTTACTTGAGTTTTTGTTGTGTATTATTGATTAAATACGCGCACTTACCATGTTTTAGTTGCATATTGCAGGATATTGGAGCTGCTGTGATGAATAGATGGAAATAAGTCAAAACAAGCAAAATTGAGAAGTTTCTGTTTTTGAACTGGACAACTGCTCAACGCGATCGCGCAGATTCATACGCGATCGCGCTGGAGGAAAAGACAAGTCAGCGCGAAGGCGCCAAGAAGACGCGATCGCGTAGCTTGAGAAGTCTATGCAACGTGATAGCGCTAACTTTCACGCGATCACGAAGATTAGAAAATGGAGTTCAGCGCGATAGCGCCCGATTTTGCGCGATCGCGCAAGAGTGCGTCTGGACAATTTTGGAATTTCACACCAGCTGAATTGGGAACATATCAGTAGCCCTTTGAACGACCTAGGGCACATCTTTTGTCCAATTTTCCATTCTTGAGAGCAAAGATCCATCAACCAAATACCTAGAGAGTGAAGATTTGGAGCAACCCATTAACAATTTCTTGATCTTTTGTACTCCTTTCTTTATTTTCTTGCTTTCTATTTCATATATTTGGTGTTGTTGATGTTATTGAAGACTTGATTTGTGAATATATTTCATGACTATTCATATTCATAGTTGGTATGATTTTGAACATAGTTACATTAATGAATCATGACTAGGAATTGTATATGTGTGGGTTTTGATTATCTAGCTTCTATTGCTTAACTTTTATGCTCATGACACTAAAGTTACATGTCTACTTTGCTAATTAAAGACTGGGGAGAGATTAATTAGCGTAGAATAGTGAAGCTAGCGAGGATTTGGGTTGATAGGCTATTTCATAGATTAACTCATCTAAATGAAGTTATGCTCGGAAGAGGTCTTCTTTCCTCGGGTAATGGGTAGTGCTTTATATGCTCAACCATGGCTTTGAAGAGCGCCGTTGAGGCAAATCCCTTCTAGGCCAGAAGGATTCTAGGGATTACATTAGAACGACTCGATCATAATATTTAAACCTCGTGCTATCATTGCATCCTAGGCTCAAAACTTGTCTTCCTTGGTTGTGAGAAGGCCATTGATCATCTTTACTTGCTTTCCTAGTGTAGTTTATAGTTGTTAATATCGTTTCATCACCTTGTTATCCAAGTTTGGCTTAGTAAAATAGGTTTAGTTCCTCCTCTACTTTAATCGTATCACTTTGTTCCTTGTGGATTCGACCCCGACTCCTACTTGGATAAATTGTATTGCGATGACCATTCATACCTCAAGCCGAGGTGTGTGTTGAGCGTTGTCAAAATTGGCGCCGTTGGCGGGGAAAAATTGGCGTTTAGAGTAGTTTGAGGAGTTGAGCTAGTTGGCTTAGTTCCAAACTTTGTGAACCTTTGTCGTGTGAATTGTGAATAGTAGTAATGTTCTTTGTAAATTGTAAATATTTGTTTATGTATAGTGTTTACTTGCGTTAGTTAGTTAGTTTAGCTTAGTGGTAATTATCTTGAAATGACATCATGGAACCAAAATTGTTCAAATTTTGAAAATCCATACATGGGTGATCCTTGTCCTTATTGTGATGGACCTCACTATTGGCAAGATTGTCAAATTATTTTTGGGGGCGAGTTGTGTGCACCTTATCAACCCTTTGAGTGGGACATATGTCATGAGTGTGGGGGGTCAAAATGGCCATTGGGACAGTTGTCCTAATATTCTTTATTCTTCTCCTAATGATTTTTGTAATGACAGTAATGATTCTTATGAGTTTGATAGGTCCAATGAAAATATAAACATGGAAATTGAACTCGAATGACAAGGCATCCAAGAAAAGTTACAAGAAGAAATAGACTTATCTACTTCACAAGAAGAATGCACTCAAAATGAGAGATGTGAATACTTGATGGAGCGGATACTTGAACAACATTATGAAAATGCTGAAACGCTCAAGGAGATGAAAGAAATGAAAGAGGAAGTTCACCAAAACGACTTAACCCTACAACTCTTGAAGGAGAAAATGAAACAATTGATTGAAACCTTTAATGCTCAAGAGGCTAATGAGGTGTCTAGCTTTCAAGAAGAACCCTCCATGGAAGATGTGCTTGAATGTCAAGAAAGAATTGTTAAAGAAGAGCACATTTGGGATGAAGAAGAAATTGTGAGCCGAGCTTGGCTCCGAGATCAAGCTCGAAAAATGAAAGTCTATGAAGCATGCCTTCAAGACTTAAATGTAGATGGTTGGGATCTCAAACAAGAAAGAGAAGAACTAGGACAAAGAGTGAACCAATTTAACAAGAAAGAGAAGAACTAGGACAAAGAGTGAACCAATTTGATCTTGAAGCTCGTGTCTTGAAAATTCTAGTGCATGAAATGGTTGAAGCTTCCGAGGCTCAAAATGAAGAAATCGTGAATGATATGCTAGAAATGAGCGAATTTGTGAAAGAGAGCACAAGTCAAATCAAGGAAACTAATGGAAGTGATCATATCTTCAATATATTTGGAAATGATGCCATAAGAAAGGAAGTTGTGTTGGAGTCTAGACCGGAAATGAAGAACTCTTGTGATGAAGACTCTAATACCATCGAAGAGGAGAATGTCAAGGTTGGTGCCCAATCGGTGTTGAAATGGGTTAGACCTCATTCATTACACTTCTCAAATAAATATGTTGATGATCCAATGGAAGTGGAAGAACAAGAACCTTTTGATGATTTTGGTATTGATGAGCAAAATGGATACATTGTCGAATTTGTCACGCCAAGGAGACAAAACGACATCCCTCACTTGAAAGCGAAAAAGTGCAAGATGAAGAATACGACTTTACAAGCTTGGAAATGTGTACCCTTGCCTAAAGAGCATAACAAAGAACATAAAGCCATGATGGGGAGTAAATTCACCTTCACCAAGTGGAGAGAAAAGCATCATGGGTACCATCTAGCCAAGACGTTAAATAAAGCGCTTGTCAGGAGGCAATCCGAATCTCTTTAAAATTTTGGTGTTTTTGTTGCATATTAGGTTAGATTTGTTTTTGTTGTTGTTTTTTATCATCTCACATGAATCCCATATTTGTTAGTTGTTAGGATGCATGGTCTAAGGCATAAACATGAAAAAAATGGACTGCCTAGGGGTGTAGGGCGGACTGCCCACTGGAATTCTGCTATCTGAATCTCAGGAGGCGGGGCACCTAAAGTTTAGGGCGGACCGCCCATAGAATTTTTACTCACTGGACATGGATCGAAAAGTTTTTCAGCGCTATCAAAATCTACGCGATCGCGCTTCATTGCGAGATTAACCTGCGCGATCGCATTTTCTCACACGCGATCACGTAAGTTCACTCAGCAGAAAAGCGCGATTGCGCCTATTTACACGTGGTCGTGCTGAGTAACGGTTCAGATATTAAATGGGCAGTTTTAAATGCCAAATAGACCACTTCTTCAAAATACTCATTCTCTCAATTTCCTTGCCCCATTTTTGCATCCCAACTGCTCCATTCCATCCTCTATTCCACTCTCAAGCATTCCATCTCCATCATCAAAGTATGTTTTTCAATTTTATTTAGTAAAAGCATGTGTAAGCACTCTTTCTCTCTTGATTCCATTGTTTGTTGCGTGAATGGGAAAACAAATAGGGCTTGAATAGAACATTTGGGAAGTCTGATGTACCCTTATTGTTAATTTGTCCGTAAAGAAAATGGGTTAGGTTGCAAACTTGTTAATTCCCAAGTGAACTAAACCCTCATGTATATTGTGAAAAATTGAAGCAAAAACTCATGATTTTCTTGTTTAATGGTGTTTGTGCACTGTGATGTATGTATTTGTGGAATTCTGGGTTTTGAAGCCGAGGGTTGTCTCTTAACGAAGAAGACGACCCTCGCGATCGCGTCTAGTCATGCGTGAACGCGATGTACAGTCGTTACTCTTCTTCGCGATCGCACCTGACTAAGTCACGATCGCGCAGAAGGTTCTTAGGTTGTTCAGTGTGGTCACGCCTAGACTTGCACGATCGCACAAAATTCTATTTTCTGGCACAAACAGTGAGCTTGCACAACCCACAGCTGAAATTTTTTAACTTCACTCTTTGGCCTATGAGCTTGAATAATGCATGTATTGAGTGCCCAAAATCGTATTTTGAAAATTGTGGTCTTTATAGGTACTCTTTCTCATACAATGGCTGAGCAAGACAACCAAAACAACATAACGAACAACCAACCCCACTTAACAGGAGAAGAAGATGAAGAATATGATACAACAAAGTTCTTATCCGCATCATGCCATGAAAAATACCAAAGGGATCGTACAAAGAGCTTCATTAAGGAAAGAGGGATCCATATGGCCAAAGTGGAAGAAAAGCTCCCAACTTCTTCCAAAGACTTGAAACCGGTGGTTGGAGTTGTTTTGCCCAAGAACCTGAAAGGGCAAACGTCTCCATGGCAAGGGAATTTTTTGCCAACGCATCTCAAACTGACTTTAGAGATGAGTTGGTGACCACCGTCAGAGGTAAACAAGTGCGGTTTGATTCAACCACAATCAATGAGGTGTATGAGCTAGAAGATGTTGACAATGCTATGTATAGGACCCGTGCCAACGAGGGGTTGTGCAGTGGTTGGTTGATAAACTTCAAGGGGGTACTTCCTCAGATTGGTCCACATACAGAATAAAGATTGTGTCCACTGACTTCACCGCTGAGGCGTGCATTTGGTTGTCCATTATTTGTGTTAGGGTAATTCCTTCAGGTAATGAGAGTGATCTCACCCTAGAAAAAGCACGACTAATTGCAGCACTAATTGATGGTTTCAAAGTCAATGTTGGGGAGATAATTGTAGATGAGATAAATGAGGTTGTGAGAGAGAGAACAAGGAGTATGTTTTTCCCATGTTGGGATGGTGCAAAGAAAGATAGGTTAGGATTAACAAAATTGAATTAATTTGTGGTGTATTAAATTTCTTGGGGTGGTTAGTCACTATTACCTAAATATATTATACATGTCCCATTTCCTACATGACAACCATAAGAATTCTTAATTGATCTCAGCCGAGTAGATGGACATTAGTCGAGTCCTATGCTAAAGGCAAGCTTATGGTACGTCTTGTGTTGCATGTGAGTTTTTTTCTGAGAGTGAGTGCTTCATTTTTATATGTGAACTTTTTGTTCATGATCATTCTCTTGAGTGAATTCCTTCTCTAATTTTTTATTTGATTGTGAGGGCACATGGTTTACAAGAAGCGAGCTCTTTTATTAGTCTCTTGAATAGAGTGAGTACTTGCATGACTTATTGAGTGAGTCTGGAGTTGATGTGAGATTGGAAAGTTGATTTGATGCACTTAATTATTTTTAAATATTCTTGGCATGGATTTTGTGTGAATAAGGTATGATTAGTGCATATACAACTTGTTAAGTGTCTGTATAAACCCAAGTCATCCCTTGTGAGTTGTTTTGGTGCGTCTTAAGTTTAAAGTATAAATTGCTCAAGGACGAGCAAAGATTTAAGTGTGGGATAAAACTTAAAAAATTATCTAAATATGCTGACCCAAATTAAGGTTTCATTTTGTTGTCAAAGATACGAACATCGAAACATTTCCTCCATTCATCTGCCCTATTATCACAAATCTTGTCCATGGGGGTGTTTTTGAATATATGCTCAATATACATCAACGAGTACACTCTACATGATGTGCCACTAAGAATTTATGGATAAAGTGCTCGTGGCAGTCTCTCAAACCCTCACATGTCTCCTTCATTCACCTTGGGCTCCAAGTCTTTGAAGAGCTTTGAATTTCTGATATAGACTAGGAACAAGTTGGAGAATGGGCATCGTAACTTTGATGAAGGCGTTGTTATCATAAACCCCTAAAATGTAACCATACACCACAATCTTGGCTTCCACCATGTCAAACACCACAGTCACATAACGGACACTCTTGATGTTGTAGATGGGGATAATCATCTTTGCACCAGCGCAAAAACTACCCCTTGGGTAGGGTAGCTTCAACGTGCATACTTAATAAAATCATCGTCAAACTCAAACGTCTTCAGCAAAATATCCATCGGCAGATTTTCTTTCTTCCGCATCTTCTTCCATTTGGACGTAGCATTTGACCATGTTTGACAAAAATGCAAGATCCAGAATAATGTCAGCCTCGTCGTAATGGTTGGGGTAATTTAGATGCCTCTCCCGCATCATGGTCAACATAGCTTCAATATACTGCAGAACAAATAAGAGAAAAAAATAAATTGGGGTAAGTTGGTGTAAGAATGGCCAGTTGTTCCGAACATCTCGCATTGACATTTAGAACATAGATCAGACGTTCAAAAAAGTTGTGAGAAGTTAGAAAATATGTGAGTTGTTCTAAGCATATGATAGATGTTCAGAACTCATACAACAATTTCTGAACAACAAGAAAGAAGTTTAGAAAATCAGTTAAAAAAAAACTTACAATATCCCACAACTACTCTGTCTTGTCCATCAGCAAGCTGAAATTTTTTTGATTCACTGGCAACCCAAGAAATACAGATTTTTGCGAAACCTTCTTCTTCATAAACTCTTTCAGGGCATCCACTTCCGTCCTCTTTAATTTCTTGTAAATATCCACATGTCTCCTCTCATAAAATTCATTCTACTTCTTCTTCTATATTTCTTCTCTTCTGTGCGTGGTGATATCACAGCCTTTGCAGGTTTGATAAAACTTTTGCTTCTCAACTCTTTAATTATTGCCTGCATGGCCGCTATCTCAATCTCCATGCCTCTACGCCGGTCGTTGCAATCTTTGCATTTGCAACTGCTACATTTGGAGATGTCGAATCCATCACCATCAGAATAATCACCTTGGGTCTCTCAGAAGCTACTATCTTTTGCTCCATCGCTTCCCACCATCCGTTGCATTCATCACATTTGCCGCCCCTACAACTGGAGCTCGAAATACCATCATCTTTGTTTCTAATCAGCTTTATTTCAACATCATATTTACTAACACCATCATATTTTTTTCCAAATCTTCAACATTCACATCTTGCAAACCCTTTTTAACTTTCTCCCCATCATATTCCCCATCACTTTTAAACATCCTCTCAATTTCGTCATCCACATCTTCATCCTTAACTTTACTTGCTATCACATGTCTTGGAGGGATGGCAGGATTGTTCTTGAAAATACACATTGTGGTGCCACCAAAAAGAACAATGCTGGTGGCATCCTCCAAGCTTTCACATAAAGAATCAACAAACTCGCCATCAAAGTCGTCAAAAGGCACAATGTTTTGAAAGAAATCCTGCTCCATCTCATCATCAGTATGAATCAGAAAAGGGTAAACTACTTGTTAATATACCCCATAAAAAAATTAATGTCAAATAAATCTTAAAAAGTTAGTGTAAGTTATTTGGAACAAACTGACAAAAGAGCTTCGAACATCTGGATGATGTTTAAAACATCTACCAACGATGTTCCGAAATTCTATAAGTGAAGCAGTAGACCGATGAGAGATGTTTCATGGTAAGATGTTTTGAACATTTTACTGTTGTAGTGAACATCTAAGAGAAAGGTCTCAACTTCAACAAAGATATTCGAAACATTATCATAAGATAAATAAAAAATGAGATACTTACAAGATACTCATGTTCCTCAAACATCCTGTCTGTGTCTCTCTCGGCCTTCTTAGTAAGCCATTTTATCATCCTTGAGATTGTTTTATGTATTATAAAATCTTTTTACCTCAAGTTGGGTATAGTTTTATGAGCCCAGGCCATGAATGCCCAGGGAAAGCCATACAGATTGTAAGTCTGACTTGCACTGGCTGCACGATCTTCCATCGGCTTTATCAGATAACCAACGGTTAATTCATAACTCATCCTACCCCAAGATAACTCTGAAATTCCTCAAGATCAGTGGCCAAGCACACCACCCATTCCTTTATTCCATATTTCGAATCCTTTGCACAAAGAACTGTATGAACAAATCATGTCATACAAAGATTTAACAACCACTTCTTGGGTAATTTATTAGACTTCATGCATTCAATCAAGTCAACACCCATCACAACTTTCTTTTTCAACGACTCCTTTTCAATTTTGGGCTTATTGGACTTTCTTTTTCCGGGTGAGGGTGACTCATCTTCCTCCTTATTCTTCTTCTTCCCTTTCCCCTTCTCTTCTCATTTTCCTTCTCCTTCAACAGTGAAGATTGATGGTCCTATTGTTCTAACAAAAAAAGTTGACGAGTTAGGAAATAAGATTCAAAAGCATGTAGAAGAACTGAATCAAGCAAATTTTAATGCACTTCAGATGAATGCTGAAGCCATGAAAATACTCCACTGTGGTCTGGGTTTTAACATGTATAAGAGGAATCCAAGAAGCTCAACATCAAAGGAACTATGGGACACTTTAGAAAATATCTACGGCGGAGAACCAGAAAAGAATAGTGAAGCTTTTGTTAAAGAGTGGGATGCATTTGAAAGCGACACTGACTCAGGAGAAGAAGAAGAATCAGATGATGACTCTCCTTTTGCACTAATGGCTCTTGATGACGAACCTCTCACTGATGACCTGTCTGAGGTAAGTCTCGATGACTTGAAACTGAAACTTCCTACTTGTTCCTTAAGATAGTTAAACATGCCTGCACTTACTTTAATTGATGGTATTGGAAGTTTAAGGACTGAGAAGGAACAATTGCTTTATGAGAATGATCATCTGATTTTAGTTGTGTCTGATTATTTTTAAGAATAAAAACTTGGATGAAACTAAAAACTGAATTGAAAATTGAATCTGCTTCAACTAATGGGCAAGTTTTTCAAATTAAACAGAAAGTTCAACTCTTGAACTTGAAAACCTGAAATTAAAGGAACATGTGCTTAAGGAGTAAAAGAAAGTTTCAACTTTTGAACTTGATAATCTTAAACTGGAAAAAGTCCTTGGTAAGCAAGTAGTGAAGATTGATGGACATCATTAATGGACTTTGAGCTAAAAACTTGAAAAATTCATGTGGTCTATCGATTTGGCGTTTGTTTGCAAAAAAATTTCATCAGGTGTCCTCCATAAGGACTGTTTTTAAAGATTGTCCCCATAAAAATGTTTCAGCAAAATTTGTCGGTTCCACAATCAATTCCAGATCCATCTATTTGAGGGAGGTCTAATTCGCTCTTCTAATTGCTTAGAAGGGTTCAAGAACCCCTTTACATCTAGGGCCCTCGCGCGAACTACTACAAGAAAATGGTGAGACTATTAGTAAAATAAGGACTAAGGAGGAATTCGATCTCAAAATACTACCTAAATAACTACGGCCGGAGCTGTATGTGGACGTTACCGCTCATACAGCTCCCAACTAGCAAGCAGTTAGCCTTCCTCTACAAGGAATAGAAGTGTACTTGTAGCTCAACAGTCCACCGGGTGGGTTTGTTTATCCTTCCAGTTTCGAGCGTCTTCTTAACCAGTTCCAAGGGGGTTCGCTCATGCTGGAGTGAGCATCCCCACTTAGAGATCGAACACTTACGATCAAGTAACACTCAAGGAGCATGTGTTTGGTCAATTGATTTTGGGGTTCGTTGATAATATTGGAGTGTGATTTTGATGCGTAGCCATTTTCGGACGCGCTAAGTGAGAATTATCCACCATTTCAAAATTAGTTGAGGAATAGCCAAAGATCCGCGTGTAAACTTACACTCTATTAGCGTTGGAAAACACCTCAGACTGGTCTCAGTATTTTATAGTGGGGCTTTGAACTAACATGTTCAAAGTCCCATTATTTTATAATGAGATTCATGTTTATAGTACCCTAGAGTTTTATATATAAAGTCTAGTCTCAGTATTTTATACTGGGACTTTCAACTACATGTTCAAAGTCCCATTATTTTATAATGAGATTCATGTTTATAGTACCCTGGAGTTTTATATATAAAGTCCCAGTATTTTATACTGGGATTAATGTTTAAGTGTATCCCAGCATTTTATATTGGGACTTTGAACTAACATGTTCAAAGTTTTATACTGGGACTTGTCTGGAAGTGGCTAGTCTTTAAACAATTTTGTGGTGCTTGCTAGTATTCATTTAGCGCGTGCAAACAGGCTACATGCTAAATTTTTACTAATATTGGATTGAGTTTATGGTTAAAATTTTGGTATCATTTTGTAAAGTAGCCACTTTCGGTTACAGGAGTTCAATGATTAACAACTTTTGCCTAGTGACCAACTTCCACCCCATTTAAAATATGGCCTTTATAGCTTGTTTCTTTAGTTTTTCCTGCTTATTCTAGCTAAATTACATTTAGTATTTAGTTCTAGTTGTTGCATTCGTACTTTATTTAATATTTTTGTGTTTTTTTTTATTTCGCTGCTTAATTAATTGATTTTAGTCCGTTAGCTTTTCAATTTGTCCTTCTTTGGTTTCCACAAACTTCATTCCATCCAAACTCCATTCCATCCGAAAAATGCTGCTAACTCTGGTGGAACACTTGGACGTAGTTGAATTACAACCTTGGGTGATCCAATAATGTAAATGTATTGGATAAAAGCTGACAACACCTGAAAGATGACACGTGTCCACTACGTGGCACGGGCAGAAGTTCCACCGGTCAGATATTTAACGGACAGACAATTGTCACGAACAGACCCAGAGAAATTGTGAAACGCTTCGTCAACCAACACGATTGTTGAACCTTTCCAAACAAAATGCATAACAAGTATGCACCGGGATTTGATTTCAACAAAATGGGACTCCAAAGGGTTTCTTTGGAGTTGCCACCTAATTTAAGGATTATTAGGAACCTAAGGTTAACTAATGAGTGTAATTTAATCTTTAATTAAATAAAATTAAATTAAAATCAGAGATTCCGAGTAAGTGGTTCTATTAAATTCGAAAGAAGGTTCCATGCGGGAGCACTTTCGAAAATCCGCTAAATGCGGTTAATCCGGCGGTTTATTTGTTAAAGATAATAGGATTAATTTTAACTAAGGAGAATATAGATAAGATAAGGTTTTTGGTTACGCCCATACTTAGATAAATAAATGATGAAATCTTAAGATTAAATAAATGGATGAATTACAGTATGGTTGATTGATTAGTTAGTTAAATAAAATAAAGGATAAATAAATTAAATAAATAATTTAAATAAAATAAAATATTCTAAGTAAATAAATAGATAAATAGTTGATTAATTAATCGCTTAAGTAAATGGATAAATAAATAAATAGATAACTTAATTAAATAAATTAACATTTATAGTAATTTAATTAAATAAAGAATAAATGAATAATAATTAATTAAAAAAATAAATAAACAAATAAAAAATAATTATTAATTAGATAAATAAATGATTAATTAAATTAAATAAATAAATAATATTAGTTAAATAAATAATTTAATAAATGAATAACACATGATTAATCTGATTAATGAATAAATGAGTAGATAGATAAATAAATATTTAATAAATGGATAAATAAATATAAATAATAGATGGAGATGCATAATTTAATTAAATTTTAATTTTTTTTGCACTCGATAATTAACCGTAGATTACTATTAACTTAAACTAATTGGCGAGTCCCAAAGAAACGGGATAGGCAATTATAATCATTCTAAACATGCAATAAGTTCACAATTCAGTAAAGCGACTATCCTACCAAGTTTCTAACATGCAAATCCTAGTCCGGTTTCAGGGCTTCCTAAAACATGCTTTCTAAAGGGAACG
The DNA here is from genome assembly GCA_029990175.1 of Petunia secreta. Lineage (NCBI taxonomy): Eukaryota > Viridiplantae > Streptophyta > Magnoliopsida > Solanales > Solanaceae > Petunia > Petunia secreta. The sequence continues at coordinate 1,541,398 of JARKIP010000051.1, forward strand.
GAAAAGCGGGAGTTTTAGAAGGTAGAACCCGGAAGCGCAACTCAATCATTGTGTCTTGAACTTAGAGATTTTCGTATTCTTTCTTTTCTTTTTTTCTTTTACATTTTCGGGGATATCAAGTCCCGAAAATGCGGAGCGGATCAAATAACTTCCAATGCATGTAGCCATCCCATTTGTGAGTTTTATTGCAACTCGTCCCCGAAGGTGTACATGACAAAGAAAATAAGAGAACAAAAGATTAACATTCATTCTAAGACAATCGTAAGCAAATGCAATAACACGCACAAATCATAACACGTTCTATCACGGACTTCCGCCACTAATCTATCCCATTGCCTAGACAATTCTCCACACCTTGACTAACTCCAATTACTCCCAAATAGCAACTCCCAATTACTTTCACCATACCCGGGGCGAACTTTCGATTATTTTCAATACGAGACTGCAAATCATGAAAGGCGCCATTTGACCTTTAAAAATAAAACCTCACTGGTCCTCGGCTTTGATCAAGCCTCTCAGTTTCCTCGGTTTTGCAAGGCTCACCGACCTTGCTCATAGGGCTCCTCACTGGTCCTCGGCTTTAATCAAACCTCGCAGTTTCCTAGGTAGCCAAGACCGCACTGGTCTTCAAGGAGGGGCCCCACTAGTCATTTAAAGACGCAGGGGCTTCACTCTCCTAGTATGCGGCAAGCATACTTCATTCCACAAAATTTGCAACTGGTTAGTCAACATCGGCCTGCACACACGCAAAGCCATTTACGAGAGGGACCCCACTGATCTTTAAAGATACCAGGGGCTTCGCCTCTTAGTATGCAACTTGCATACCTCAATCATATCCCCATTCATACTTGCATCCTACCATCACCTCTTTAAAAGAAACCTTTACACTGTTTACATGCTCCAAACAATAAAGACATAACTCCTTCAGCTTGCCATGATCCTGAACAAGACCTGAACCATGCCATGACTTCCTACACTTAAAAGTTACACACACACAATTCACATTCAAGCAGGCACTTTCATTTTCAAACACACTCACACATACTCACATTCAAGCAGGCACATATACATAGGATGTAAATACACACACAATGCAGACACACACACTTGATGAATGAGTTCAAGGATCACTTATCAAAACCATCAAATTTGCTTTCCTTTTAAAAGAACTCAATGAACATTTTGTCAATTTAATGAAAATTGCACTTTAAACCAACAATCATTCTCATTCAATTTCTTTTAAAATACTTTCACTATAGACTGAAATAGAGAGAGATTCAAGCAACAAAAGGTAGCAACTTCTACAACTTTTAAGGGCAGAAACATAACATATAACCTTTATTTTCAAGGAACCATTTGTTATTACCACTCATTCTCAATGAAGACAAAAACATCTCAACTTTAGCAGGTCTTTAACACTTTTTAACAAATCTAAAAACATCATACATATACACTTCTATTAGGGGTGGGCATAAAATCCGATTTCCGAAAAACTGAACCGAACCAAATTAATTTGGTTTTTCGGTTTCGGAATTTCGGAATTTCGGAACACTATTCGGTAGAAAAATTCGGTTTTTCGGAATTTCGGTTCGGAATTTGGTTTTGAGATGTCAAATTTCGGAATACCGAAATTCCGAATTTTTTGTGTACCTATTTAAAATATATACCTAAATCCTAATGGCTAATACAACTCTAACCAAATCCAAGCCCAATAGTTTCTTAGCCCAAATAGGAAATAGACACACACAGTCACACAGGGATGTATGGCACGTTACTGCAGTTGCTACATCAAGGCAAAGTTCTATTTGGTGTTCTTTTGTAATGGCTCTATCATTACACCTTTACATTTCCTCTGTAGTGGCATTAATTGCACTTCTTTCATATGGCTAACCTCAAAGGAAGAATTTATGTTGCCCCTTGTTTTTGCTTTTCTTTCTCCTCTTTCATTTTAAGCTGTTGTCAGATAACTAAGATTTCCCATTTTTGTTAGGATCATTTTCTCTTCCAAATTAAGTTTGGGAAAAAACTTGATATTTCAGAACTAACATTTATACAAAAGTTGCACTTTACTGAAGCTGAACTAGTAAGCTGCATATTGCAGGCTATCCTTTAACATAATCTATTCTTTTATGTTATGCGATTGTGTATGCTGTTTTTAAGCTGTTTAAATTTTGTAAAAATAGTTGTAGTGTTTGTTAAAATGAAATAAATTGAATGCAAAAAAATTAGAATGAAAAACCGAATTATAAAACCGAAACCGAACCGAATAACAATAAACCGAACCGAACCGAATAAATTATGGTTTGGTATTTGGTATTATCATTTAACAACCGAATACCGAAATTTCGAACTTAAAAATACCGAACCCGAACCGAAATTCTGAATGCCCACCCCTAACTTCTATAATCTGTCCTATCAAAAGGGAACATGCTAACAACCAGGAAACAGCCCCCTCTCCTACTCATACCAGCATACACCAACAAAACCTCTGCACCTTTCCCAAAATCAAACCCTGAAACCCCTAGCAAACCTTTAACTACTCTTATACTTCACAATACCAACCACATGCTCCAACAGATTACCCCACTGCCCTGAAAACAAAACCAGAACAAAGGACACAAAGAAAACAAGACTGCCAGCATGCTCTTACTTTTTGCATTTTTTACACTTACTCAAATTTAGGCATATGCAGGCAAGCTTTGATTGGATTAGAGCTTAACAGATCAGTTCATAACAGTAAAGAAAACATTCATAGTAACTAGACATCAAGCAAACATCCTTCATTTTCAATCACACATTCAACTTTAAGTGCACACACTCACATTTCTGCATGCAAACTTATTTTCAGGCACACACACTCATTGAAACTGAAACAAAATTTCAGAACCAGACAACCCTTTTAACCTGAACCTCACACACACAAACAATATGAAACAACCTGCAAAACCGCAAGACATCTCCCAATATACTTGCAAAAGCAACCAGAATTAAAGCTAGCTAAGACACAGGAAACTTAGGGGAAAAGATCTATCAAAACAAATCATAAAATGGACAGAACATGAGCAATAGGACTTTTATACACTTCTCCATATCCTCTAGCATATACAACATATTCAACTAGCAAAGAACAAACCCTATAGCCCATTAAGATTTCTAGAGACCAGCCTTTACCTTTCATACAAAAGTTATCATTAGGACACTAAACTTTGAAAACTAGGACAACACCTCAAAAATTCCTCACTAGCCACCTGAGCAACTACCATACATACACCTGCCTGCCCATCTAAACAAACAAGAACCAGACAGCCCCCTTTACTGCCTAGAACATACCCCTGAACTGCCCTACATACTCCCTCATCAAACTGCAGCAAACCAGACACCAACTCTGAACTTCTGCACCCTCTCGAATACCCCTGAAATTCTTGCTACACCACCAGATCCTGCACCCCTCAGAATAACCAAACAAAAGCCTTAACATCTCCAAAGGCCTAGCTCATACCATCTACAACCACTACTGACCAGACCAGCCTGAAACAAACACTAGACAACACCTAACCATTCCTACACAGGCCTCCTCACACACACACTCACCTGCTAAACAGCCTCGAACAAGAACGGAAACAGACCAAGCCTCACACTCTAATCAGCCTCCACACCAACCCTTTTCTCAACTACCAGCAATAACCAAACCACCCCACTTAACTAGCCTGAAACAGCCCAAGCCAGACCTCACTAACCTACACACCTCACAGACTACTACAAACTAGACCTATCCCATCTACATTACCATAACAGACCACCCCTTTGGCTAATGAATCAACAACAAAACTCCAAACCAATGACAGTAAAAAAAACTTCATCTTTACTATTCCTTATTTCCTAAAGTTATCATTAAGAAATCAAAGATTAGATCTTTAGAAGTGAAGCAGTTATGAGACTTAAGCAAACACTAGAAAACAGATTCAAAGAATTAAATTTCCTTACTCCTAATGTTTCAAATGTTTTTTTTTATCGAATCAGTTTCCATTTACTTTCTATAAACAGAGATAAGGTTATCATTTTAAAACTTCATAACATAAACAGCATACTGACTAGATTTCATGGAAGACAAACATCATTCAACAACTACACTTGGACAGCCAAACAACCAAAGATCATGTTTTCATACTTAAGCACAGAATCAAACATATAAATAAAAATAAAAACAAATAAAAGAGACCAAGAATTTTACCTCTTGATGAGCAGTGAATAGGGCGAGGATTCGAAAATAAATGCGACTCGACTAAGCGACTCGAACAGTGAAGAAGCGATATGACCAATCAAACTTTAACCTTGTCTTAAATTTCTGAATAAAAATGAAACTATATGTATTTTCTTTAGCAAAAGAGAGTATATATTTTTGTAAGCAAATGCTGCCGTTTCTTTCTTATGTAAAAATTCAGAACCCCTAAACCATACAAATAATGGTAAATATATAGGAAAAACTTTAGGGTTTACCTTGGCTCCCAAAAATCGAAATTACCCTTCTTGTTTTTGATCCATTCCCTTATGAGATAAGGGTGAGAGGGTCAAATTGTGCCTCTCATCCTTATCTCCAAAGAAAAGGATCAATGGCCCAGATTGGCTCGAATTCGAAATGAACGGATGGGATGATGGCTCCGTTTGTACTGGTAAGAGAAACCAATGACAGCAGCTGGAACAGTGTCACTTGTCCAGCTCAAACGTACGGAGAAAAAGGGATTTTGGGGTTGGGTTTTTGGTGTGGGTCGCGAAGGGGAAACGAGTTTAGGGAATTGGGTTCGGGTTAAGGGTAAGGGGATTTGGGAATAGGCTGATGTGGTTTTGGGGAAATGAAAGTGGGCCGGGTCATGTGATGGGCTAATGGGCCAGGGGAGGTGTATTATGTGTATTGTATATGTGGGCTGGAGATTAATTCATAAGGCAATTTTATCCCCACTTTAGGGATTATATGAGTAAATGAAAAATTGCACGGGTAGGCTGAAATTAGGACTTAGAACTATTTAGCCTTCTTTTGAAATTAGTTAATTTACTTTAATAAAATTTAATTAATTAATCTTAATTCAAATAATTTTAATTATCTAACTCTAATTTTAATTTTATTTTAATAATTGATTCTCATTTAAATAATTTAGTCGTTAATTATTTCTCGGGACGAAATTGGGTGTCAACAACGATCTAAGTGAACAGTTATTAATCTGATCATTTAGGATCATTCAATTAATAGTCATAAAGGCAATCATTACAACCCAGCGGTTACACATCCAACGGATACGTGCCCAGCAGTTACATATCCAGACGGATCTGAGCCCAGCAGTTACAAATCCCAACGGACGCCTATCAGACCTATAAATAGCCTTTGTTCTAAACCATTGTAACACGACTTTACTTCCTGTCTACAATATCAATAAGAATACATCCTCGCTCCTGCTCAAATCTGATTGTTTGCTCACATTCTTCTCTCTAATCTTTAGAAGTTCGATTAGTATTGAAGAGCTCTCATCAGAGATAAGCGATACAACATAGTTACTTTTGGTTGCCCCTACTTACGCTTTATCTTTGTTAATTCCTTTTTGAATCTAACGTTGCCTTAGTTCGTCATTCAAACTCTTAATCTCAACTATTGATCGTGACTCCGCAAATATAAATTTAATTGTTAATTGGCCTAAAAATAGATCTAGGTTAAATAATTTGGCGACCACAGTGGGAGCCGGTCAATAACCTTCGTAGGTTAATAGTTTACCTTTCCTAATATTATATGTCTTTTTGTCGATCTTTTTGCTCTACTACTAACATGGCAGAAAGCAGTTCACAACGAACTATCGTAGGCGGAAGTCAGGTAAGTACCCATGTAGAGAATATTTTCGAAATAAAACAAAGGCCCGGTGAGTCTCTCCGCCAATATGCGAATCTCTTCCAAAGAGAGCGAGTAGTGCTTCCCAAGGTACCGGACAGATGGGCAGTGATCGCGTTTACCAACGGTCTGGATATTAAGAGCTCAGAGGCTACGCGCAAACTTAACGAATCTCTTCGCGAGTCCCCAGCAGTCAGCTGGTCCGACGTCTGCAATCACTACATCTCAAGGGTAAGTATCGACGAATTCGAGTGAGAAGACTCTTGGCGAGATTACCCTAACAACTCTCGCCGAAGGAGCAGCGAAGGAGACGACTTTTCATGTTGTTGATGCGGATCTAGCCTACAACATCATCATGGGGAGACCCTGGATCCATGATATGCAGGCTGTTCCCTCAACTTATTATCAACTACTGAAGTTCCTATCCGAATGGGGTGTACGTGAGGTCCGAGGAGAGCAGTGCTCTGCCCGAGATTGCTATTCAGTGGCTCTCAGATTGCCCGAAGAGAACAAATAGCAATTACAGCAACCGGGACCAGACGCACCGCATGAAGAAACGAAGTACGAGGTCCCGTAATTCATCACGAAGATGGACGAGATAGAAAGCCACATGCCGACATTGGAGGCTTTGGAACCCGACGAATTGTTCACAGATAAGCCGGAACGGAAAGTATACTTAGGGACCGAATTGAGCGAACGTCTACGAGGAGATATCCTCCAGTTCCTCAAGGAGCGGCACACAATGTTCGCCTGGTCTCACACGGATATGACAGGTATTTCTCTAGACATTATTACTCACAGGTTGAATGTCGACCCATACCATCGCCCGGTAAAACAAAAGACGCGCCAACAAGGAGCTTTTTGGAATCAGGTCATCAATGATGAGGTTGATCGGCTGTTGAAAATCGGGTCGATACGTGAAGTCAAATACTCGGACTGGCTAGCCAATGTGGTCTTTGTACCCAAGAAAAATGGTAAATGGCGAGTCTGCATTGACTTCACAGACCTAAACAAAGCCTGCCCGAAGGATTCATATCCTCTGCCCAGGATAGACCAGCTGATCGACGCAACAACCGGGCACGAGGTGCTCACCTTCCTAGACGCATATTCCGGATATAACCAGATATTGATGGATCCAGAGGACCAGGAGAAAACAACATTCATAACGTGCAGAGGTACGTATTGCTATAAAGTTATGCCATTTGGGTTCAAAAATGCAGGTGCGACATATCAACGCCTAGTCAATCGATTGTTCCATGACCATATCGGAAAGACTATGAAAGTGTACATCGATGACATGTTGATCAAGTCCAAACGAGCAGAAGATCATCTGGCGCGCCTAAAAGAAGCCTTCCGGATTCTGGATCAGTACAACATGATGCTGAACCCGGAGAAATGTGCATTCGGAGTCGGATCGGGAAAGTTCATGTGCTTCATCGTCTCTCAGCATGTAATTGAAGGCAACCCCGCTCAAATCAAAGCCATTGAGTCAATTCCAGACGTACTCCACAATCAGAAGGACGTTATGAAATTGACAGGAAAAGTGGAAGCCCTGCGAAGATTCATTTCCCGATCATCCGACCGGTGCAAAAGTTTCTTCGACGTTCTAAAGCAAAACAAGGAGTTCGAGTGGACCCCTGAATGCCAACAGGCATTAAAGGATCTGAAAAAGTACCTGTCCAATCCACCACTGCTCTCAACACCTCAACAGGGGGAGCAGTTGCTGATCTATCTGGCAGTTTCAGAATCGTCGGTAAATGCCGTTCTAGTTCGGGAAAAAAAAGGTAAACAACTTCCTATCTATTACATCAGCAAAGCTCTAATTGACGCAGAGACGCGCTATCAACCATTGGAAATATTGGCATTAGCACTAGTAACAACTGCTCGTAAGTTATACCCCTACTTTCAAAGTCATTCAATAGCTATGGTAACAGCTGCTCGTAAGTTATACCCCTACTTTCAAAGTCATTCAATAGCTATGGTAACAAATTTTCCTTTGCGAAATGTTTTGCACAAACCTGAATTTTCAGGAATGCTAGTAAAATGGGCTATAGAATTGAGTGAATTTGATATCACCTACCAACCTAGGGTAGCAATAAAATCACAAGTTTTAGCAGACTTCGTGGCAGATTTTAGCGCTAATATATACCCTGAAGCAGAAAAGGAAGCTGTTCTTTATGCTGGACAGGCTCCCGGTGCGTGGACCCTTTACACTGACGGCTCCTCGAGCGTCAAAGGATCTGGTCTTGGACTGGTTCTCATCGCTCCATCCGGAGAGACGGTCAGGCAAGCTATCAAGTGCCCATTTATTACTAATAATGAGGCCGAATATGAGGCCGTTATTGCAGGTTTGGAATTAGCCCAAAATTATGGAGCGACCATCATCAAACTCAAAAGTGATTCTCAGCTGGTAGTCAATCAGATAACCGGAGGCTTCAGTGCACGAGAATCCAGGATACAAGTGTACCTCGCCTGAGTGAAGGAGCTCCTAACACAGTTTGACGACTGGGAGGTACTTCAGATTCCACGGGAAGAGAACCATGAAGCTGATGCTCTCGCAAATCTAGGGTCGGTAGTAGAGATAGGGGCAGCCAGCTCTTCAGCTGTTGTTCAACTTCTCTACACAACCATAGATCGGGAAAAGTTCGAAGTCAATATCATTAACGCTACTTGGGACTGGCGGAATGAGATAACAAACTATCTTCTCCATGGAACCCTACCCATTGACACAAAGGTTGCTCGCAAGCTCCGAATAAAAGCTGCTCGGTATACAATCATCAACGGCGAGCTCTACCAGAAAATGTTCGCAGGACCTCTCGCAGAATATCTCGGACCGAGTCAAATCAACTATGTTATGAGAGAAATCCATGAAGGCTGTTGTGGAAATCATTCCGGGGGCAAGGCGTTAACACGAAAACTGATTCGCGCATGTTATTATTGGGATAAAATGGAGAAAGATACGAATGAATTTGTCAAAAAATGCAACAAATGCCAGAGGTTCGCACATCTTCTCCATTAGCCAGCAGAACCACTCCATTCAATAATCTCTTCGTGGCCCTTCATGAAATGGGGGATGGACATAGTTGGTCCTCTTCCCACAGCACCGAGAGGAATGCGTTTCTTGTTGATCATCACTGATTACTTCACCAAGTGGGTCGAAGCGGTAGCATACACGAGGATACGACAAACGGAGGTTGTCGACTTCCTCTGGCGTTTTGTCATATGTCGCTTTGGAGCACCTAGGGAAATAGTCATGGATAACGGCCCACAATTCATCGGCCAGAAAGTGACTAGGTTCCTCGATGATCTACACATCAAGAGGATCACTTCCTCTCCGTATCACCCTGTTGCTAATGGACAAGCAAAATCTACCAACAAAATCATTGTTGAATTCCTCAAAAAGCGTCTCGAGCAGGCAAAGGGATGTTGGGTAGAAGAATTACCTGGTGTATTATGGGCTTATCGCACAACGATAAAAATGAGTACTGGAGAGACTCCTTACTCATTGGTGTACGGTGCAGATGCTTTAATCCCAGTCGAAATCGGCGAGCCCAGCTTGCGATACGCACATGCCATCGAAGAATCTAACTCAATCAACCTCTCCGGAGAGCTGGACCTCCTTGAAGAACGAAGAGAGTTAGCCCTTGTACGAGTAATCGCCCAGAAAGAACGAATTGAACAATATTACAACCGGGGATTGCGCGTACGGAGCTTCCAGGTTGGAGACTTTGTGCTAAGGAAAGTCTCCCAGAGCACACAAGAAGCAAATTCTGGAAAGCTTGGCCCTAACTGGGAAGGCCCCTACAAGGTAATCGCTTCAGTCGGCAAGGGATCTTATCGCTTGGCACGACCAGAAGGCTCCACTTTCCCGAACAGTTGGAATGTGGTTCACCTCAAAAGGTATCACTTTTGAGTGGTAAAACGGTTAGTTATCTTTTGCTTGCCTTTTATTATATTTTCTCTAAATGGTACTAACGGCCTGAATAAGGTCAGATCCGTTTAGCTCAACTGGTAGAGCTCGAAGTTCTTCAACTTCGCGGCTGTGGGTTCGAATCCCACAACGGACACACTCCTCGTTTGGTTATATGTGTTCTTCTATATGCAGCTCGCCTCGACTCTTTTTATGTAATCACTTCCCATGTTCCAACATAAAAACAAGGAGGGGGGGGGGGGTGAGAGGCCCCTGTAGGCCAGATAAGACCTTTATAAAGGCGAAAGACCTTGCCAAGAAGCGAAATTTTTGAAGTTTTTCAAAACTTTTACGTGACAAACTTCCACGAAAATAAGAGAAGTCGTTCATAAGACCAGAGACTCGGCCAGAGCCAATCTGCAAAGTCATGCGACAACTTTTGACTATCAAAACGATAAGCAAAGTTCTTCGCAAAGAGCAACGATTCAGCCAAAAGTCTAACGACCAGAACTCGGTCAGAACAAAAAATCTGCGCAGATTATTCACAACTTACGACCTCTTCCTAAGGAAAGGCTAGGTTAAAACGTTCGGGCAGACTTTTGGAGACCAAAACTTAATAAAGTTCAAACTTCAAAAAAAAAAAAAAAAAACTCCTAAACATAAGGCACCAAGGCCACAATACATACAAACAAAAGATTAAAAATTCGGGCTAAATATAGTCATTGAATAGATCTGAAATCATATATATACACCTGTGAAACGATAAGATGCCGAAAATGGCTGACAGAAGTTTACAGAGTGATCAAAGGCCAAATGAAACCAGCCATACAGAGATCAGAGAGTCTTTACGAGACCTCTATCCACAAACAATTAAAATCCGACTCTCGCCAGATGAACAAACTTTAAAGATTGGGGAGAGGCATCAGCTTTTGGGGCTACGACCAGAACCCGACGCACCAACTCCGTCATTTCTGCCATCGTCCCCCGAATTCTCGCCATCGTCTTCATCCTCATCTTCATCTTCACCTTCAGACTCCTCAGGAGAAAGATCCAGTGCTTGCTTTATTCTACGAACAATGCTTTTCGTCATCTGCAGCATCTCTTCAACATTAATTTGCTTAGCTTGAATCTGCCCAAGCAATGAGCGTTTAGCTTCGAGCGCAGCAAGCTTGGCCTTAATCTCAGATTGATCGCGCAGGTTTGCCAAGTCTTTGGATAGTGCGGTCTGAGCACTCATCAACTGAGCAACCTAATCCTTCGCAGCCTGAAGCTCAGCTCTGGACCTAACAGATTCCTCATTGGCCCTTTGCAGATTCATCTCAAGAGTTGCACGATCATCAATAGCACTGTTCAAAGAAGCTTTACATTCTTCAAATAAGCTCTCTAGACCCTGGGCAGAGCGTGCAAGCCCTTATTTTTCTTTAAAAAGATGGTCCTTCTCCTTGGTGAGTTCGTTAATCTGCTCAAGTTGTTCATTGTTAACATCAGTTAGTCGATTAACTTCACCCCCTAGGAGACCACACTGCTCTGTCAAGATCTTATTCTCCTTTAGAGCATCCAACAACTCTTTCTTTACCTCGAGTACTTGATCGACGTTGTTGATCCTGGAGCGAAACATGAGCTCAGCAGCCAGCATACTTGGCTGAAAAAAGCAAAATAAGCGAAAGTTAGAAATCTGAGGCCAAAGTTATTCCCAACACAAAGCGGAAAACATTTACCCAGGCAGAATCAGCAGCTATCTGAAAGGCTAATTCTTCATCACTCAATTCCCTCATCACCCATTCTTCCCGAGGGCCGATGAGCGAAAAGACAACCTTGTCTAAGCCACCCGACCTGGATATGAAGTTAACATCAGGGGACAGATTCAGGGTATGCTTCCTCTCACAGTACTTGCCCCAAGCATGTTCAGAAGGATAGTTTGGCCCAAACTTGTAACGCACACCCTTAATATCCTTCAATCCAGTTTGGCCGTCGATGACTGACCGCCAAATGAGCCTTGTCGTTGATAAGTTAGAATCACCTTCCACTCCAGGATCTATCGTGTCACACTCACGAAGACCGACAGTCGTAGCCCCCTCAGTAGCCATATTTTCCAGGTCCTCGAAACGAAAAACACGAGGACCTCGGCCACTCTCTTGGGAAACCTCTTCCCTTGCTTTTTTTTTTTTTTTTTCTTCTTCTTCTTCTTCTTCTTCTTCTTCTTCTTCTCCTATTTTCCTTTTCCCTTTGTCCATACGGGAAGGAGCCGCCTTCACCCCGTCATCAACTCGGGGACTCCCCTTCGGAGTACGGGCAGCTTCCTCCTCAACTCTCCTCTTATCACTTCGAAGATAAGGTTTTCGCCCAAGGGGTTCATTGACTTCAATCTCAGTATCTGAAAGATCGATAACCTCCTTGTCTAAACCTTCTCCCCGTGCAGACTCGGGGACTTCGGCAGTAGTCTTGATGTTCCCTTCAGCAGACTCTGGTACATTGGCCCTAAGCGAAGGCTCACCTCCAGCAGTTGAGGCCTGCCCGACAGCAATAGAAGTCTTACGAGCAGACTTTTTCCGTGCTCCGCCCTCATCCTGGTTCTTCTTCTTCCTTTTCAAAGAACCAAGGCCACTGGACAAGAGTTCCTCGCCACCCTCCCTACGGCGCAATGCCTCCACCGAAGCTAATATAGATGCAGCTTCGGCATCTGGATTAGCGACAGGTTCGGAAGGCACGTCCTGGGGGGAGCAGGAAAGAAATCCCCTTGAGTATCCAGACCTGCAAAAGGAAAAATTGTCAGATTCGGAGAAGCTACAAAGGAGAAGAATAATCATGAAAGCAGAAATACTCTCACCATGATTTTTCACGGTCAGACTCTTATGCGCAGCAAAATGCGCCCATTCTCTCCTCTCAGGAGTGAACTCCTTCAAAATTGCCTCAACCCACGCCGTCAGCTCATCAACAGATATGAGCCCGTCGTAGGGTCGCTTGGCCGCTGCAAAAAGAAGTCAAACGAAGTAAGCAGATAAGAAGAAAAGGAAGAACACGAAAAATCTCAAAAATACTCGAGGACTTACGTTTCTTGTTCCAAACTTCGGGAAGATAAGTTTTGGAATCGAAAGCCAAGGTCGAGGAGCGCACAAACACATACCGGTGTAACCAACCCCGGTCGCCTGTGTCCTCAGAACTGCACACTAACCCCTTGTTCCCGCGCATCCTGGCGTTCGCATAGCCGTCTTTAAAAATTTGTATGCTATACAAAGAAATAAAATGTTCGTATCCAAAAGATTGATCGGTTTCCGTTGCAAACCAATCCAAAAGCAAAACTATTCTATATATACTGGGGCACAGTTGCCCCGGACAGAGTAAATACTCCCTGCAAAGCCTTTCCAGCACAGGATGCAGAGGTAGTTTACATCCCACTGTGAAAGGGTAGGTGCACATAGCTGTCCATCCAGCCCTGTGAGAGGTAATATTCTCCTCTTCGGAGACCGGTAAGAGGGGAATCCTATCGTCCCAATGGCAGTCCATCCTAACTCGTGGGATCAGCTCCGATGTGATCCCAGATTTAATTCTATACGCCGGCCAGTTGCGCGTATCCCCCTGATGATTATTGAAGGCCGAGTCTACCTCTAGCTCACCCCATTTCTTGGGGATAACCTCCGCAGCAGTAGCATGGGTGGCTCTTGGCCTCGGAGTGGCTGCTGAGGAACTACCAGCCATATCTGCACTTTGATTTTTTCTAGCTCTTGAAGACATGATTTCAGAAGAGTTATGAAGTTCGCAAGAAGAATTCAAAGCTAATTTAAAGGTTTTCAAAGAGCAACAGAGAAGAAATAAAAGCAAGTAAAAAGTTTCTCATTCAGCAAAACCCCTATTTATAAGAATAGAAGTTCGGCCCCTCAAGTTCCTTCGAAACACGTGGAAGTTATCCAAAAGACCACGATCAGATCCGATCGCCAAAAGAAGGAATAGGTTTCGCCAATTTCTATAGTGTCATCATTACCCTGGAGAGCAGCGGTCACCTCGCGATCAACAGTCGACGTGTGCACGTGACTGAGGCGGTTAAAATCATCATTTTTACCCTTGGAACGCGCAGTAGTCACTTCAGAGTAGACTGCAAACGCGCAGGCATGCCAGCTGCAGTTACTTTTTTATACGGCGTATTTAATGCGCACGTCATAAGGGTTTGTCATGTAGCTGACAAGATGCATACGTCACTAAGCCTTGTCACGCAAAGATAGAATTTTACAAAGCAGAAATTCCCGCCAAAATTCATGTCCACTCCTCGAACAGATCCTCTGCTCGAGAAGTGCGGGGACTATCTGTATTGGATAAAAGCTGACAACACCTGAAAGATGACACGTGTTCACTATGTGGCACGGGCAGAAGTTCCACCGGTCAGATATCTAACGGACAGACAGTTGTCACAAACAGACCCAGAGCAATTATGAAACGCTTCGTCAACCAACACGATCTGAGTGAACAGTTATTAACCTGATCATTTAGGATCATTCAATTAATAGTCATAAAGGCAATCATTACAACCCAGCGGTTACACATCAAACGGATACGTGCCCAGCAGTTACATATCCAGACGGATCTGAGCCCAGCAGTTACAAATCCCAACGGACGCCTATCAGACCTATAAATAGCCTTTGTTCTAAACCATTGTAACACGACTTTACTTCCTGTCTACAATATCAATAAGAATACATCCTCGCTCCTGCTCAAATCTGATTGTTTGCTCACATTCTTCTCTCTAATCTTTAGAAGTTCGATTAGTATTGACGAGCTCTCATCGGAGATAAGCGATACAACATGGTTACTTCTGTTTGCCCCTACTTACGCTTTATCTTTGTTAATTCCTGTTTGAATCTAACGTTGTCTTAGTTCGTCATTCAAACTCTTAATATCAACTATTGATCGTGACTCCACAAATATAAATTTAATTGTTAATTGACCTAAAACCGGATCTAGGTTAAACAGTAAAAGACAATGAGTAAAGTGAGTGCATTTCAGTGTGGCCTCAAAAGCTTTTGGCCTAGAGTATAAACACGAGTACTTGAGTGACAAAATCCAAGAGTGACTGGGGAGCCTCCACCTTCATCCTTCTCCACTTAAATATCAGAATTGGCGAGCAAACTTTTACCACTTGAACAAAAACCTAGTGTTCGATATATTGATTCCCCCCCCCCCCCCCCCCCTTTTTATAACTAAGATTTCATAATAACCATAAATTCATACAACTTGTTAAACAAAATATCCGGAGACATAAATCCTAGTGTTCGATATATTGATTCCCTCCCCCCCCCCCCCCCCCCCCCTTTTTATAACTAAGATTTCATAATAACCATAAATTCATACAACTTGTTAAACAAAATATCCGGAGACATAAATCCAGTTTTCTAACATACTAACATTAACTGAAACATAGTTAAAGAGTCAAATTAACTCAATGAAGTCTAACACTCAGTTAAGATTTATAAATATTGAAATCTCTTAGAGAAGTATACTATTATAATATTGAGTCAAATACAGACAGCACTATGCTAATCACCGTAATTATGAAGAAACTCACTAGCTGGAAAAAAAAAGAAGCAATTAGGACATTTTCATCTAGGATAAACTGTTATGAAATGTAGCAAGTCACCTCTCAAAATTTCCAAGGAGAATTGGCCTGATGCAATATGTAAGGGTGAGAAACATAGACTGCATACTCTGAGTAATCAATAACAGGACTAACTTGAATTACAGAATCCATGCTGAGTACTTCAAGAAAGTTTTTAGAACGCCTTGTGGTGAGATGAGTAGAGGTATCTGTCCGATGAACCAATAGATATCCAACGTGCATTGAGTTTGAAAGTTATAGAATAAGTTACAAGGTCTGATGCAAATAGAAATTCGTAAGATAAATCTATTTAGAACTCATTTTGGGACAAATAAAAAAGGAAAGGTACGGACGGAGTGAGTAAGTAAGTTTAAACATCAAAGTCTACAGCTCTTCCATTGGATGCTACAAGCCTGTAATATGTGGACTGTTGTAATGACTAAATTCTACCGTTAGAATCGACAGCAGGGACATAATTTTCTGTACTTAGCTGTCCGAAACTTCTCTGTCACAAAATGCTTCCCCTGGGAACATCAACTGCTAGCACTAGAGCTATCACTGCTATAGTAATGTACAACAGACCAATATTGCCTGGTGTCATGATAAGTCTATTGCTGAATGAACTGAAATCTTGTATCCATTTGAAATGTGGAGCACGAGTTGACAGAGCACAAAGTTCTCCTCCATTTTTAGAGATTTGCAGGTGGAGAGAGTATTAAGTACATGCAAGATAAAGCCTTGTGGAAAGAACAAGTTTAAAGGGCTTAGAACTCATTATTGGGAATGGAGGAACTGCACCAATTGATGCATTCTTTCTCTTCAACAACTATGCCTCAATCACAAGCAAGTTGGGGTCGGCTATATGAATCCTCACTGAGCATGTTGCTTTATTTAAGCTCATCTCAGACCAACGAAATAAAGTAAAAATAAAAAGCACTTTAAGTTCTTTATATTTTCTACTGGCATACAAACCTTTGATAGGGTTAATCAACTCCTAGAAAACATAGGAACTAAAGTACACGTAAAACATGACTAACACATACTCCCAAGTCCCAACTAATTGGTGTCGCCTGTTCAAAAACATTGATAAATGTCTAGGCAGCATACAAAAATGTTGGGAACAGAAAAGCTTACATATATACTAGCTTCACAGTGATCAAACACAGGAACCGACGAAAACTAACATTCTGTGAAATTTTTCCTGCAACCTTGATGATATCCATGTTGATAACGCACCGAGCGAACACTCCAGCGCAGCTGTCGCCTGTCCATGCAACCGGTAAGCAAAAAGACCCCGGGTCTTTTTGCAGGCACTCGACATACTTGCAGCAAAGCCACTATCTCTCCTGGTCTTTCAGATTCTGTACCAAAGAACAAATTTGATGTCCTTTGATGTTGTAACAATCCCATAACTACAGGGATTTGATTTTGTTTATTGTTGTCAAGTCATTCATAGTATTTTGTATATATAATTGACAACAGAAACCAAAGGCAGTGTGTGTGCCAATTACCATCAGTAGCAAATCTCCTTACTCACCAGGATATCTCAACTTTGCTTTGATTTTGGATCTGTTGCCTGATCTAATTTTATAGAATGGATATTTTTAGGCTATTAGAAGTTGCTTTTGCATCTATCAGATCTTAGATGTCAATGACACAAGAACATAATGCAAACAATTAAAATATATGATGGTCTTGAGCATTTTTGTAGAGTGCTTAATAAAATTTTGGTGTATCATGAGGTTCTTGCATTTTGAGAAAACAGATGTGCACCAGATCTTATCATATGATAATACATATGGAAAACCTTTATACTCCAGGTTCTTTTTTTCTTTTTGGAACTTGTAACGTGGTCAATAGTATAATCTCTTTTTATTTGCCATTAATTGTTAGTGGCCAGTGCCACCTATATCGGTTAGTCTAGATCATTATTAACCGTCCCTTTGTCCCAACTTGGATTCTATTATGCAGGTTCTTACAGTCAATCAAGTGGTAGAGATACTTCTGAAATACTTATAGATATGAGACTGGAAAGTTTCATTCTTTGAAGTGATTCCACAAAGGAAAACATCCGATTATGAATCTGAAGAGGGTAATAATGATATCGAACGGGAAGAACGAGTTTAAAAGACAATGCATAGGGAGTTGAAATTGCAAAAGCTTCGATTAGACCGGATCAAGACACAGTGTTTAGGTATGTGTCATCTTTTTCTCCAGTACTTGTCCTGGAGAAAAGGCAATGTGTGGTGAAATTGAAACTTAGGCCTTCTTGAGAATGTACTTGGCATTACTTTCCATAGCACAATAAGCCTTTATACCTTTCCTTATGCTTTTCCTCAACTTTTCGGGTACATAAGCAATAATGGAAACGATAATGCTGTTATATTTTGCCTGGGAAAACTTGAGATGACATAACACTTACCGTTTAAAGCAATCACCAAGCAAAATACTCAAAATAGGTGGCAAAAAAAGTTATACATACAGTCAATTAGAAGCCACTATTTTGCTTGTTTTGTTCGAAAGCTCTATTAAAGCTTGCAAAGAACTAACCTAAGATTGTCAATAGGTCACACATTAGGTAACATCACAACAAGATAAGAGAGAAAAGACAGTTTATTTTCTTCTCTGCTCTTGAAACTTCGACAGCTTCCTTCAGAAGAAAAGCTTTACTCATTACCATCCTCCGCAAGAGAGTCAACATTTTCCGCAGTAGCTGCCACTGCACCCTGAGATGTGCACTACCATTCGAGACATCCCTATGCAAGTAGCCATTACCCATTGGTGGCGGACATGAAAAGTATCCACGGTGATGAGCCATTGGAAAAGAAGGGGCGGATAAGGCGCCGTAGTCATGCTGGCTGAAGCTGAATCAACCATTGCCCGCTTCACAGCAAAGGCTCACCTCTCAAGGATCCACGCCCACTACCATACGATGCAAGTATAAAGTCAAGTTCCAATGTAGTCATCAAACCCAAGCTTGCTCATAGCCAAAGCACATCTTCAGCAGTGATCGATGTTCTTGCGCTGCTCACGCTGGCAGCACCTGTTGGCTTCGCCTGTGATGAAGCATAAATTTCAATGAGAAAAGTTCAGGTCTCTTTTTCCTATTGGCACTAGTTTAGATGATTGGGGAACTATCATGAATCTCTCTAAGGCAGAGCCATGGTTAGCGGAACATAAGCTCCTTTCAAAGGATGGACTACTTATCATACATGATGACTCACTCTAAGGCAGAACCACAGAAGAAGTAGGTAAGTCATTTAAACTCAGACATTATTTTTTAGTTGCTTTAGGACTACATATATCTGTGTTTATTTTCCTGTAGTTTTTATTTTCAGTTTTTGTAGGAGGTCGTTACCAACTTACCATAGTCAGTACCATGGCTTAAAAGTTGGTACCATGGCTTCCGTATGCAGGTACAAAAAACCCCAACCCAAACTTTCTAGAACAATCACCTTTTGAGTAACAACAATCACTATATTTTTGGGGTAAACAAACATTCTTGAACATAAAGTTCTTATTTCATTCGTATAAAGGAGGGGAACAATGAACCAATAATTTTTCAAACAGAAAGAAGCAAAGATATAATCCCAACAACTCCTTACCATTAGGTCTCCATTGACTCATCCTTCATGGTACCTGAGTATCATTGTTACCTTGACAACCCAAAAAAAAAAAAAAAATTCCTTCCCCCCAACCTCTTCTTCCCCTTCCCCTAGAAGGAGGGTTACTCGATAAATTTACTCTACCAAAAAGTTAAAAAGGCATACGGCCAAGATATAACAATAACTGCTACGCATTAATCTCAAACAAGTTGAGGTTGACTAAGTGTGCATTGTTTCCAAAAAATTGTATATCTCACATCGCCTGCCCATAAAAGAGGTAAAAGAATCATCATCAATAGAAAAAGGCTGAATACACTCGACAGACACATGTAAGGAGTGTTGCTTCGCTCTGACGACGGAGAGGCATGCCATTGTGAAATGTTGAGGGTTATCTTCGTGGACAATCACCACAAATTTTCCATTTGGCGTGGCAAGCAAAGTGTTGCGACGAGCCAGTTTTAGTTTAGGTGTGTAATTTACAGAGACACTGGGACTGATTCCTTGTGTATCGGTGAAAGAGGTAACGGGTACATATACATCTAAGTAAGGAAAGAATAAAGAGAGAATCTCCTACATATTTGCTATTTTGTACATAGACTGAATTATGTCAATATTCATTCTACAACACTCCCCTCAAGCTGGAGCGTATATATTGATCATGCCCAGCTTGTTACATAGATAATCGACTCGGACTACGTTCAACGCCTTAGTGAACAAATCAGCCACTTGCTCTCCTGTCTTCACATACCCGGTGGAAATCAAGTTTTCCTCAATCTTCTCACGAATAGAATGACAATCAATCTCAACATGTTTTGTCCTTTCATGATATACTGGATTTGAGGCAATGTGCAGAGCAGCCTGATTATCACACCAAAGTTTTGCTGGTAACCAAGTCCTCAAACCGACTTCAGCTAAAAGGTGACGTATCCACATTATCTCACATGTGGACTGAGCCATTGCTCTATATTCGGATTCTGCACTAGATCGAGATACTACACTTTGCTTCTTACTCCTCCATGATACCAGGTTCCCTCCAACAAAGACACAATAGCCTGTAATAGATCTTCTATCAATTTTGGAACCAGCCCAATCAGCATCTGCAAAACACTCAATGCGAGTATGCCCTTCTAGTGTCCTTAGGAGGTGCATAGATTCCATTGTGTTTGTAGTGATCTGCTTTTTTTTTTTCCCCCCTTAATACAATGTCCATTTGTTTTTACAACTATGCAAAATTAAATAAATCGAGAACTGAGTATTACTTATAAGAGTTTAAGCATTTTATTAACTCAGAGACATAATATGATATACACAAAGCTCTAATAAATATTTTTTTAAATTCTCAATGATATTTTCTTACCAATTATCATAATGTATTTAATATCATCAGTATTTTTTAATCTTTCCATTAAGAATTTTAAAAATAATAAATGTGGAGTAAAAGGTTATCATTTTTAATTTTTTGACTTTGAGAAAAATGGGGGTCCATAAGTCCACTTATCAAAAAACTAAAAGCCTCATATAAATATGACGTGGCGTGTGAGACATATAATAAAATTTCTCCAAATTTCCTTTTTCCATGCTGAATTTAAAGACCGATCAAGCAGATTAAAGTATCATCTGTTTGATTAATTAAATTCCATCTACGGCTTAATTCACTAAACTATGTCATACATAGCTAAAAATATGTACTTTAGTAGTAATTATGGCATTTCGGAGTTCTTTGCTTATTTTTCCATCTTTATCACTATCAAACTTCTTTAACCATTTTTTAACTCTTCCAAATTCATTTCATGTTTTCCATCAGCTGAAACTTTTCGTGCTTGTATATTGATCTTGAATGCCATTAATTATGCTACTATGAAATTAAACGTGTTGTACCACGAGAAGTGCTCCCTTAACATTTATTAACGTAAACCGCATCACTAAACGAGAAAAGTTTATCTTACTTAGATGATGTCCTAGATAAATACAGCTACTACAGAACTTCACAAGAAGATTTGGAGACAGAGATCAAAAGATAAAGGAAAATCAATAAAAAAAAGACATGCCAATATTTAAGTTTTGATTCCTCCTACAACAAGAAAAAGGGTTATATATTGGCTTATTATTTCAAAAAATTTCACGCAGTGCCCTCCATAAGCACTGGTCTTACCAGTTTGGCTTCACTTTCAAATGTTTTAAGTAAATGCCTTCTACATCATCCCTCACTATGCCAAATGACTATTTTGCCCCTGCCTAAACCCAATTCACATGGAAGTGTCTCCTTCTCTTTCCTCTTTTCTTTCTTTCTCTCCTTCCTCCTTCATTTCCTTCTTTCTTCTTTGTGTCCTAGAGAGATTTAGGAAATATGTAAAATTTTTATTTATTTTATTATTTTTCTTTAATTTGTGTTATAATGTAATTTTTATTTTGCCTAATCCTTTATTTATATTTATTTTTTTCTGTATTTTTTTTGGTAATTATTATCTATACACTTAGTTTTTTTTTTTTCATTTTGATTGATGATCGTTGAATTAAATTTGACGTTCCTGTGAATTTTTTTTTACTTTTTATGCTTGATTAAGATGATTTTAAGGTTCTTATTGGATATAACAATTAGATATTGTTGTTGCTCATTGCATAGAGCTTAAAGTCTTGGCTATTGCCATTAATGCAGAGACTTTCTCTGCAAGTAACCTCTATTGTACAGAGATTAAAGTCTTGGCTATTGCCAAGACTTGAAGAGACTTTCTCTGTAAGTTGCCTATTGCATAGAGCTTAAAGTCTTGACTATTGCCAATACTTGCAGAGACTTTGTATGCATGTTGCCTATTGCACCAGATCGTAAAGTATTGGCAACTGCCAATACTTTTAGAGACTTCCCCTACAAGTTGCTTCCTTCCACCAGACCTTAAAGTGTTGGCTATTGCTAAAAGTTGCAGAGAATTTGGTAACATCACTTGAGTGGTGTTACCATTGATAAAAGAAGTTGGTTTCTTGATTTGTCCAGTGATAAGTTGACCCTTAATGACGATGTTCGTAACTTTCATTCAATCTTGTTTTTATTTTTCTTGTGTTGGATTCCACTTTGATTTCCTAGTTAAGGCGCCCAATGCACCAGAGCTTGAACTCTTTGCAATAACTAAGACTTGCGGATACTTTCTCGCAAATTACCCAATACAACAAGGGTTGAAGTCTTGCCAAGAAGTCTTTGCAAGGTGCCCATTGCACCAGAGCTTGAACTCTTGGCAATAAATGCAAGACTTGAAGAGACTTTCTCTGCAAATTACCCACTACAACAGGGCTTGAAGTCTTGGCAATTGCCAAGAAGTCTGTGCAAGGTGCCCATTACATCCGAGCTTGAACTCTTGGCAATAGCCAAGACTTGCAGAGTCTTTCTCTGCAAATTGGCCACTACAACAGGGCTTGAAGTCTTGACAATAGCCAAGAAGTCTTTGTGAGGTGCCCATTGCACCAGAGCTTAAACTCTTGGCAATAGCCAAGATTTGCAGAGACTTTCTTTTGCAAGTTGGCCACTACAATAAAACTTGAAGTCATGGCAATTGCCAGGAAAAGTCTATGTAAGTTGCCATTGCACCAAAGCTTAAACTCTTTGCATAGCCAAGACTTGCAGAGACAAGTTGCCCATTGCAACAGGGCTTAAAGTTTTCGCAATTGCCAAGAAGTCTGTGTAAGATATCTATTTTTATAGATTTTCTACAAGGTTATCCAAATAAATGTAAGAGAGTACGAATTTGAAGGAATCTAACCTTGAATCTTAGTTTAAATGGAGGAATCTGTAAAAGTTGTTGGTTTTTAGGGTTTAGAGATTGTTTGAATGGAGAAAAGGAAGGGGAGGATAGTGTGGATCTTTTTATTAGTTATGAGGGGAATTTTCGTCCGAAATAAGTTTCATTAAGCTAATGGAGGACAGTTTTGTTAAACCACTGTTATTGAGGATATTTTGACAAACCATTGCTTCATGTGTCATAATTTTTCAATTGAGCCGTATTATTTAGTGTGACCTCGTATTTTTTAAAGCGCTTCAATGAATAACCATAGGTTGCAATGATTTAAAAGAATAGCTACAGCAGCTCAAAACTCCGCAATTTTGAATGGTACTTTGGGAAAAATCTTGGAGTTTCTGACTCAAGGAAAAACAGTGAAGTTCAAAGCCTATAATATTTTGTAGAATTCTATTCAAAAGTCTAGAATTTCATCCTGAGTTTTAAACTATGACTATACTTCTAAAACTTTGAAAAACCTAGTGCTCTATAAAGTGGCTATTTTTCAAATTTTCATCTATTCTTCTTGAGTATACTGTGTTAAATGTAGTTCAAAAGATGTGGAGGCACTAACACTTATCTAAAAATTACATCCATTTTATGAAACTAAAACAAAATGTAGGTTGAAATTTGTACGTTACTATTACTTTCTTATGTAGTATTAGATTAACTTTCAATAGCCATAAAGTGTTGGTCTAATATTTCAGCGACAAACGCATTTGTGTAATAACCGACCCTCTGACTTCAAGATCTCTGCTTGGCGTGTTGAAAGTTCAAATAGCTTTGTTGTTGTTGTTATTGTAGTAACAACAACAACAACAACAACAACAATAACAAAAACAATGCGAAATTTGAAGTCATTCGGAGGTCGTCTGGTCAGGTTTGAATCGAAGGTTCAGTACCAGATTCGATACCGATTAGAAAATAAGCCTTTTTACCATGTTGAGTAAACAACTCCATTTGGAAGTCAATTAGCTTTACATGATTATTTGTGGGCATTCAACGCTTTCGGAGGTGATTCATAGATCCAGGGGCACCTTAGAGCCGATGCAAGTTGGACAATACTACACGGCCGACTAAAGTACCTAAGGAGCATGCACAACACTTGATTTCAAATGAATATAGTGTTCAATCTATGCGTAATTTGATACAGGTAAAAAAAATAAAATTTTAGCCTTTTGAATCTAATTTTCAGAGAATTAAATTATTTGTCAACCGGAGTTGTGTATAAAAAGTTAATGTTGTTTTACCGAATACTGACCAGTAAAGTATAAACTGAATAACATAAGGTACAACCCACTGATGTAGCTAGGTTGCTATAAATTCAGAGCGGCGCAGCCATAATTTTTTGGGAATTTGAATTGGATTTTAATCTAGAGATCAAGATTGAGCATGCGACTTTGTCTACTAACTAAGGTGAGTTTTATATGGTATTTTGAATAGAACTCACCTTAGTTAGTAGACAAAATTATTTGTTGAAGCTTCCAAAATAGTGCCAAGCCAAACTTTGGATTTTTAAGAAAAAGTTTCAAGAAGGTATTCCCATCAACTCAAACTTATTTCTTATGAGTATTTGAGTTGCAGACTGTTTCTTGAACTTTGGATTTAGAATTGTCATTGGTTTCTCGTCGGATGCGAGGTAAGGAAGGCTTGAACTTCTACTTAGTTTTCGTTAAAGAGCCTATAATAAATATGCTAAAACTATAGTTATGATTTCTAATTGTTTAATAATATTGAATATATGCTTACTAGTTAAATTAATACTCGATTGTTGAGATGATTTCTTTATGAATTGATAATGATGCTTATTTCTAGTCTAACTTGAAATATTGAATATAGTTACGACAAATCTAAATCTGAATTGCTTATAGTAGTATGTTTACCTGGTTATGATGGCTTACTTGGTTTTTGAGCTTGAAGTGGTACCGTTGACGTTACTGATTGAGTTAATCTATAATCCGCGATTGAACTTGTTTAATAAGGCTATGGCCTACATGTGAGACGACTACGGGCTCATGTCATGAAAGAGTTGCGAACCCATATGTACAGTTAGTTGAATGCTAATGTTGTTTTATTGGATACGATTTCATGTTATGAGTTGGCTGTGGACACATGTTACGATTTGTGTAGTCTTTTATGATTCTCATACTTGTGTTTACTTAACTTGCAATTCTTGTAAAGTCTTACTGATACATACTATTTGCTTACCTAGTTTTGCACTTATTATGATATATTATATATGCTTGAGCTGTTATGTTGTAGTTGATTGTGATATGACACACTTGACAGGAAGTGTAGTGTGGCCTAAAGGAACACTTGACAGGGGGTGTGGTGTGGCCAAAAGGAACACTTGACAGGGCGTGTGATATTGCCTATGATGTGATATTCTAATTTTTTATAAAGGCACACTTGATAGGGGTGATGTGTGGCATATGATGTAATATTTTATTTTGTGATAAGGGCACACTTGACAGGGGGTGTAATGAGGCCTAGTTTATGATCCAGCTATTTTGGTGATGCTACTGAGATGATATAGTCACTAGTTTAGCCTGTTATGGTGAGGGCCTACGCTACTGAAATGATATAGCCACTGGTCTAGCTTGTTATGGTGAGGCCCTATGCTACTTAGATGATTTATTATTACGGTTGAGCTGTGCTCCCATTTGATCTACGATTTACTTTATAACTGTAATGAAAAAGCTTTATCTGGCAATTTTACGACTATTGCACATACTTATCTATAAATTATTTATCAAACTAGTTTTCAAAACTGGTAAGGACAGGAGGGCTCATCGAGAATCTTACTGGGTCAGAGTGACTCACTCCCTCATAGTTATTGTGTGCAGGTTTATTAGTTGAGGCACGACTGATGTTCTTGGTCTTGTTCATAATTATTTTCCAGCATTGTACATGGATGTTGCCACACATTTTATTGTAGTGTCTTGTCCCCTCATAGTTTGGGGTTGAACCCATTGTTACATAACATAGACTCATAGATTCTCCATGATTAGCTGTGAATTTTGGGTTGATATAATCTATTTTGATATTTTATTCAAATTATCACATTTATGACATTATTAGGGGCAATTTACAAAACTATGACACCCTAGTTTGCCTTATTGATCTCGCTTAAAGTGGTTTTACAAGAATGAACTCACTAATTAATTTTAAGTAAGTACTCCCTCGGGAGCAACACTTCAAGTTTTAAACTTGACAAATGCACCCACGGGGGCAACACTTCAAGTATAAAATGACAAGTGCTGCAAGTGCTGCCCCCGTGGCAGCACTTGACCCTTTATCTCTGTCTGCATTCTCTCCAGATAACTTGAAGTGCTGTCTTGCAGGCAACACTTGCAATTTATACTTGAAGTGTTTCCCCCGAGAAAACACTTGTAAATTTATACTGTGCAGTGTTGACTACAGAGGCCATTTTGCTTACCATTCTTAAGTGGGGATAAAAAATCATAACCAAGGATAAGGGGTACATGTATTGAAATTAAATGCATTATTAGTTGTTTTATTTAGTCATCCGCTTTACTTTTCCTTGCCCGATTTTCTTTTGAAACCTTGATTTGTTGAAAATACGTTTAACTGATAAGATTTTTATGAATTAGTTCGTTTAAAGGTAGAAGCTCTTAAGTTCCATCACGTACACGATTTTTGGATTGTGACAATTTGACTTGTTAAAATTAGAAAGTTAATGAGGCGGGAAAGACGTTAGAAACATCTCGATTCCGACGCAATGTATTGTCGAGGGTATTTTGAATCAATTAGTTATCAGCATTTTCTTTAGACTGCCCCCAGAAAGCTACCACTTAAATATAGAAAATTGAAAAAATTGGATATACCGAATAAGAAGTTGGATTGTGTGTATGCATGCACATGATGCACTTATTGGAAAGAGAGAGAAAATGGCAGGTGGAAGTGGAATGACTCGTTCAAAGCTGCCTATTAAACCCAAAAGAGTACTTGCATTTAGGCAACAAGATTCCACTAGAGAGTCGAGATTAATTTTCAGTACTTGTATCATTGTTCAGCTTCATAGTTCTTTTATTAAAATAATTCTTGCAAAAGTAAAGTAGCAAGCAAACGGTAGTATTTAGTACTACCCTATTAAATAATGCAATTGCTTATTAGGATATGTACATGAATTGTTTAGTCTATAAAGTGGCTTTGTTAGATCAGATTCAGAGGAGTATTTGAAGAAAAAGAAGACCCTTCGAGATGGCTTTCTTTGCTTGACTTATACGTTCTGAGACCACAATGGCAGATTCTTATCTTTTTATTTGTCGATTTAAAAGTTCTTCATTCCTAGGATTCAAACTTAGGCATATGTCAAAGGCAAATACAAAATGTTAGCTGCAAGTTTAAGAGAAACTATTATTTTTAACCCATAGGATTCCAACAATCTTACTACACCCTTTGGTGGCGGAAGCTGATTCTTATTTCTATTACATAGCATACAGTTTCATATTCGCATGTCTAATAGAACTTTCCAAGAATACTACTTCCTCCGTATCATTTTATGTGTCACTATTTGATCGGATACGGAGTTTAAGAAAATAGAGGTCGACCTTGTGAAGTTTCAATTTTGCCCTTGAAAAAGTAAGAAAGAGAAGATTTGAGTAATAAAAAAGTTGTTGGTAGCTTTAAAAGTATGTATGACCCAATAAGGGTAAAATAGAGATAGTGCATTAAATAGTTGTCAAATAAGGAAATGTGCCATTCTTTTTGAGACAAACAAAAAAGTAAATGGTGCCACATAAATTGGGACGGAGGGAGCAGTACTTGAAACTTTTTTCCAAGAATATAACTTGAGCATACTATAAATGAGAGCCGTCCTCATGAAGATGGAATATGAAGCAAGCATTCCCAACAGGCCATGGTTTGTGAATTCAAAGTAGCTACAGGCTGGCCAAACTTGTCATTAATCAGAAATGGCATTAACGAATACTTATAGAAGAAAATTTTCAAGTGATGGTAAACGTGAAATGAGTTTTCAGGAGTTCAAGAATTGGCTAAAGAAGTTTGACACAAACAAAGATGGAAGGATAAGCAAAGGAGAAATTCGAGAGGCCATAAGAGCAAATGGGCATTGGTTCAGCTGGACAAAAAGCTACCGTGGTATAAAAGTTGCTGATGCTAATGGCGATGGCTTTATTGATGAGAAGGAATTCAAGAACCTCACTGAATTTGCACCAAGGAATTTAGGTGTTAGAATTGTCTAAGAACTAATAAGATGTATAATATGTATTCCTTTTCTATAGTAGTATTCAGTCTTTGGGCACTACAACATTTTGCACGATTAGTGTATGTCTATGATGTATGAAATATCAAAGGAGCTTGGTTGATCTCCAAGTTTGAGCCAGCAAGATGACTGACTATTTTCTTATTTCCATGCGTGCTTATTCCCTCTGCTATACTTGAAAAACACTAAAAAAAAAGAGACGATGACAAAGGACTTTCTCAATTCATCTGTATTTTCCAAAGAACTTGCATTTTGTTTCTGTTTTTACTTGAATGAGCTCAGCAACCTAATCATGAGTCATGAACCTAAAATTTGAATACAATCAACTTTGTTTGACAGTCGTCATCGATCAATGTTAAATTTAGTTCATGGTATGAAATGAATGGTGGACATATTACAGTATCATTCTTCTTATATTGCATGTCCTCTTATGTGTCTGGATGTGCGTCGAAATCACTTCTCTTATACGGTCCACTTTGCAGGACAATTAGTTACTGTTGGTTCCTGCATTCAAATAAATTAGGAGATGCAAAACCTGCAGTAAATAATCTGTTAGTATAGGACGATCCCGAGCCCACAAGTTACTTGTGTCTCTTTAAGAAATCTAACCCCCTCACGATGCCCAAGGTTTACGGGTTAATTTCTCCAAGTATGGAACGGGATAACAGTTCTACCGTAGCGGCACTTCAAACGGTTAGAACACGGCGAACACAAAGAACGGAGCAAATCACACGACTCACTTAATATGCAGAAGGGAGGGGATGCAGTGAGATATGCTTTCTGTCAGTGATTTTCTCTGCCCGAGTGTTCCTATCCTCTGCCCGAGGTTACGTATCCTCTGTCCGAGGTTACGTCTCTATCAGTCCGAATTTGAGTCTCTGTCCGAGTCTCTATCTCAGAACTTCAGTCTATGTCTGTGTATATGTTGTATGTCGTCTGTCTGTCGTTTTTCAAGGACTGACAAATGACCAGTTTATATAGACATCCAAGGGCAGGTGAAGAGACACACCTGGTGATTAATGAGAAAACGTGGGAGAGTTTAATTGTCTACTAATGACTGACTTCAATGTGGAGCAATTAATCTACCACTAATGATTGACTTTAATGTGACCGACATTAATGAGAAGACGTGGAGGGAAAACGTAGAGGAACTAATCTGCTGATGTTGCTTCAGCTGCCCGGGTACTGAACTCACTTCAGCTGCCCGTTGCTGACTCACTTCAGCTCCCCGTTACACAAACGGAGCTGCCCGTTACACAACCGGATAAAATATTAATTAATATTTTAGTTTTGTTGGTCCAAAAATTTAAGTCAATCAATCATATCAATTGACCGAATCCGAATCCGAATCCGAATCCGAAGCCGAGACGAGCGACGACGACGGCGCGAGGCTTCCCTTCTTCTCAACCCTTTTAAGAGCTAAGAGAAGTAAATCTCTATTTAAACCCAACAAAATCTTTTTTCTCTACCAATGTGGGAGAAAGTGCATTTCCCTACAAAAGGGAACATTTTCACCTTTTACCCATTTCCCATTCACATTCTTCCATTAAACCCAACAATCCCCCACATGAGTGGGGAATGGCTGAATGGACGCATGCATGACAGACTTGTGTGATTTGCAAGAAAGAATTAGTTGCATCTGGATAAGTAGATTTCCCTTTGAACTTTCCGCAGTGAACATACATCGGATATACTCGATCAATCGGTAGATTTGATATCTTTGAACCGTCGAACTTTGGTGTATACCTAGACAACGTAAATCACACAACTAACCCTTAACCGTCTTTGGTTCTCACTGTTGTGTTCGTTTCAGCCATGAACATCGCCTGGTTTCATAAGTGCTTAAAGAATTGGCCACACAAAATTCTCCTTGAAACGGCTTCCACTTCACACTTACATAGGTGATTTCTAAACGTGTAATCCTATAGATATACACTGTTTGATAAACACAATATCAAACTTAGATAATCATTAAAAAATGCCTCTAGCATTTTATCCTTGGTACTTGAACATTGTCTCATCACGAGAATGGACCAAACTTTTAATTGACAATGTTGGACCGTCATACACAACTTTGTATTCTCCTTGAACCTAGTTCTTGGGATCTCCAGTCTCCTAGGTAGAGTTGCCGCCGTGATGACTTGTCCTTGGCCATAGTCCCATTCCCTTCGATGAACACTCAACCACCTCTCTAGTTAGGCCTTTTGTAAGCGTATCCGCCACATTATCCCTTGACTTCACGTAGTCAATGGTGATAATTCCTCTAGAGAGTAGGTCCCTAACGGTTTTATGCCTTCGTCGTATGTGACGATTCTTACCGTTATACATGACATTCCTTGCTCTTCTTATAGCTGATTGACTATCACAATGTATACAAATTGGTGTCAACGGTTTAGGCCAAAAAGGAATGTCTTCCAAAAAGTTCCGAAGCCATTCAGCTTCTTCACCGGCTTTATCTAAGGCTATGAATTCAGCTTCCATAGTAGAGCGGGCAATACACGTTTGCTTGGACGATTTCCAAGAAACCGCTCCTCCACCAAGTGCGAAAATATATCCACTTGTGGACTTAGAATCAGTTGTGCTGATGATCTAATTGGCATCACAATATCCTTCCATGACTGCAGGATACTTGTTATAATGCAATGCAAAGTCTTGAGTTTATTTTAAATACCCCAAAACACGTTTCATTGCCATCCAATGGGTCTGATTGGGATTACTCGTGTATCGACTTAGTTTACTTATAGCACAAGCTATATCTGGTCGAGTACAATTCATGACGTACATCAAACTTCCCAAAACACGAGCATAATCCCGTTGCGACGTGCTTTGACCTTTATTCTTCTTAAGAGTAAGGTTTACATCAATAGGAGTCTTTGAAACTTTAAAATCTAAATATTTAAATTTTCCAAGAACACTATTGATGTAGTGAGTTTGAGACAACGCCAGACCTTGAGGAGTCCTATGGATCTTAACACCCAGAATTAAGTCCGCAACTCCTAAGTCTTTCATATCAAATTTGCTAGTCAGCATGCGCTTCGTAGCATTGATATTGACAATGTCATTGCTCATTATCAACATGTCGTCCACATATAAGCAAACAATGACTACAAAATTAGGAGTGTTCTTAATGTAGACACATTTGTCACACTCGTTAATTTTAAAGCCATTTGACAACATTGTATGATCAAATTTCGCATGCCATTGTTTGGGTGCTTGTTTTAGTCCATAAAGCGACTTAACAAGTTTACACACCATCTTTTCTTTACCTGGAACCACAAACCCTTCAGGTTGTTCCATATAAATTTCTTCCTCCAAATCCCCGTTTAAGAACGCTGTCTTAACGTCCATCTGATGGATTTCCAGACCATACACAGCGGCTAACGCTATTAACATACGTATGGATGTTATTCTGGTTACCGGCGAGTATGTGTCAAAGTAGTCAAGACCTTCTTTTTGTCTATATCCTTTAACAACAAGCCTTGCCTTGCACTTGTCAATAGTGCCATCAGCTTTGATTTTCCTTTTGAAAATCCACTTAGAACCTAATGGTTTGTTTCCAGGAGGAAGATCAACCAACTCCCAAGTATGGTTGCTCAAAATAGATTCTATTTCACTATTGACTGCCTCTTTCCAAAATGGAGAGTCTGAAGAAGACATTGCTTCTTTAAACGTCCGAGGCTCACTTTTTAACAGAAAAGTGACAAAGTCATCTCCAAATGACGTAGAAGTTCTTTGACGCTTGCTTCGTCTTGGTTCTTCCTCATTTGGTTCCTTTCCTTTGGTTCCTTCCCAAGGTCGTTTTGATCTTTCACCAACTGACTCACATTCCTTCTTATACAGATATATGGTCTCAAAGAATTCAGCATTATCTGATTCCATCACCGTATTAACGTGAATGTCGGGATTTTCTGATTTATGAACCAGAAACCGATATGCTTTACTGTTTCTAGCATACCCAATGAAAATACAATCAATTTTTTTCGGTCCAATCTTAACCCTTTTGGGTTTTGGGACTTGCAATTTAGCCAAACACCCCCACACTTTGAAGTAATTCAAGTTGGGCTTCCTTCCTTTCCACTTTTCATATGGAATGGACAGTGTTTTGCTATGGGAAACTCGATTGAGTATTTGATTAGCCGTGAATAAGGCTTCCCCCACAAGTTATGGGGTAGACCCGAACTTATCAACAAGGAATCCATCATCTCCTTTAAGGTTCGATTTTTCCTTTCCGCAATCCCATTAGATTGAGGCGTGAAGGGGGCAGTTGTTTGATGAATAATACCATATTCCAAACACACTTGTTCAAAAGGAGATTCATATTCTCCACCCCTATCACTTCTTATCATTTTGATCTTTTTGGTAAGTTGCGTTTCAACTTCATTTTTGTATTGCTTGAATGCGTCAATCGCCTCATCTTTAGTACTAAGTAAGTATAGCAGTAACGAGTACTATCGTCAATAAAAGTTATGAAATACTTCTTTCCACCGCGAGATGGTATTGACTTCATGCCACAAATGTCCGTATGAATTAAGTCTAATGGTTCCGAATCCCTTTCAATTGACTTGTAAGGGTGTTTCATATATTTAGACTCAACACTTGTTTGACATTTTGACTTCACGCAATCAAATTTAGGCAATACTTCCAAATTGATCATTTTCCGCAAGGTTTTATAATTGACATGTCCCAAACGAGAATGCCACAAATTATTTGACTCAAGTAAATAACAAAAAGCTGCAGTTTTATTCATAGTGTCAACCAACATTACATTGAGTTTAAAAAGGCCCTCAGTCAGGTAACCTTTTCCTACATACAGCTCATTCTTAGTTATTACAACTTTGTTAGAGACAAACACACACTTAAACCCGTTCTTAACGAGAAGTGCAGTTGACACCAAGTTCTTCCTTATTTCAGGAACGTGAAGAACATTGGTCAGAGTCACAACCTTGCCAGACGTCATCTTGAGGTATATCTTTCCATATCCCTCAATTTTCGCCATTGCAGAATTGCTCATAGAGAGCGCCTCATCAGGTCCAGCGGGAGCATATGAAGCAAAGGCTTCCTTCACAGCACAAACATGGCGGGTGGCTCCTGAATCAATCCACCATTCTTTAGGATTTCCAACTAAGTTGCATTCAGAAATCATAGCCCACAGATCAATGTCTTGCACTCCTTGAGACAACTTATTGTCTTCAACCATGTTTGCTTGACCTTTTTCCTGTCCTTCTTTGCAGTACGACAATCTATGGACTTATGTCCACTCTTGCCACAATTGTAGCAATTTCCCTTGAACCTTTTCTTGCTAGGGTTGGTCTTCCCTCCAGAAGGCTTCTTCCTCTTATTTGGATTATGCTCAATAATATTTGCTCCCTCTATTGTAGCATTTCCACGAGCCTTCTTTTCAGCTGATTTGTTGTCCTCTTCAATTCTTAAGCGAACAATCAAATCTTCAAGGGTCATCTCCTTGCGCTTATGTTTCAAGTAATTTTTTAAGTCCTTCCACAAAGGAGGTAACTTTTCAATCATGGTTGCAACTTGAAA
This sequence comes from Petunia secreta, assembly GCA_029990175.1. Lineage (NCBI taxonomy): Eukaryota > Viridiplantae > Streptophyta > Magnoliopsida > Solanales > Solanaceae > Petunia > Petunia secreta. The sequence continues at coordinate 1,574,919 of JARKIP010000051.1, forward strand.
CGCCTCGTTGATCACCAAACCTTCAAAGAAAAGTTTGTTAGCAACAATATAATTAATACTTTCAACATAAGTATTGATCAGGATCAAACCTTCAGCAAGGAGATCATGTATAATGACTTGAAGTTCTTGGACTTGGGACACAACAGATTTGTTATCCACCATTTTATAATCCAGAAATTTGGCAGCCACAAATTTCTTCAGTCCAGCATCTTCAGTCTTATACTTCTTTTCCAACGCATTCCACAGTTTCTTTGACGTTTCAACGTTACTATAAACGTTGTACATGTCATCTTCCAAGCCACTAAGAATATAATTCTTGCATAGGAAGTCAGAATGAGTCCAAGCCTCAATCACGAGGAAGCGTTCGTTTTCAGGTGTTTCATCAGTTAGGACTGGAGCATCCTCCTTAATAAACCTTTGCAGGCTTAAGGTGGTCAGATAGAAGAACATCTTTTGCTGCCATCTCTTGAAGTCCACACCAGAAAACTTCCCTGATTTCTCTGCAGGTGGCATAACCATTGCAGCAGCACGGCTAGGCCCAGCAGCACCAGAAACTGTTGTAGCATTAGTACTCCCAACATGGACAGTTGTATCCACTCCGTTTGTCATCTCTGCAAAATGACACGAGCAGAAACAATATCAATAAACTGTTTAAACAATTGGAGTAGAAAAAACCACAAAGGCTTTTAGTCTCCACAAACAGATTATATCTCAGTAATTAGGAGTAGAAAAACCACAAAGGTTTTAGTCCCCACGAGCAGAGTAATATGCAGTACAGGAGTAGAAAACCACAAAGGTTTTAGTCTCCCCGAGCAGATTAATATATAGTATAGGAGCAGAAAACCACAAAGGTTTTAGTCTCCTTAACCAGTCTCCTTAAACAATATTTATTTAAGCGCAGAAAATAAATATCAATAGATTTCTTAAGCTTGTTGGTTCCTGCGTTCCAATAAGTTAGGAGATGCAAAACCTACAGTAAATAATCTGTTAGTATAGGACGATCCCGAGCCCACAAGTTACTTGTGTCTCCTTAAGAAATCTAACCCCCTCACGATGCCCAAGGTTCACGGGTTAATTTCTCCCAGGATGGAACGGGATAATAGTTCTATCGTAGCGGCACTTGAAACGGTTAGAACACGACGAACACAAAGAACGGAGCAAATCACACGACGAACAGAAAGAACGGAGCAAATCACACGACTCACTTAATATGCAGAAGGGAGGGGATGCAGTGAGACATGCTTTCTATCAGTGATTTTCTCTGTCCGAGTGTTACTATCCTCTGCCCGAGGTTACATTTCCTCTGTCCGAGGTTACGTTTCTATTAGTCCGAGTTTGAGTCTCTGTCCGAGTCTCTATCTCAGAATTTCAGTCTATGTCTGTGTATATGTTGTATGTCGTCTGTCTGTCGTTTTTCAAGGACTGACAAATGACCAATTTATATAGACATTCAAGGGTAGGTGAAGATACACACCTGGTGATTAATGAGAAAATGTGGGAGAGTTTAATTGTCCACTAATGACTGACTTCAATGTGGAGCAATTAATCTACCACTAATGATTGACTTTAATGTGACCGACATTAATGAGAAGACGTGGAGGGAAAACGTAGAGGAACTAATCTGCTGATGTTGCTTCAGCTGCCCGGGTACTGAACTCACTTCAGCTGCCCGTTGCTGACTCACTTCAGCTCCCCGTTACACACAAAGGGATAAAATATTAATTAATTAATATTTTAGTTTTGTTGGTCCAAAAATTTAAGTCAATCAATCATATCAATTGACCGAATCCGAATCCGAAGCCGAGACGAGCGACGACGACGGCGCGAGGCTTCCCTTCTTCTCAACCCTTTTAAGAGCTAAGAGAAGTAAATCTCTATTTAAACCCAACAAAATCCTTTTCCTCTACCAATGTGGGAGAAAGTGCATTTCCCTACAAAAGGGAACCTTTTCACCTTTTACCCATTTCCCATTCACATTCTTCCATTAAACCCAACAGTTACAAGTCACAGGTTGGAGAAGGCTGCAGATGATATTGGATAGAGATGCAAGAAGCCTTAGAAGATATATCCCCTACATCTTACAAGTTTTAGATTCTAGTTCCTTTTTGATAAGTTCGCTAGTAGAGAAACACGAACTATCCCTTTTCTTTAGAGAGCGAGAACTAGCTCATTTTTAGCAATTCAACAACAACCCCTACTTCTTTCTAAAATGTTCGCTACTGAAAGCGCCATCTATACCCTTTTTGTAGCAGTTTACTACTTACTAAATTTTGAGTGTCTTTTATTTTAATAGTTCGCTACAAGAGAAGTGCAAACTTTCCGTTATTCCAAGTGACCGCGAACTAGCCAATTTTAAACAGTTCGCTTCAATGCCTACATCTTTTTAAAACATTCACTACTAGAAAATGCAACTGCCCCATATTTGTAGCAGTTCAATACTAAATTAGAAACAGCCTTCTTTTTTTGAACAGTTCACTACTAGAGAAGAACGAACTATCCATTTTTAATGAGACGGCAAACTATCCTATTTTAATGGTTCGCGACTACGCCTACATCTTTTTATATGTTCACTACTAGAAAGCGCAAACTGCCTCCTTTTTTTAGAAGTTCATTACTAAATTTTGAATTGTCTTTTATTTAACAGTTCGCTGCTAGAGAAAGCGCGAATTATCCCTTTATACAAGAAATCGCGAACTAGCCTATTTTTAACAATACGCTACAATGCCTAACTCTTTTTAAAATATTCAACTCTAGAGATAATAGTCTAAAACTCACTTAAACTATATGTAACGGTTTTTTTAGTTTTATGCCTAAACTATTGTCTATTACATTACCCCCTTGAACTAGAATTTTTCATAGATTTGCTCCATTAAATATCTATACGACCTTGGATCATTGTTGTGTGGATTAATGTATTAAGAAGGCCAAGATTACATTATGTATATTTAGTTAAAATCTTATAAATGATAAATTGATAACATTTAAAAATAAATATAAAATTAATGAAAAATCTACATTAATTGCACACAAGCACGACATTAAAGAGTAGAGATGCTGGAAGCTGAGGGTTGGAGAAAGATATAAATTGAGTGATCTACATTACAAGATAGGATGGAGAGTAGACTAACGTGGCAAAACAATAATCACAAATAAATATTATTTAAAATGATCATAATACCACTTCATATTTGTAATAAATACTGTAAAAATTTAGACATGTTCCCTATTGTAAAACTCCAATCTTGAAACTTCATAGCTCTCTCAATATTAGCTATGGTTGACCCATTTGAAACCTTACTTATCGGACTCATGGAGAAGGAATCTGAGTCCGAGTCAGTATACCTTTCAATGAAGCAGGAGGATCCCAACTCCCTTGCTGTTAACCTTGCAAATTTTCTCAACCAATTAACTCACGACGGCCATGAGTTAATTACTTACACCAATATCTTACGCAGAATTTTGCTAGATATTTTCAACCATTCTTTCATTGATCTTGATGTGAAGATTGTGGCCCTAAAAGCCATGGTTGAATTCATTAAATATGTGGGGTGTTCAGTAAAAGATAGGGAGAAGTTTCAGATTCTATTGCCATATATCATGAAAATGCTAACTGATGCCTTGGTTGACAAAAAATTGGAGGCAACAGTTCAGTGTGAGTTGGAAATTTTGATTGATTTGGCGAAGAATGAGCCTAGATTCTTCAGGACACAGCTTGTTGACGTGATAAATACAATGTTTGAGATAGTCGAGTGTGAGAGTTATGAAAAGAAAACTAGGCATTTAGCAGTTGCGTTCATGTTGACTTTAGCTGAAGCAAAGGAAAAAGCACCAGGAATGATGAACAAGTATATGTTTTTTACTTACAAATTTTTTGCAGTTTTACTCAAGTTGTTAGAGGAAGTTGATCATGCAGACGATGCTTGGGACACTTTGTATCCAGTTTTTGAGAAAAAGTGTATACAACGTTTGTGTAATGCGGTGGGCGGTAAGACAATGAGTCCTGTTGCACTTGAGCAGGTGCTTGCTTACTTGAATAATGATGATGATGCAGACTCATGGCCGAAGCTATATGCAGCACTTGTTGCACTTGCTGCGATTGCTAAAGCCTGCTCTGAGGTGTGCGATTACTCCTCCCACTGTTTCAAATTATTAGTCAAACTTTTTTTTTTTTTTGGTTAATTATTGCTTTCAAACGCACATGCAAGTATACGTGGTCGATAAGTAATAAAGTGATAAGTTGAGTATTGTTCCCACGAGGACTATTATTCAGATTGAATCCTAGCAAATAATTTCCTAAAAACTATTCAGGGATCTTTTTCAATGATGAATGTAGATTTTACTAACTAAAGAGAATAATAATTTAAGACAAGAAATTGAAGTCAAGTAATAGAGAGTAAATTATGGGTTGTTATCAATAAAAGAGAGACGGTCCAGAGTCAGCTGCAAACAATCCAGTTGAGTTTTTCAGTTGATTCTACTTCTTAATTTTCTAGATTGCTAACTAACAGGTTAAATATATTTGTGAACACCTGTCGATTTTCACGACTCTATGCAAGCTACTCTAACGCTTATATGTCTATGGAATTAAATCACATGCATGCATTAAAGAACTCTGTATTTAGCTAAGCAAGACGAATATGTATATGTCTATTCTACCCGTAAATCGATTCCCTGATGCCCAGGTTCACAATCAATCCCTATTCTTTCTTATGTGCATTCACAAGTTCCCTCTGTCAAGTTCAACTTGTAAACCGTAGATAGTGTTCAATTATCGGGCCTAATAACCAACCAATTAGGCTCAAGAAAGAATAAATCATCTGTAACGGTAAACCAATGTATAGAAATCAACTTTCAAATTAAACATCAACCTTCATGTATTTGCTCTAACCCTAGAACGAACAAACTATAGAATTAAGAAAAAAAATAAGAGAAAGAGAGAAATAACTTGTTTAGAAGACATCTAGGGTTCCTCTGCTCTCCTCCACGTCCAACCCTCTAAAAAGACCTCATAATAATGTATTTTTAGTGTTTACAATGTAATAAAGTAATAATTTCAAAATCCTAAACTAATAAGGATAAGTTAAATTCGAAACTTGAAAGCTGTTAGTCAAGCGTCGCATGCGTAGTCGCATTTCCAAAACAGTAGCTTCAGGCGATTGCTCAAGCGGCGCATGCCAAATAGCACCTTGATGTTGCAAACTGCACTGAAGGCATAATTTGGAAGATAGCATTCCATAGTCTGAAGCTGTGACAGATCTATAGCTTGCACCATAGCCTTGCCTTCTAATACCATGTCCCACATTTTGCTAAGTCCATCAACTCTTTGCTCGTTTGTATCCATTCTTGCTCCATTTACATTCGTTCATGCCCTACAAGCAATATTACAAAAAATAAGTGCAAAAACCATATGTATCACCTAAAAGGAACGGACAAAGTACTACAAATACAAGGAAATATTAAGAAAATATAGGCATATATCGCTAAATATCATTAATGATAGATTATTTTATATTCATACGAAGCCTAAAGGGGCTGGCTTCAACATCCAAACAGGACGGCTTGCCAAGCTACGCAACCAGTAAACTTGCTCATGGAAATAACGTTTTCCTACAAAAGGGGCTGGCTTCACATCCAAACAGGACGGCTTGCCAAGCTACACACTCAGAAAACTTTGCACCATAACCAACTTTAGCTGTTGGACTCAGAAAACTCTTGTACTATAATAAGCTAACTTTCTTAGAATATACATACTCCATATTTAGTTTTAAGGACCAGCCTTTCCATCCATTTCGAAAGAAAGAACAACATAGAATTTTAGAAAGACATAATTTATTGAAAACACAAAGATTTTACAAAGAGAGCTCGGTAATTGCTAGATGACTTCTAAGTACTACAAGGTCTCCTTTAGATAGGAGTCAGGAGACTATTACAAAACAAACTTAGATGATGTGGCAAACCTATCTACAAAGTGGGTTCCATAAACATGTGAAGACCCTATGACAAAAAACTAAAATACAATCCTAAGCATGTGAACACCATTGAGTACTTAGCACAGATAGATTTGTGGTAAATAACTATTGGTATTTCAAAAACTTTGTCACAAGTGTCAATATGCATGTAAAATTATGAACATGTGTATCTTCATATTTGAGAAGTGGCAAAACTATTGATAAGTGGCAATAGTAAGTGGAACAAGTGTCAAAACCTTTTGTCTTAGGTGTCAAATGGAGAAGGGACATATCCATGCAATGATCACTATAAATACCACAATGTCTTTGTCCGAAAGTATTAACAAAGAAAAAATCATTTCTTCCTACTAAGCAATCATTGCTTTCTTTATTGTAATCATTGCTAAATACCTTTTTTCATTCTTTGTTTTGTCCTACTCTCTATCACATATTATCTCCTACACAAAATCCTTTATTGCCACCTTTGCTTTTGACTTGTTGGATTAACATAAATAATTTTGTTCATTCCTGATCCCTCTACTATAATAGAGGAAGACTCGTTTTATCCTGGGGAAACATTTCAGGCTGCTGGAATAGTTTCTTAGGACAGTGCCCAGCACGACTCAGAGCACCGTATATTTACATAGAGATAATATAACTATATCCTTTTTCTTTTATTGTATTCAACAATACTTTAGTCGTACATTATTATTATTATTATTATTATTATTGTTGTTGTTGTTGTTGTTGTTGTTGTTGTTGTTGTTGTTGTTGTTGTTGTTGTTGTTATTATCAGTATTATTGTTGTTGTTTTCCCAAATTGTTCCTACAATCTAAGAAACTATGGCAGGCAATAATACTGGAAAAAGAATTGCTGATATTATCAATGTCGGTGTTGTCCCCACTACTCCTGGTGCGGTCATTCCTCTATATGAGTGTAGTCATAGTAGAGACAATACGAGGTATGTTAATAAGTCTCGAGGTTACAAGCCCAATAACCCCAATTATAAGAAAGAGAAAGGCTATAATTCTAATTGTGATAAAACAGGTTACAATGTCCAGAAAAATATAAAGATGGCAAGAAATGACAAAGAAAATAGAAATCCTTCCAAAGCTAATTTAGCTAAAGGAGATCAAATTATTGCGGCTGTCATTTCTCAAGTGAACATTGTAGGCACTTTGAAAAATTGGATGGTAGACTCTGGGGCTACTCGGCATATTTGTGCAAATCGAGAATCATTTACCTCCTATACAAACATAGGGGATGATAATGAAGTAGTCTATCTTGCTGACTCAGGAACTGCTAAAGTCCTGGGTAAGGGTAAAGTACTCCTGAAACTAACTTCAGGAAAAAATTTATCCCTTGTGGATGTAGCCTTGTTATTAAAAGCTGAGGTTAAAGTGACATTTGAATATGATAAGATTCTAATGACCAAAAATTATACTTTGGTTGGAAAGGGCTATTGTAACCAAGGACTCTTTGAACTTAATGTTTCTAACATTATATATGAAAATACATATGCGTCTGCTTATACGGTTGAGTCTATTTCTTTGTGGCATGCTAGAATAGGACATGTTAATGTGTCATATATACAGAAAATGCATGCAATGAGTTTAATATCTGGTTTAGACTCAAATAATATTGATAAATGTGAAATATGCGTTGAAGCTAAAATTACTAGGAAATCTTACTTCCCTGTTAATCGAGAAACTGAATTAATATCTTTGATTCGCACTGATTTAGGTGATTTAAAACAGACCATGACTAGAGGTGGTAAACGATATTATGTGACCTTTATTGATGATTTTTCTAGATATACTAAATTATATTTGCTTAGAAATAAAGATGATGCATTTGATGCTTTTATTTCTTATTAATCTAAGGTTGAAAATCAACTTAGTAGAAAAATCAAAAGAATTAGATCTGATAGAGGAGGTGAATATTTGGCCTTAGATGATTTTTGTGAAAAAGAAGGAATTATTCATGAAATAACTCCTCCATATTCACCTGAGTCTAATGGAGTAGCTGAAAGAAAAAATAGAACACTAAAAGAGATGATGAACTCCATGTTAGTTAGTGCTAATGCACCTGATAATTTGTGGGGTGAAGCAATTTTATCTGCTTGTCACTTACAAAATAGAATACCCCATAAAAGAACTGGCAAAACTCCCTATGAATTGTGGAAAGGCTATAAAGCTAACCTGAAATATTTAAAAGTGTGGGGGTGTCTTGCCAAAGTTCTGTTGCCTGAACCTAAAAAGAGAAATATAGGTTCTAAAACTGCTGATTGCATGTTTATTGGATATGCTGAACATAGTGCTGCATATAGATTTCCTGTTTTAAAAAGTGATGTGCTTGATTGCAACACCATTATTGAGACAAAGAATGTTGAGTTCTTCGAACACATTTTTCCACTGTCTGATAAAGTTTCTCATGCACCTGTAGAAAGAAATAAAGAGAGTACCTCTGTTGAGGAACTGAGAAGGAGCAAAAGGCCTAGAAAAAAATATTTTTCTTATGGAAATGATTTTCAAACTTTTATTGTGAATAATGAACCATTAAATTATTTTGAAACAATTTCCTCTTCCGAAGCTGAATTTTGGAAAGAGGCAATTAAAGCTGAAATTGAGTCTATTATGAAAAATAATACATGGGTTTTAACAGATTTACCTCCTGGTGCAAAGTCTATTGGTTGTAAATGGATTTTAAAAAAGAAGTTTAATCCTGATGGATCTATAGAAAAATATAAAGCTCGTTTAGTTGCAAAAGAATTTTCTCAAAAACGAAATATTGACTATTTTGATACATTTGCACCAGTAACTAGAATTTCTTCTATTAGACTTTTAATTGCCTTAGCCTCAGTTTACAAGCTTTTTATTCATCAAATGGATGTCAAAATAATATTTTTAAATGGTGACTTAGAAGAAGAAATTATATGGTTTAGCCCGAGGGATGTGTTATTCTTGGACAAGATAATAAAGTTTGTAAATTAATTAAATTTCTTTATGGCCTTAAGCAAGCTCCTAAACAGTGGCATGAGAAATTTGATCAAGTCTTATTGAGAGATTTTCTTCTGTTGAGGTGGATAAATGTGTTTATACTAAAGTGTTAAATGGTGATTTTGTGATAATTTGTTTATATGTTGATGACATGCTTATATTTGGTACAAGTTTAAATATTGTGCAGAGTACCAAACTGTTTTTGTCATCTAACTTTGATATGAAAGATCTAGGTAATGTGAGTATGATATTGGGAGTTAAAGTCATACGAAGTGATGATGGTATTGTGTTGTCACAAGAACACTATGTTGAGAGACTTCTTAAGAAGTTTGATTGTTTTGATGTGATACTTGTGGCCACTCTTTATGACGCTAGCTCTCAATTGAAAAAGAATAAAGGTGACCCAGTTGCTCAGTCTAAATATGCTCAGATTATTGGGAGTCTGATGCATTTAATGAATTTTACTAGGCCTGATATAGCCTATGCTGTGTATAGACTGAGTAGATATACTCATAATCCCAATCAAGAGCATTGGTCTGCATTAGTAAGACTGATGAAATATTTGAGAGGAACCATGAATTATGGTATCCTGTATAGTGGATTTCCCGCTGTAATAGAAGGATGCAGTGATGCTAACTGGATCTCCGATTCAGATGTGACAAAATCCACTAGTGGCTATGTATTCACCATTGGTGGTGGTGCAATAGCATGGAGATCAGCCAAGCAAACTATAATTGTTAAATCTACAATGGAAGCAGAGTTTATAGCTCTGGAGTTGGCTGGTTCTGAGGCTGAGTGGCTAAGAAACTTCTTAGCTGATATCCCTTTAACAAAGGATGCATTGCCTCCTGTGTCTATCCATTGTGATAGTAAAGCGGCAATTGATGTTGCCAAGAATAAATCCTATAATAGAAAACACAGACACATTCGTCTGAGACACAAAATTGTCAAGCAACTGCTGAGAGATGAAATAATTTCAATTGAATATGTCAAGTCAGAATTAAATTTAGCTGATCCTCTGACTAAACCTTTGGGAAGAAAATTAATTCTTCAAACCTCAAAACAGATGGGGTTAAGGCTATTATGATTGTCAATAGAGATGGCAACCCAACCTATGTGATTGGAGATCCCATGAAGTAGGTTCATATGGGTAATAACAAGTCGATATTGACACTGAAGCACTTAAAAAATGAGTGTGCTTAACTGCTACTAATGGAGAGGTTGAGTTTTAGCTCTTAATGAATTCATAGTCCTAATCCATGGTGTATTTAAAGCAGTGTACACTTGATGAATTCACCTATATGAGAGTAGGAGTGGAGCCACTCCTATGAGATTCTAGCCAAGTCTCTAAAGCTCTCATGAATACCAGGCACGCGCACGGCCTATTCGCACAAAACCGCATTGAACTGCAAAATTGTGGGTCTGAATGTGACTGGTAGGACCTCTGGCTTACGAAAAGAATTATTGGTTCATAGAAATATTATATATCACCAGTAATTCTGTGAGTCAAGTTTTATCGGTCTAAGTTTGGTTCATAGTCCAGAAGATACCAAACCTATTGCATTTGGACCGTGTAAAACCAGCAAGTCTTACCCTTCATACTTACCACATTATTCTGTATCGCTTCATTCTTCTAATATTTTGAAATACGTGGGGGACTGTGGTAAAAAATTATTGGTATTTCAAAAGCTTTTTCATAAGTGTCAATATGCATGTAAAATTATGAACATGTGTATCTTCATATTTGAGAAGTGGCAAAACTATTGATAAGTGGCAATAGTAAATGGAACAAGTGTCAAAACCTTTTGTCTTAGGTGTCAAATGGAGAAGGGACATATCTATGCAATGATCACTATAAATACCACCATGTCTTTGTCCGAAAGTATTAACAAAGAAAAAATCATTTCTTCCTACTAAGCAATCATTGCTTTCTTTATAGTAATCATTGCTAAATACCTTTTTTCATTCTTTGTTTTGTCCTACTCTCTATCACATATAATCTCCTACACAAAATCCTTTATTGTCACTTTTGCTTTTGACTTGTTGGATTAACATAAATAATTTTGTTGATTCCTGATTCCTCTACTATAATAGAGGAAGGCTCGTTTTATCCTGGGGAAACATTTCAGGCTGCTGGAATAATTTCTTAGGACAGTGCCCAACACGACTCAGAGCACCGTATATTTACACAGAGATAATATAACTATATCCTTTTCCTTTTATTGTATTCAAATATACTTTAGTCGTACATTATTATTATTATTATTATTATTATTGTTGTTGTTGTTGTTGTTGTTGTTGTTGTTGCTGTTGCTGCTGCTGTTGTTGTTGTTGTTGTTGTTGTTGTTGTTGTTGTTGTTGTTGTTGTAATCAGTATTATTGTTGTTGTTTTCCCAAATTGTTCCTACAAGATTTGTTAGCATACTTAATTCATTACATGCCGAAGTAGACATAGTCCAAATAGTAGTTCGCCCTAAACTATCATCTTGCACTGCTTTAAGGGATAGCTCCATGGTTGTAGTAGGATAATTAGAGTATTGCAAAAGGATTTGTTAACTCCTTCTTTGGCCAAAGATGTGCCACCTTATTACCTTGGCGCACCTGCATGAGTAAATAATGGTAGAATTAAGTTGGGCTGTAGTTTTCAGGTAGTTGCAATACTATAAGTCAAAGAAGGAGTTGTCTTGTCACTGTTCTAAATCTTATGTTATTATTTTTTTTTTTTTGGTTTTTGGTGTTTCTTTGGAGATATGCTTGCTCTCATTGCCTAAAGTTAAATTATTTTAGGCAATAACTAAGGATATGAAGGGAATTGTGAATCTGCTTATGAATTGTATGGGACATTCTCATCCTGGAGTCAAAGTCGCTGCTCTTCAAGCAATTCGACATCTTACGGCTACCTTGAGTTCCAGTATTCAAGAACTATCCCTTGACCTATTATTGCCAGCATTAATTGGAGAGATGGATAACGCCAATGCACTAGTGCAGGTTCGTTAATATGTTTCCAAATAATTAGATTCGCAGATTACAGTTTTAACTTTACTGATAAAGCCTCATATTTTAAAACATAATAAATACTAACCTCTCATATGTTATACTAGTATTAGTATGTGTTAATATTCTACTACATTAACTGGTTAAAGTAATTGATTTTCAAATAGCCAAATTATTTTATATAACAGCCCGGTGCACAAAGGATTTCGTGTTCACATAGGATTCGAAAAAAAATCCACCCTAGGGCTTGTGATGCACGCAGCTTAGGTGAGATAGAAAAATTATTCCATGAGTGTATCATATTTTAGGGTAATTGGTATAACTTTCTTTTACTTTTTTTTCTCAAAGCCTGTTTGGGTAAGCTTAAAAGTGGCTTAAAAGCAGATATGTGCTTATAAGTCCATTGATGAGTGTTTAGTAACTCAAAAAGTCATGGGCTTATAAGTACTTATGTGCTTAAAATAAGTCAAAAGTAAGAAGTTAGGACATCATAACTTATGAAAAGTAGCTCATAAGCTACTTATAATAAGCTCACCCAAACGGAGTGTGGCTGCCCGTTAATTTAAATCTTGGGATTAAAGCTTTATTTTTATTTCTAATATAGGAAATAGGAGAGTTTAGTAGTGTTTAAAATGCGTATGAGTGTTACGGTACTATTTTCACAAAAAGAACCATTAGCTAATGTGACGGTTGATACAAGAGAAAATAACAAAAACTGTCCTTTATCTTTGAAGATAGGTCTACATTTGTCCTTTAAGTATACCATCGACCAATTTTAGTCCTTTATGTTGACAAAAAATTTGACAAGTTTAGTCTCCATCCAATAACTAACTAACTTGAGAACTATATTTAACGGCTAGTCACAACTCCATTAAAACAAAGATTGGGTAAAACTGGAGATAAATATTCTCTCTGTAACTCTTTCAGTTGCCAACTTGATGAGCAGAGCAAATAATTCTCTAATGGTTAAGTGAAAAATAAAAAATGCATTGCAATTTTTATAATTAGCAGAGTACAATAGGGGAAAAAAGAAAGACATCCTCCCACCTATTTGCTAAGATGCCTTACCTTTGTGCTGCATGTCATAACAAATTATTGGCAGGCCACATTATTTTACAACTTCAGTTTCTCTTAAGCACTCTTCTAGCATCTAACGTACCAAATTTGTCACCAAGTTTTTGTCTTTGTCTATCTAGGATGAGGTACCAGAAATCGAAACTAAGGTAGTATTTTTTTTCATGAGTATCTTTAACCTTTTTCTCTCACAATATGTTCTAATTTTTGTTTCCTGTTATCTTTTCTCTATATCCCTAACTTTTGTAGAAACTTGTCTGGATTACTATGAATATTATCCCTACTTCTTCGAGAAACAAATCACAAACCGATGATATTGAGCTGCTACTGCTCTACATACCCATAATTGCACACTTCATTCGTTTTCGAGAAACAAATATTGTTGGGATTAACACCAACCTGATAGATTATAAAAGAACAATCTGATTACGGAGGTTCTTTACCAAAAAAATTGTCACAAATATACAGAGTGTGATTGTTTCGATGACTGATTTGAATGGAATTTGGGGAACGAGAAAGGGAGAGAATATGAGAGAGAACATATTCTGTATGTTCTTGTCTGTGTTTAATGGAAAACATGACTACAGTGTTAAATATAGCTGCCATGACATTTAGCTTTTTGACGGAGAGTAAATTTGTCAAGTTTTTACAAACTTAAAGGACTAAAACTGGTCATAGTATACCTAAAGGATAAATATAGACATACCCTCAAAGATAAAGGATAATTTTTATTATTTTCTCGTATATTTCATGTAACAAAAAATTTAGAAAAAATTACACCAATGTCATTGTAGGTATCTTTATTTTTTTTTAAATAGCAATATTTTACCACATTATCAAACGTAGCAACATTTTTTAAAATGCTACTAAACATAATATAATTAGTCAAACCCTAAATTTTCTTCTCCCTCTTCTCTCACTTCCCTCTCCCTCCCCCCTCTCTCACTTCTCATCGGCGTCGTTGCCCGCCACCCCATCCCCCGTCGTCGTAGCTCTCCCAACCCATCCCCGTCGTCACAGCGTCCCCTCCCCGATATTCACCATCCCCTGCTCTATTTTTCTTCTGAGGTCATCGCCGATGGATCTAGTTTCTTTCGTCGGTGATGGTATTGTTGATCTGCTCGTCACTGGTGGTAGTCAGGACTGAGCAGCACTCGTTTTTCACCGGATCTGCTCCGATTTTTTTCTATTTTCTTTTTAAATTTTTTCGGTGACTACAATGATATGGTGTGTATACGGTGGTTATAGTGGCTGATTTTCAGATCTGAAACATGTGTATATGGATTGTATGGTGGCTGATTGCAAATCTGAAATGTGTATATAGATTGTATGGATAGTGTATGCCATGTGTATTGACATTGTATGACTGGTGTATGTCTTATGTATCTTCGTATAATCACTGGACATACAACAGACATACAATGTGTATACACTTAGACATTTAATAATCATGGTATTGTATGCATTTGTTTATATATGGATGTATGCCTTACGTATTGAATATATACAACAGACATACAATATACAAATGCAATAAAACAATTGTATTATGTATGTTTAGTGTTGTTCTATTTTTTGCACAGTGTATTATATGTTCATACACTTAAACTACACTACGCATACAATAAATTACAAACAAACAAAAAAATCCGGCGACCGGCAGCTTGGGGCGGCTGGGAGGTTGAGAGGGTAGTAGGTGAGAGTTCAAGGGTTTCTCCTACCCTTTTATGTATATTTGCTATGTATTAAAAAAATATTGCTATGTTTTGAAATTGGGATAGTATTGATATTTTTGTGTAAAAAAATGTTAGTTTGTATAGTTATGTAAATTGCCATAAAATTTATGGCCACCATCTTTGAACTCAACTAAAGTATTTGACATGTGTCCTCAAAAATATTTAACTTATGTGACTACATAAAAGAATTCTAATGCTATTAGTATATTTTTTTAGTAAGTAGATTTCATTTTATTTAAATACCAAAGTATTACAAAGCAAAACTCAGTTCAAAAAGAACTACACTACCTGGCTCTAATCTAGGTGTACAGATACTACTAAAACAACAAAAAATCCTATTCCCTACACTATATGTATGGTAAATAAAGTTCCCTAAAGGTAGTAGTTAAGCTCCTCTGTCACTCTCCTGAACATTAGATTCATATTGCATCTTCCCATGACTTGATGGATTATCTGTCTAGTAATTGCCTCTGCAGTTCTTTGCCTCTGCTGGAACACTTTCATGTTTCTCTCCTGCCAAATGTGATAAACACAAGCAGGCAATGACATTCTGAATACCTGATCTTTTGCTTTCCTACCTCTGCAGTGTTGGATTGCCAATTCTAGCTCTCGCTCCCACTCCCACTCCATTGCTTGCCTATTAATGTGTTGCCACTGCAATATCTTATTCCAAACTCGGTCTGTATATGCACACTTGAACAACAGATGATTAATGGTTTCTACATGTGCCTGCATAACTCACAACTCACATTGTTCAACTGCGTCCATTTTCCTAGCCTCTCTCTTGTCTAAAGCCTACCATGAGCATCAATAAACAAGATAAAGATCCACTTTGGGTGGCCCATGTTGTTGTAGATGAGTGTTCTCCATTCTACTTTTTGGTTGAAGCCCCTTAAACTAGTGATAAATCCTTTTAATTGAGTACTCCTCCATCTCCATGACATCAGCTCTCTAGATTCCTACCTTTATAAAGTAATTTCTAGCCTTCAATATCTTTGTCAGGACCTAAGATGCCTACTTAGGCATTGCACCCCATATATCTGAAGTTTTACCATAGTATTTGTGTGCCCATTTGGCCCATATTTTGTCCTTCTTCTTACACAAGTTCCACAATATTTTGCAAATTGCAGCTTCGATTCCATGCTTGGATGTCCAAAATTTTTAGTTCACCAGCTGACTTAGGGGTACAGAGTCTCTCCCATACTATAAGAGATTTCCTAGATATTTCAGTGGCCCCTGTCCATAGGAATCTCCTATAGATAGGTTTAATAACCTTCAACACTTTTTTGGCAGCACAAAAATTTGAGACTAGAACACTTATATTGAATATAACACACTTTTAATTAGCTGGACTCTACTAGCATAAGAAAGGAATCTGGAGGTCCAAGATTTGATCATATCCATCATCTTGTCTATAAGAGGTTGATACTGAACTATATTTGTTCTCTTTGTGCTAAGATCGATGTCCTAGATACTTGAAAGAATCTTCCCCTTTGTGAATCCCAGACTCTGGATACAAACCTGCTGAATAGCTTTTGAAATTATTTGCACTCAGGCTTGATGATTTTGAGAACTCTTGGAACAAAGCAAACATCAACTTCATTGATATAATGTCACCCCTACATAATAAAAGCATATCATCTGCAAAACTAAGCTGAACCACTTGCATTCTTGAGCATTCTGAGTGGTAGTTGAAGTTAGGATTATTCTGTAGGGTCTTCACCAACCTGGATCGATATTTCATTACAATGACAAAAATGAAATGAGATAGAGGATCCCCTTACGTTAGCCATTTTTTTTTTGGCCTAAAAGGGTTCAGTTAGCTTCCCACTAATGAAAATTGTGTAGGACATAGTCTTAAAACATTCAATGATCCAAGCCACAAACCTTTCTGAAAACCTTAAATCAACCATTACTTGCTCTAAGTAGTCTCGCCCCACTGAATCATAAGCTTTCCTCATGTCAATCTTCATTATACACCTTGGTGAATTGCCTTTCCTCCGATATCCCTTGACTAATTAATGACTAAGGATAATGTTCTCATTTATCAATCTACCTGGGACAAAGGCAGTCTAACTTTTGTCTATCAGGAAGTCCATGACTCTTTGCAGCCTCTTAATGAGTATCTTGGAAATGAGTTTATATAGTATGGTACAGCAAGAGACGGGCCTATACTCAGATATTCTGGTGGGATGCTTGACCTTAGGAATTAGGGTGACAAAGGTACGATTAATAGGCTTATGCATGCTGCATATATTGAAGAAATGCAAAACTGTTGTTGTTACCTCTTCTCCTATAATTGGCCAAGCTTTATTGAAAACACAGGATTGAAGCCATCATAAACTGGAGATTTAAAATCACTGATGTCTTTGAAGCTTAGAGCTATCTCTACTTCAGTTACAGGTTCTATCAGGCTCAACTGTTGTTCCCTATCAGGCACATTCCCTCCTTTCATCACTTTTTTGTTTATTACTAGCAAGTGTGTAGCAGAGGTTCCCAGTAACTGCTTGTAAGAAGACATGATTTCTTCCTCAACCCACTTCTCATCATGTAACAAAGTGCCATCTACAGTTGTCAGGTTCCTTATGCTATTTTGAGCCATCATATTTTTGACACAATCATGAAAAGACAAAGTGTTAAGAGTATCCAAAGGATTTCTGTTGAGTAATGCTCTCTTCAATGTTCAGGCAAAGTTCCAGTGCCTGTTTTAGTTTCTTTTCTTCTCCAGTTCTTCTGAGGTATTGTTCGGGATCAACTATCTGCTCTTGTATTTCTTACAACTCCTTTCTTATGCTCTCTATTTTTGTTTTTACTCTACCAAATTTTGTAGTGTTCAATTATGTTAGACCTTGCTTGACATATATCAGTTTACACCACAAGCTTGCATTGGCTCCCTATTCACTTGTTGTTCCCAGGCTTCATTTATGACTTGGGGAAAAGCTGTATGATCTACTAGACAATTCAAGAATCTAAAAGGCCTGTTACATTTAGGACCTCCCATCTCTAGTTCTATTTTTCAAAAGATACTGATCAAAGAAGTTTCGGCTTAGTAGAACCGCTTCAACTCGAGGAAATTGCATCATCCATTCAGCATTTGCAAGAGCTCTATCTATTCTGGTAAACACACTACCATCTGTCCATGTGAAGCTCTTTCCAACTATTTTTATCTCAGTACAACTTGTATTTGTTAGGAACCTATTAAAGTCCCTGTTTCGAGTTCCTGCACTATGCTTCGAATCCGTCTATCATCTTGCCTTGAGACTGCATTGAAGTCACCCATAATAAGCTATGGCCTTTGAATACATGTGGCAAGTACTTCAAGATCATCCCATAATCTTCTCTTATCCTCTACTGTGTGTAACCCATACATTGCGGTAAAGGTTATTGTTTATAAGCCACAACTTAAAAAGTGACAGAAATTCGCCTTCTTCTCAGCTTCCTCAATCTTTATGACACTGTGTCTTGAAGTTCTTTCTGTTCAAAACTTTAGACCATTGTATCATTAAGTTCAGCAGAGACTATTGATGCACTCTGTTCCATTTAAGTTGTAGCTAAATTTGTGAACATCAGGGGAGAAAATGACAAATATTTATCCTTTATCTTTGAGGGTATGTCTATATCTATCCTTTAAGTATACTATGACCAGTTTTAGTCCTTTGACAAGTTTACTCTCTGCCAAAAAGCTAAATGTCATGGCAGCTATATTTAACACTCTAGTCATGTTTTCCATTAAACACAGACCAGAACATACAGAATATGTTCTCTCTTCCTTTCTCCTTCCCCAAAGTCCATTCAAATCAGTCATCGAAACAATCACACACTGTATATTTGTGACAACTTTTTTGGTAAAGAACCTCCGTAATCACTTTGTTCCTTTATAATCCATCATGTTTGTGTTAATCCCAACAATATTTGTTTCTCGAAAACGAATGAAGTGTGCAATTATGGGTATGTAGAGCAGTAGCAGCTCAATATCATCGGTTTGTGATTTGTTTCTCGAGGAAGTAGGGATAATATTCATAGTAATCCAGACAAGTTTCTACAAAAGTTAGGGATATAGAGAAAAGATAACAGGAAACAAAAGTTAGAACATATTGTGAGAGGAAAAGCAAAAAGATACTCATGAAAAAAATACTACTTTAGTTTTGATTTCTGGTACCTCATCCTAGATAGACAAAGAAAAAAACTTGGTGACAAATTTGGTACGTTATATACTAGAAGAGTGCTTAAGAGAAAATGAAGCTGTAAAATAATGTGGCTTGCAAATAATTTGTTATGATATGCAGCACAGAGGCAAGACATCTTAGCAAATTGGTGGAAGGATGTCTTTCTTTTTTCCTCTATTGTACTCTGCTAATTATAAAACTTGATGCATTTTTTTTATTTTTCGCTTAACCATTAGAGAATTATTTGCTCTGCTCATCAAGTTGGCAACGGAAAGAGTTACAGAGAGAACATTTATCTCCAGTTTTACACAATCTTTGTTTTAATGGAGCTGTGACTAGCCGTCAAATATAGTTCTCAAGTTAGTTAGTTATTGGATGGAGACTAAAATTGTCAAATTTTTGCAAAATAAATGACTAAAATTGGTCGATGGTATACTTAAAGGACAAATTTAGACATATCTTCAAAGATAAAGGACAATTTTTGTTGTTTCCTAAAATGTTTGATCAGTAGCTTAAAGATATGTATTGTGATTCAGACTCGTAAATATTTGCTCCATTCAGTTGCTAATGCAAAATAATTTCTTTTTTTGTACCTTCTTTGGCATTTTCCTAGGACTGTGTCTATTGCGCCATCGCGAAATTTTTTAACCTCACAACAATGGAACTGCACTTCATATCTTACTGCGACCCAATACTTGATAAACTGCGTGAACTGTTGTCAAAGGGGTTAAATCATAAAGGCTATACGGAGGTACGTACCGTCAATAAGTGCCACACATTTGTAGAAAATATCAATATATATTCTTTTAGGTTAAAGCATAAAGCACTCAATTTTTACTAATTTTTATAAAAAGTCATTTTCGCAATTTTCTTGTGAAATTCTAGGATAACTTCAAAGACATTCCCTCATATTTCACCTCGTAATACTAATGTCCCTTATGGTGTACACTCTGTACACTACTATAGCTACGTAATTTTGATGACTAGTCAGTTTTTAAACCACTGAAAGAGAAACAATCAACAGTTACAAATTTTTAGAAAAGTAATCATATTTTAAAAACACGCATTATTTTAAAATTAACCACAGAAAAAAATTCTGACAATTTGAATTAAACTCTAGAAAAATTTTCCGGAGTTCAGCTCAAAGTTTCAGTAAAATTTTCTAGAGCTTTATATTTGTTGTCCCAAGAAATTTTGCTTGTACTTTTGAAGTAAAATTTCAATTCCTAGGACTTTATATTTGGTAGTTCCCATGAAATTTTCCTAGAACTTTGAAACTTTAGTTCAAAATCTCATGATAATTACCTATATTTTTTCGTGTTTCTTAAATATCACTATTTTCTTAAAAAATTTCAAGTGCTGACTGCTTCTCATTTAGGACGCTACAACTGATCACAGGGTCAAATTTACATTACAGTCAGGGGCCTAACATTGAGAAACGCAACATGATTAGAGTCAGCACATGGCTCCGTGTTGTTGCCTTGTAAAAGTTTCATTGAACAACTTGTCTTACTCGACTCATTAAATTTTTAGGCATCTATTTAAAAAAAATTATTTGTAAACGTAGTCACCTTCGTTCAAACCATCAAGGTTGAATTTATGTATACAACTTCAGCCTATGAATTTAAGTTCACTCAACTTTAACTTTTTGGTCTGTAAATGAACCAAATTCAGACCAAAATTATGAAGTTGGGCTCAAAATTAAAACCAAATTCAAACATTTGGTTTAAAGTTGTGCAAAAAAAGAAAAAAATAAACAAAAAGATTTAAATTTTCAACCCAAAGGGACTGAAGTTAGTTTAATCTGGGTTGAACTTCAATCCGAATGTTCAGAAGATAGGAAAAGGACCAGCCTCTTCAATCCGTCCTCCAGTTGAGTGAGTGTTAAGGTCTACATCTGCTGAGGCCTGAGGGAATGGGTTATGACTTATGATCAACTTGAGGTTGAGATACAGCCCAGGGTCATATCAAATTAATTTGGTTTGGTTTGCCATGCAGATTCAGGTACATATTATCCAAGATTCAGCAATATCGCTATTGGTTGCTATTAGTACTAATTATGAGGTGTTAACAAGTTGCTTATATTTTTGATTCAATTCCACTTCAACTTTTTTGGTGTACTTAAGATGGCAAACATATTAATTACAATATCAGGACTTACAATCTTTTAGACCATACCACAAAACACCTGGAGCCAGACATCTGGAGATGATCACATTATTTATGGCTCATTGGGATAACGGTGATCTCGAGCAGGTCTTACACACCATTATGCCAAGTATATTCCTATAATGCTGATAAACTTATGTTTAATTTGATAATTTTTTTTTAATTTGTTGTTGGCATTAAAGACTGTAAAGTTTATCACATCATTTCCACAATCTAATGCGGAGGATGTTGGCACTGCTTATTTACAGCTAGATGTATGTGTTCATCTCTTTTTCTTTTTGGGCCAGCATATATAACTACACAAGTACGGAATAAGTCTATATATTTTGATCTCATTGCAGATGTTAGAGGGACTTTGTGAATTATACGGACAACATCTTATCCCTCACATGAGCATACTCATACCCGTTTTGTTTCAATATGCTCAACTTGTACCCGATAAGACCATATTGTCTGCAGATTCAGATATTTTTAATTCAAGTGATGATAGGTAAGCTTTTATCATTTTGTTCTTTTTCTTTGTGCTTTGGAATTTCAGATGTCTTAGTGTGAAGAATTATACTTTTTTTTTTTTCAGTCCATTAGAATATTATAGTATTATCTTCACTATTGCGAAAATATATATTTGTTTCTTTTGGAAGGACTAAATTTGGCACTTCAGTGGAGGGGCGATATATTTAACAAAGTAATACAAATTCACAATTCATAAAAAGGACTACCATTTCATAGTCGGAGTCGAATATACTATTGGATGCTTTAAGCTTTTTCTCTTGGTTTTGATTCACATCTTCGACTTATTTTTAGTGTATTTTCAGCTGATGTTCATTTGCATTTTGATCCTCCCGCTTTACTTAGAAGGCCTTCGGATCTCACCTTTTAGATTACATGACATTTCTTCGTTTGTTTATTCAGGGTGTGTTTGGTATGGAGAAAAATATTTTCCATGAAAAATATGTTCTTGAAAAATAAGTGAGCTTTTACTTACTTTCTATTGTTTGGCAACAAAATATAAAATTTCTTTTTCATTATCCCTATACTTACACCCAATACCCCCCACCCCACCTCCCCTCACCAACCACTCCATCCACTCCCAAAACCTCACTCACCCCCAACCACCCCTTTCCTTCACCACCAAACCCCTCCTACCATCCACCGTACCTATAGGCGCCAAGGCATTCGACTGGGGTCACGAAATGAAGGCTACGATTTTTGCCGGCGTTGGAAAGAGTAATTAGAGCGCAAGTACATTGGAAGGGAAGCATAGCCGGATCTGGTGTCAGAAATGGTAAGTAGAGGTGGCGCTGCTGTCAGAAATGATAAGCAGAGGTGGCGACGACGTCGGTAATGGAAAACGGCGCCGGCACCACCGCTAGAAACGTAACGTTGATGAAGGAAAGGTGTGGCAAGGGGTAGGGAGTAAGGGGTAAGGGGTGGCGGTGTGGTGGTTGTGAGGTTGGGCAGTATAGTTGTGGGTTAGGGAAAAGGTATAGGGTGGGGTGAGGGGTTGCTGTTGCTCCCAAACGCACACGCAAGTATACGTGGTCGACAAGTAATAAAGTGATAAATCGAGTATCGTTCCCACGAGGACTATTCAGACTGAATTCTAGCAAACAATTTCCTAAGAACTATTCAGGGATCTTTTTTAATGATGGTTATGAAAGTTACTAACTAAAGGAAATAATTAAAAAACAAGTAGTTGAAGTCAATAATCGTTATCAATAATGGAGAAACGGTCCAGGGTCAGAGTTACGAACAATCCAGTTGAGTTTTCCAGTTGATTCTACTTCTTGATTTCCTAGATTGCTAACTACAGGTTAAATGTACCCGTGAAAACCTTTCGGTCCTTCACGGTCTATGCTGGCTACTACAATCCCTATATGTCTATGGGTTGAATCACGTGCACGCATTAACGAATTCTGTGATTTGTTAAGCAAGGCGAGCAAGTATATGTCTATCCTACTCACAAATTGGTTCCCCGATACCCAGGTTCACAATCAAGCCCTATTCTTTCTTATTGCGTTCATAAATTCCCTCTTTCGAGTTCAATCTAAAAACCATAGATAGTGTTTAATTATCAGGCCTCAATAATCAAACAATTATGATCAAGAAAAAATAAACAATCCGTAATGGTAAATCAATATATAAAAACCAACTTTCAAATATCAATCTTCATGTATTTACTCTAACCCTAGAACGAACAAACTATAGAATTAAGGAGAAGAATAAGAGAAAGAGAGAAAGAACTTATTAAAAGACATCTAGGGCTCCTCCCCTCTCCTCCAAAACTTGCTCCAAAGTCTGAACTCCTATCAAAAACTAAGTAAAATAGTATTTATAAGGTTTACAAAGGCCTAGTAATAAGTTAGACCTAAGCCTAGACGAAATAGGAAGTCAAAATCCGCTCCAGGGGCGCTATAACGGGCGCCCCGCGCCCACGATCACGCTGAAACAACCAGTGCGCCCCACGTGGGAAAATGCGCCAGGCACTGGGCGCTATAAGTGGCGCGCCACGTGCCCCAAAGCGCCAAGCAAAATTCAGCTCTTCCTTGCTCCGCAACTCGCCTCGTGTCGTGCCCTCGTGTGCTCAATCCAATCCACAATCAATTTCCAATCATTCCTTGCTCAATCACGCTCCTAAAAGCTCCAAATGTACTGCGTAACAACTTACAAACCCACGACATCAAATTAGTGAAAACCACATTCATAAACTATAAAACGAGTGAATACCAAGCTCAAACATGCAGAAATATTAAGGAAACGTTGGCATAAAATGCCAAACATCAGTTGCGGATTAGGGTTTGTGTGTGTATGGAAAATATTTTTCTTTATTTGGTGGAAAATGACTAGTCTAGAAAATATTTTCCAAGTCAAAAATGCTAACCAAACATCAGAAAATGATTTTTTTTTTATATTTTTTTTTTGGAAAATGAGAAAATGCCAACCAAACATGGAAAATATTTTTCCCGTACCAGATACGCCCTCAGTCTTACATATATTTCAGCACAATTTATGATGTTTTTTCGATCTAATCAATTGGAAAACTTTTATTCTTGAAAAGCAGCATTTATGGAGTACAAAGCCACACCCAAAATATTAGATTGGCTTTAACATTTAGCAGGCTCAAAGCCTGAATTAGATGGCACATCCTTGCTCTTTTGTTTGCTTTATGGAATACAAAGACTGCTACCTACAGAGAGTTGTGTAGCTGGATCTTGCTCAAGCTAGCGTTTGGACATAAATTCCAAAATAGTTTTTGAAAAATACTTATTGGATGAAGTTTGATTTGAAAATAAAAAAGTGTTTGTACTTATTTTTTGGAAATAAATTTTACTTTTGATTTGAAAAATATAGAAACATGAATCATACCCATAAGTTCTAAAAATATTAAAAAATACACAACTCAAGTAAACTAGTCTGGCTAGAACCATTATGTTTCACTGAATTTCTCGTCATGTTATAACTGCGTGAAATAAATATTGGACTCTTTTTCCAATCTAAAAATTGGATGCTCTAAAAAAAATAGATTAATTCTTCAAGACCTTCTACATAATATTCCTAATTAATTTCATAAAGGAAAATTCCAGCAAATTTTAGCTAATTACCTTAAAAATTAGTCTTCCAAGCAAATTGCCACATATTGGCACAATAATTTGGCGAGAAAGTTTTTCAGTTTATAGAGAAGGAGAAGCAACATGAGATTAATGAAGAAAATGGGCAGATAGGAGTAGGTGGTGTTTTTAATGAAGGTGGATGTCTTTTATAAAAAATAAAACTTTGGGGTATTCTTTAAAGTTGATAAAAGTTGCAACGGTCACTTTTTGGCCCAAAATCATCCTTTTAGCACTTTTTGAGTTTTTGGAGTTGTTTGTTCCAAAATTTGGTCAAATATAAACAAACGGGAGTTAAGTTTCACATCTTGCAGCACATGGAAAATCAAGCGTGAAGAAGTTCGTTTAAGGATGAAAGTTAAAGCATGTGCAGCCCTAGCGGACCTTGCTGAAAAACAGGAGGAAGACTTCTACCCATGGATTTCCCAGGTTATCCTGAATAACCTCTTGCATGTGTGCTGTTGACTGAACTGAATATTACTATAACGAGTAATCTCAATGTCCTAATTCATAAAACAGACTGCTTCAGTTTTAGTTCTAGCCTTCAAATCGTATTCCGACTATTCTTTCAGGAGAGCTGCAGTCTATGGTGAGATTTCTCATGATTTTATAAGGTTTCTATCTGTAATATTCCAATTGCTGATGAGAAGATGTTTTAATTATAATTTGATAGCCATGTTGGGCCTTTTGCGATGTGCTAAGCTGGCTGACGAGAAAGGCATTGCTCAAGGTGGAGATGATGAGTTGAACTTCATGCAATTATCGGACATTATAATACTAAGTTTGCTGGAAGTTTTGAATGAGGTTTTATTACTTCAAACATTATTATACTTAAGTGTTCTTCTGCTGGGACAATGTCTATTTGGAAAAGGAGAAGGTGATACTTTGATTTTTCTATCATGCAGGAGCCTGAAACATTCTGTCCAATTATGTTGCGTGGCTTGCGTGATTGCCTACAGGTTTCTAACGTTTAAGATAATTTATTTATTTTGGCAACCAATGGTGCAGTGCTTCTCTATGATGTTGTTATGCTTCTTTAAACTTTTTACACATTTCTGACACAGTAACTTACTTTTATCTTTTATAATCACTTTAGATATATGATCCTAGTTATTCTCCTTTAGTTCTAGAGACAAAAGAAACACTAAGCCAAATTCATATCAGTGGTGCTCTACTAAAAGCAAAGAAAACTTAGGAAGACTTGGGGGAAAACAGAAGATGTCTTTCATGATATGATCTTCAAGGGAACCATTCAAATAGGAAGTCCTGATTTTGTTCTTGCTCACATGCAGAATTTTAATCCTACCTACAAACGACATATATAGAACATAATAACATGTTTAACATATTGAAGTTTGGACTAAAATTTATTATAATTAGTAGGTAATCACGTAAGTATCCTTGATACGGCTATACACAGCGGAAAGACTTCTTTCCAGTATGGCTATTGTATGTTCCATAAGTAATTTGGTACTGTCAAAACGTGGAGCAAAACAACAGTGGCAAAAAGCGAGTTAGAGTTGGAAAAATATGATTTTCAGGTATTAATGTCCTTCTGTCTCTTCTTTCAGATATGTCGATCACTGCTCAATGAAGGTCAGGTTTGTAAAATTATGGAAGGGATAAAGCAAGTCATTACAAAAAGTTCAAATAGAATAAGAAAATTCACAGAGAGTGCAAAAACAGAAGACTTTGATCGTGAATTGCTAAGAGAGGAAAAAGAGCAAGAAGACAAAAAATTTTCCTTTGTATGTTCCTTTTTAAGAATAAAATTCAGATACAAGTGATACAGTGTTGTCTTTATACAAGCCCTTCACTTTGGTTCAAATGTTATTCTCAAATTACAAATTTTTTTATCAGATCGACCAAATAGTACGTACATTGATTGAAACCTTCAAGGATGCTTTCTTCCCTTTCTTTGACGAGCTATCATCATATTTAATTCCTCTGTGGGTAAGTTCTGGATATGATAACCACTGTCACTCTAGCACTCTTGGTTGTTATTCGTTTACATATCTTATTGTTTTTCTTTTTCAAAATTTGCTGATTCTATCAAGGACAAAGATAAAACAGCTCAAGTGAGATTTACCATATTTTATATCTTTGCTTCTCTTGTCGAGAAGTGCCCTGAAGCAGTTCAAAGGTATGTTTGTATGAGTTTTTCATTAATGGTTGTAGTCGTCATGTTCGTTACTTACTTGCTATGTCAACTAGGTACTGTGATGTATATCTTCCTATTCTTTTGGATGCAAGCAATGACGAAATACCAGAAGCTCGACAGGTTTGTGTATCTTAGTGGTTGCTGACAGGTTTTCTATTCAAGTTGCTTACGATAAGATTTAACCAAACACCGTATGTTGTGTTCAGAATGCTCTTTATGGGCTTGGGGTCTATGCAGAATATGGTGGTTCTGTTTTCAAACCTTTTGTGAAAGGTATTATATGCCATTAAATGCGATTTTGAGATCTTTCTCATCATGGGAAACTGGATGAAAAAGTGAAATTTACATATTACTAAATCTCATGACATGATTCAGAGGCTATTTCAAGGATCAATGTAGTGATTATGCATTTTCGGGCTTGTAAATTATCTAAGAATGAAGCAGCATACGATAATGCTGTCTCTGCACTTGGTAAGATATGCCATTTTCATCGGGAAAGTATTGACTCGGCCCAGGTTAGTCTTTTTCGAAATCCCTAGCATTTATTTTTATGCCATTATTATGCTTGAGCTTGGATTCTGAAATTTAAGCTGTACATTTAGGGTCTTTACTGCATACTTCATTGTATGCATCAAATAGTTTGAAACCTGTAATTATATGTTTATTCATCCTAATAGTTGTCTCATATCATGCCACTGCATTAGTCCAGTATATAAATTAACGATTGCATTAGAATGCATGAGAATATGGTAGTGTGGTGACCTTCTTAATCATACATTAGTTTAGAAGAGTTTCCAGGAATTCATGTTTTATGTATCTTAATTTGTGTAATAAATAAACAATTGATTGATTTTCTTCTAACTTCTAAGCTTTTCAAAAATTATTTCCTAATTGTATTGCATTATACCTCATATTGTTGCTCCTTGCAAAGTCCTTCTACTTCCTTTCACGGAAAGAAAAAAAAAGTTATTGTTGCATATTCATGTATCCTGACATTCCTCGATCGATTTTCATCCTTAAGTTATAATAATTGCTAGCATAGAAACACAAGGATGTGACCTAGAGGAGAACCACGAGGTCTGAGATTCAAATCTCAGTGGAGGTAAAATATACTAGGTGATTTCTCTTCCCACCTACTTAAGCTTTGATGCACAGAGTCGCCCAGTAATATCTAGCCTCGACACCACCGTCAAGAAAAAAGGAGGGTTAGGGGGAGATCGAAGGAAAAACTCATGCACTTTAATGTATAGCAAACATTATCTATGGCTTTTAATCATGGCTTTCCCAAGATGGGCTGCCAACAAATTGTTAGCATGGTGTTTGATGCAATTTCAGTGCCTTCTGTTAATACATTCTGAAGCTCTACTTCATGGTGATTTAAGAAATAAAACATAAAGCTTTTGATCTTAGTAGGTAAACGTGATGTTCTTACTATATGCCTAATAAACAGATAGCTTTTGATCTTCATTGGTCAAAATGATGTCCTTACTATATGCTTGGTAATATAATTTCTTCATAGTTCTTTTTCTGAATTCTTTTGATAGATCATTCCACTTTGGTTGAATTGCCTACCTATAAAGCGTGACTTGGTTGAAGCCAAATACGTTCATGAAGAATTATGTTTGATGGTCGAAAGGTATTGGACTAATTTCCTCTAGCTTTCATCCTTATCCCGTCCTCATTTTAACTATTTAGAATCTTCATTGTAACTTGTTTCACATTTTTATTTTGTACAACTAGAAAAGGAAATATTAAAAATGGCAACATATGATTAGAAATATAATCCGATTATAAATTTTAAGTGATCTTAGATTGTTACTAGGATTTATCTAGTTATTTATGTAGATTCATACAATAATGCCTTTCTGGTCTTCCTTGTTTTACCAAATTTCTCATTTACAGGTTAGATAAAGAACTTTTTGATCCCAACTATCAATACATTCCGAAGATAATTTCAATTTTCGCAGAGGTTAGTTTGATATTAAAAGTACTCATGCTAGATTGAGCTGTTGATTTGTGATCAATATAAAGATCTCTCACCTGTTAGCTTTTTTAAAGTATTTGCATCTTTTGTTCTTGTTTGTGTACTGTTGTTAAGTATAAATTTGACTATCAAGTATCTGGCTACAAATAAGGTAAAAATTTATTAAAGTACACGTTGAAAAGTCCAACTATGAAGAAATACTATAATTGGATCCAAATTTTTAATAACATTCTTTGTGTTTCTTTCTTTTTTGCTTAAAATTTCATGAAGATAGTTGAT
Source organism: Petunia secreta (assembly GCA_029990175.1). Lineage (NCBI taxonomy): Eukaryota > Viridiplantae > Streptophyta > Magnoliopsida > Solanales > Solanaceae > Petunia > Petunia secreta. The sequence continues at coordinate 1,604,038 of JARKIP010000051.1, forward strand.
GGATATGCCAATATGTCTCTCATGTGGAATGTGGCCTTTTATTAAACTTAATTTTATGTATATATAAACATCCAATAACTTAATTGTACTTCTTTCGTAGGTTTTGTGTTCTGAAAAAGATCTTGCTACAAAAGATACTGCAAATCGTATAATTAATGTATTGAGGCATCTTCAACAAACATTACCACCAACCACGTGGGAATCAGCATGGTCATATCTTTTGCCACATCATGTGATGGAATTAAAATCCATTTTATCACCTCAAGAAGATGTTAACTTTTAACTAAAGTCAATGAAACTGCTACTCCTTAATTTTATGTAGGTCCAAACATTTTGATGGTCACTATTAGTTCATTTAGTGACGTTTTGTGTTACCCTACTTAGGTGGTGAAGCTTGGATGCAGAAAGCGCAAATTAATTCATTTTTGTAAGTAGTTTACTACTAAATTTTTGAGATGTATTTTTTTTGGTAAGTTCACTACTCGAGAAGCGCGAACTACCATTTTCTCAAGAGACTGCGAACTAGCCTATTATTAACAGTTCACCACAATCCCTACCTCTTTTTCAAACTTTTACTACTAGAAAACGCAAACTGCCCTTTTATTGTAACAGTTCACTGCAAAATTTCAAGCTGTCTTATATTTTGAAAAGATTGCTACTAGAGAAGCATGAACTACTCATCTTTTAGAGAGATCAATCTAGAGCTGTCTTTTTTATAACAACTCGTTACTAGAGAAACCATGAATTACCCCTTTTTTTGGGAGACCGCGAACTAGCTCATGTTGTAGCAGTTTACTACTGAAAGCGCAAACTACCACATTTTGTAGCAGTTTACTACTAAATTTTGAAAGCGCAAACTACCACATTTTGTAGCAGTTTACTACTAAATTTTGAGCTGTCTTTTTTTTAATAGTTTGCTACTAGAGAAGCAAACTGTCAATTAAAAACGTTAACTACTGAAAGTGCAAACTACCACATTTTGTAGCAGTTTACTACTAAATTTTGAGCTGTCTTTTAAAAACGTTAACTACTGAAAGCGCAAACTACCACATTTTGTAGCAGTTTACTACTAAATTTTGAGCTGTCTTTTTTTTAACAATTTGCTACTAGAGAAGCACGAACTAACTTTTTTTCAAGAGACTGCGAACTAGTCCATTTTTAACAGTTCGCTTTGATGCCTACCACTTTTTTAAACGTTCAGTACTAGAAAACGTAAACTACCCCATTTTTATAACAGTTCACTACTAAATTTCGAGCTATTTTTTTTTTTTTTTGAACAGTTTGCTACTAGAGAAGCACAAACTATTCCTTTCTCCAAGATATCAATTTTGAACTGTCTTTTTGTTTTAAACAGTTCGCTACTAGGGAAAGTTCGAACTGCCGCTTTTTCTAATAGATAATGAACTAGCCCATTTATAAAAGTTCACTATAACGCCTACCTCTTTTAAAAACGATCGCTATTGAAAGCGCAAACTACCATCTATTTGTTGCATTTTACTGCTTCACTGCAACCCCTACCTCTTTTTAAAACATTTGCTATTAGAAAACGTGAACTACCCATTTTTGTACCAGTTCACTTCTAAATTTCGACCAGTCTTTTTTTTAATAGTTCGCTACTAGGGAAGCGCAAGCTGCTACTCCTATGAAGAGATCAATCTCGAGCTATCTATTTTTTAACAACTCATTACTAGAGAATCCGTGAACTACCCCTTTTTCAAGAAACCGCGAACTAGGTCATTTTAAAAGTTTGTTACAACGCCTACATCTTTTAAAAACGTTCACTAATGAAAGCGCAAACTACCCCTTTTTGTTGAAGCTCACTACTAAACTTTAAGTTATTTTTTTTAACAGTTCACTACTAGAGAAGCTCAAACTAACTCTTTTTTCAATAGACCGCGAACTATCCCATTTTTAGCAGTTCGTTTCGATGCCTACCACTTTTAAAATGTTCACTACTAGAAAACAAAAACTACCCCATTTTTGTAGCAGTTCACTACTAAATGTTGAGCTATCTTCTTTTTTTAACAGTTCGCTAGTTAAGAATTTCGAACTACTCATTTATTCAAGAAATCGGGAATTAGGCTATTTTTAACGATTTGCGGCTTCTTCTTTTTTAAAACATTGGCTACTGAAAGCGCAAAATACCCCTTCTTTTTAGTAGTTTACTACTAAATTTCGGGCAGTCTTTTTTTTTATAAGTTTGCTAGTAGAGAAGTGCGAAATACCTCTTTTCTTAGGAGACCACAAACTAGCTCATTTTTAAAAGTTAACTAGAACCCCTACCTCTCTGTAAAACGATTGTTGCTAAAGAGCAAACCACCCCTTTTTTGTAACAGGTCAGTTGAATTGTCTTCTTTTTTAAATAGTTCGCTTCTAGAGAAGCGTGAACTACTCCTCTTTCCAAGAAACTAATTTCGAACTGCCTTTTTTAAACAGTTCGCTACTAGAGAAAGTTCTAAGTACCCCTTTTTCTGAGAGACTACAAACTAGCCCATATATAAAAGTTCGTTGCAACGCCTACCTCTTTTAAAAATATTCGCTACTGAAAACGCAAATTAATTACCTCTTTTTTGTAGCAGTTTACTATTTCAGTACAACCCCTACTTCTTTTTAAAATATTTGCTACTAGAAAACGCAGGCTACCTACTTTTGTAACAGTTCACTACTAAAGTTTCGAGCAGCCTTCTTTCTTGAATAGTTCCCTGCTAGAGAAGCATGAACTACTCCTCTTTTAAAGAGATGAATTTAGAACTGTCTTTTTTTTAATAGCTCGCTACTAGAGAAATCGTAAACTACCCTCTTTTAAGAGACTGCGAACTAGCTCATTTTTAAAAGTTTGCTACAACATCTACCTCTTTTAAAAAAGTTTACTACGGAAAGCGCAGACTACCCTTTTTATAGCAGTTCACTACTAAATTTTGAGTTGTATTTTTTTTTTTTTTAAATAGCTTGCTACCAGAGAAGTGCGAACTACCCCTTTTTTCAAGAGACCATGAGTTAGGCCATTTTGATCAATTCATTTCAATGCCTACCACTTTTTAAAACGTTCACCACTAGAAAACACAAACAACCCCACTTTTTGTAGCAGTTCACTACTAAATTTTGAGAAGTCTTCTTTTTTTAATAGTTCGCTATTAGAGAAGCGCGAGCTACCCCTTTTTACAAGAGATCGCGAACTAGCCTAGTTTTAACGGTTCACGACAATGCCTACCTCTTTTTAATGCGTTCGTTACTAGAAAGCGCAAACTACCCCCATTTTGGTAGAAATTCACTACTAAATTTTGAATTATCTTTTTCTGAACAGTCCGCTATAAGAGAAAGCACGAAGTACCCCTTTATTCAAGAAACTGTGAACTAGCCCATTTTTAAACAATTTGTTACAAAGCGCAAATTGCCCCCCTTTTTGTAGTAGTTTACTACTAAATTTCGAGCTGTCTTCTATTTTGATAAGTTCGCTAGTAGAGAAGGGCGAACTGCCCCTCTTCTCAAGAGACCGCGAACTAGCCTATTTTTTAACAGCTCACTACAACCCATACCTCTTTTTAAAATATTTGCTACTAAAAAGTGCAAACTACCCTTTTTGGTAACAATTCACTACTAAATTTTGAGTTGTCTTCTTCTTTTAACAATTCGATACTAGAGAAGCGCAAACTACTCCTTTTTTCAAAAGACCAGTTTCCAGCCCTCTTTTTTTTTAACAGTTCGGTAGAAGCTGAACTACCACTTTTTTTTAAGAGACCATGAACTAGCCCATGTATAAAAGTTCACTACAACGCCTACCTCTTTTATAAACGTTCGCTACTGAAAGCGCAAACTACTAGTTTGTAGCAGTTTACTACTATAATTTTAGCTATTTTTTTAACAGTTTGTTACTATGGAAACACGAACTATCCCTTTTTTCAAGAGACCGCGAACGAGCTAATTTTTTACAGTTCACTTCAACTCCTACCAATTGTTAAAACGTTCACTACTAGAAAATGCAAATTACCCTATTTCTGTAGCAGTTCACTACTAAATTTCGAAGTGTCTTCTTCACGGTCTATGCAGGCTACTCCAATCCCTATATGTCTATGGGTTGAATCACGTGCACGCATTAACGAATTCTGTAATTAGTTAAGCTAGGCGAGCAAGTATATGTCTATCCTACACACAAATTGGTTCCCCGATGCCCGGGTTCACAATCTAGCTCTACTCTTTCTTATTGCGTTAATAAATTCCCTCTTTCGAGTTCAATCTAAAAATCATAGATAATGCGTAATAATCGGGCCCTGACAATTACACAAGTGAAATCAAGAAAGAATAAGCAATCCGTTATGAGATTCAATATATGGAATTTAATCTTCAAACATCAACTTTCATGAAATAATCTAACCCTAGAACGATAGATTTAGCCACGCATACTCATAATAACAACACAAGGATTTGATGTAATAATGAAATAATGATGTAATAGATTAATGGAAAGAAGAAAAATCCTTGTTCAAGATGTTATGAGCTCTCCAATTTGCTCCAAAGTCTGAACCCCTTCTAAAAACTAAGTAAAAGAGTATTTATAGGGTTTACAAAGGCCAAGAAATAAGTTACGCCTAAACCTAGACGAAATAGGAAGTCTAAAAACGCTCCAGGGGCGCTATAGCTAGCGCCCCGCGCCCCCGAACGCGCGCACACAAGCAGAACCCGTCGAAATCCAAGCGCTTTTGGGGCGCCCCGCGCCACCTATGGCGCCAGGCCATTTTCCTGCCTCCTTCGCCTGCAGCTCGTGTCGCGTTGTGCCTTCGTATGTTCGATCCAATCCTCAATCCAAATCCAATCTTTTCTTGCTCGATCATGCTCTTTAAAGCTCCAAATGCACTTCATAACAACCTACAATAATACGACACAAAATTAGTGCAAAATCACATTCATTAACTAGCAAACGTGCGAATAAAGTATCCAAACGTGAGGAAATATTAAGGAATTATAGGCATAAAGCTCCAAACATCACCAGCCCACACTTGAACCTTTGCTCGCCCTCGAGCAATCACAAATAACTTCCCAACCTAGGTAGAACAGGTCTGCCTATGATGATGGTTGATACCGATCATTGAACAAATGCACACATGACTACTATGGGTCCAACAAACATGCCAAAAATATAACAAACTCAAAACATGAGAACAACCACCCCAAGACAACTCAAATGCACAAACTCGACTCATTGCAACCATGCTCCCACATAGTCACACCTACCTACTCAACCAAAAAGCCACAACTTCACCTATCTCATGCAGACTATGTGCCCTCACCAAACAATGAAGCAAGAGACTGTCCCCCAAATATCACACACAACAATGAAAATCAAGAATAGAATGGGGACAATAGCATAGAAAGAATTCACTCACTCTCATGAAAATCTTACATGTCACACATGATGTACCATAGGCTTGCCCGTAGTGTAGGACTCCACTAATGTAAGCTCACTCCAATCGGGATTAATTAGGACTTTAAAAAGGTTGTAATGTAGGCTAAGGGGCTGGAAGGATACATATGGGTAATAGTGACTACCTCCCTAAGCACTTTAATACATCACAATTAATCTAAGCACAAATCTCATCAAAGCCACCCAATCAACAACTTTCACACACTCCTTTTCAACAAGTAGCAATTTTATCTTTTAAGCACACACTAGCAAGGATGGGTATTCTTCTCTCTTTATTTCTTTTTCCAATTTTTTTCAGTTTTTTTTCTTTTAATATGTTTTTTTTTTTCTATTTGTCTATTCACTTCTTTCCAAACCTTGCCAATGCTCATAATCAACTACAGCACAATTCATGACATATTCCCCTCATTGGTTCCACTAAAAAACCTCCGAATATTTCAACCACAACTCCACAATAATATCACATTATCAATTAAAGTGTTTAAGGAGTTGGTGCAATGCAAACCCGAAGGAGTTGCTAAGCACAAACGCGGAAGATAAACAAGAAAGATAAAAGATAAAAGCAAGACAAAACTTGCTTCTTTCGAAAGAACAGTGAGGAACCTGTCTCAAAGCTCGATCGAAAGGGATACAAGAATCACCTAAACTATGCAACAATCCTCAAGAGAACATGCCTCTTGCAAACTGAATGATCAAAGAGGAATGTTCAATCGGATTAACCGAAAGCCACAAGTCCATAAATCCCTCACAGGGTTTTGCTCACGACGGAGACAAGAAATGTGCTCGGCACTTTCATTAATAATCAATGTCAAAAAAAACGCGCTTAAAAGAGTTAGTACGACCTCGAGTAGGACAGTTACTCAAAAGATCCACCAACTAGAATTTGTCACGAAAGAAAGTGAGAACCTAGGAGAATCTACCCTTTGATTCCCTTTTGGAATCTTTTTCGATCACACCCACTCCTGTCCGTACAAGAGTGGTCCCTCCTTGGTACGGATAGGGTTTTACCCTATCCACTTTCCTTTTTCAGCCGACAATTTTCACCTGGGGTTTTGATGTTAAAAGTTTAACCCCTTTCTTCTTCGATGGAACAGTGACCTTGCTCCGGCGTACGGACACAACAACTTCAGTTCACTGACCACGAATTCAACAGATCTGAGTTGCTCTTCCGACTCCGGTTCCAAACAACAATGGAGGAAATCAAACGAAGTTCTTCGAACTAAAAATCAGCTCGTTCGTGTCGTACACTGTTACGATTTTGTAACAATTTTCCGGCGTACGGACAACGATTTAAACTCAGAGCTTCGATTTTTAAGCAACAAACAAACCCAAATCACTCAAGAACCACCAATCTTTACCGGTTTCTTCCAAACACAGTGGGGTTCGAGTTTTCAGTCACCATTAAAGCTCAAAACAGTCCAAGAATTCACCAAGAAACCCTAGTCACGAAATTGGTACGTCGGGCACTTGTTGGATTCGGAACTCGATGGTGAACAAGAATCTATGATTGTTTTTCCCAAACAACCTATAATCAAACACAATTTTTGAATTTTCTTTTTAACACTTTTTTTTTTTTTTTGTAAAATAACAACACCAACAGTAACAAAACCAAATCAAGAACACGAAACGGAAAACAAAGACACAAACGCACGAAATAAAGATAACGTGAACAGGATTTGGGGTTGTAGAAACAAGCCCAAACCGTGCTCTGATACCAAGATGGTGCAATGCAAACCCGAAGGAGTTGCTAAGCACAAACGCGGAAGATAAACAAGAAAGATAAAAGATAAAAGCAAGACAAAACTTGCTTCTTTCGAAAGAACAGTGAGGAATCTGTCTCAAAGCTCGATCGAAAGGGATACAAGAATCACCTAAACTATGCAACAATCCTCAAGAGAACATGCCTCTTGCAAACTGAATGATCAAAGAGGAATGTTCAATCGGATTAACCGAAAGCCACAAGTCCATAAATCCGATGATAAGGGGCCATCAAGGATTGGGTCCAAACTCATAAGGAGCCGCCCGTTGTGGGGTCCACCCCCTGGAAGAGTTGCGTTGCTCGGGGTGGTCATGGTGGTGTCAGGGACGAACCTCGATTTGGGGTTGATCCGGCGATATAAGATGTGAGTTGCGCCTCTACCATCAGCTATGGCTTTTGGTAGAAATGGTTGCAGTTCACTCTTAAAGTTTGGTATCAGAGCCAACCCGGGTTCGATTCCTGGCTACACCATGCGAAGTTCGGGGATGAACTTGCTTTAAAGAAAGGGGGGATGATAAGGGGCCATCAAGGATTGGGTCCAAACTCATAAGGAGCCGCCCGTTGTGGGGTCCACCCCCTGGAGGAGTTGCGTTGCTCGGGGTGGTCATGGTGGTGTCAGGGACGAACCTCGATTTGGGGTTGATCCGGCGATATAAGATGTGAGTTGCGCCTCTACCATCAGCTATGGCTTTTGGTAGAAATGGTTGCAGTTCACTCTTAAAGTTGATGATGCAGCTGGGCTATCAAGGATTGGGCCCGGGGCTATCAAGAATTGGGCCCGTATCATAAGGAGCCGCCCGTAGTGGGGTCCACCCCCTGGAGGAGTTGCGTTGCTCGAGGTGGTCATGGTGGTGTCAGGGACGGACCTCGATTTGGGGTTGATCCGGCGGTATAAGAGTTGCGTTGCGCCTCTACCATCAGCTATGGCTTTTGGTAGAAATGGTTGCAGTGCTCTCTTAAAGTTTGGTATCAGAGCCAACCCGGGTTCGATTCCTGGCTACACCATGCGAAGTTCGGGGACGAACTTGCTTTAAAGAAAGGGGGGATGATGCAGCTGGGCTATCAAGGATTGGGCCCGGGGCTATCAAGGATTGGGCCCGTATCATAAGGAGCCGCTCGTAGTGGGGTCCACCCCCTGGAGGAGTTGCGTTGCTCGAGGTGGTCATGGTGGTGTCAGGGACGGACCTCGATTTGGGGTTGATCCGGCGGTATAAGAGTTGCGTTGCGCCTCTACCATCAGCTATGGCTTTTGGTAGAAATGGTTGCGCCTCTACAGCACAATTCATGACATATTCCCCTCATTGGTTCCACTAAAAAACCTCCGAATATTTCAACCACAACTCCACAATAATATCACATTATCAATTAAAGTGCTTAAGGAGTAGAGGGCCAAAGAAAAGTAATTTAGAACAAGTGGTTAGGCTTGCGGTGTGGGTGCCAACAAAAAGGTCAATATGGATCACAACAATCAAGTCTAAGGTGTATACAAAAAGGGTAGGCAAATCAAGAGAAGACCTGTATCATTTCCCGACTAGAGTAAACCTAGGATTTCGCTTTGCACACAATCTACACAAAAAGGCTCCATCACAACTCTCAATCAAGCAAATAGAGTGCAACTTGTGGAAAATTAAGCACTAATGCACAAAGGTTCACAACAAAGTCAAGCAAGTGGACTCAAGCATCTCAAGGGGGTCATTCCATTTTTTCTCTAGGCATGCATCACAATTTATTTCCAAAAGACACCGCAAATAGCATATGCAACAAGTTCAAGTCCACCAGTATCAAACAAATCAAAGGCACCTAGCATTCTACCTATTTCCTTCATTTAGAGCCACATATAACTAACTACTCTAATCCTAAAAATAAAAATTACCCGGTTCAAAGGCCTCCCCGTGGAAAAAAACCGAGGCCATAAGAAAAACCACGGGGTGGATGACATGTACCACTAATAAAGACTAAAAAAGAAATGTTTTTTGAAATTTTTCATTGATTTTCTAATTTTTTTTCCATATATTAAAGCAAGAAACAAATAAAAATAAATTCAAGTGACAAAGAAAAAATTTCTAACGGTACATGCATCCCTAACCTCAAAAATAAAGAGGAGTTCCCCACCCCATACTTAAAACTAAGCACTGTCCTCAGTGCGACAAAGAATAAAGTACAAGGGGCAAAAGAACTTCCCTGAAGGCTCTAGTCCTTGGTGCTAGCATCCTCCAAGCTTCCATATAGTATGAGGTACTCATACTTCCCCCAACAGGTTATCAATATTAGGCAGGGGTAAGTACACCCCACACTTAAACTTGACATCACATGAACGTGCAATCCAAGGAAAAACAAAAACTACGTGACACTATAAATAAAATAATACAAGTACAAACTCGGGTTGCCTCCCGAGAAGCGCTTTAGTTAACGTCGTGGCACGACGACACTTTCAGCTTACTTCCAGCATTTATGTCTTCTCTTTTTATGACAAGCCTTTGCTTTCTTCCTTCCTTTGAGAGAACCCATCTTCAACTTCACATGTGATGTGTCACTGCTATCTTGTTCCACACTCTGCTCACACACGTCATTTGGTTTACTTCCATGTTCTTGTTTGATACATTCAATCATAGAGCACTCTTCAACCTTAGTTATGTGCTCCTTCTTATTATAAACCTTGAAAGTAACTTTTTCTCCATGCGCTCTAACAGTCATCTCTCCCGGCTCCATGTCAATAATCGCCTTCGAGGTGACTAAGGATGGTCTCCCCAAAATGATTGGAGCTTCTCGGTCCTCTTCATAATCTAGGACTACAAAATCAGCAGAGAATGTAAACTTACCAACTTTAAGCAACACATCCTCCAATTTACCATCAGGGTGAGTAAGTGCTCCATCCGCCATCTTAAGAGTAACTTAACAGGGCTTGATTGCTCCTAGCCCTAACCTTTTGTAAACAGATAGAGGCATGAGATTTATGCTCGCACCCAGATCACACAATGCACCAGTGATATTATGCCCTCCAATGGTGCAAGGAATAGTAAACCTCCCAGGATCTTGAAGTTTTTGAGGTAGCTTGCTCAAGATTGTGCTGCACTTCTCAACTAACTCCACTGTATCTATCTCTTGAGGCTTTTTCTTCTTGACTAAAATTTCTTTTAAGAACTTCACAAAAGATGGCATCAATTCAAACACATCAGTCAAAGGAATGTTAACTTGAAGCTCTTTCAACATACTCACAAATTTTTGATACTGGGCCAAATCCTTCGATGGTATAAGTCTCTGTGGGAATGGTGGAGGTGGCAGAGGTGCCTCCTTTTTCTCTTCTTTCTTCTTTACCTTCTCCACTTTTTCAACTTTTTCTATTTCAGCTCTCTCCTCAGGCTTGGCCATCAGCTCTCCACCTTCAATTAAAGTCACTGCAAGACATTGTTCAGGCTCTTTTTTAACAGTACTTACTGCTCCCACCAATTGCCCCAACTGGTGCTCAAGGGTCTTTTGAGCATTGATAAGATCTTGTATGGCATGTGCATTGGCTGTAGTGTCAGCTATCACTCTCTGCTGGTCTGCCATTATCTGCTTTAACATATCTTCAACTGAGTTGCTAACCTGCTGTGGTGGAGCTGGAAGTGGTTGGTAATTATTTGGGCCTCTCATATTGCCTTGATAATAAGCATTACCAAACTGATTTGACCCTGCGGCTTGTTTTGATTACCCACGTAATAAACTGACTCTGGATTAGAGGAGCAAACCTCTGTAGCATGATCTTGACCACAAACCTCACAAAAACTCTGGAGTTGTTGCACTGGAGCTACTTGCTGCTGAGTCTTTGGCAGAGCTAGCTTACTAATTTGATTGGAAATAGCATCCATCTTCGCTCTCAGCTCTGAAACTGCATCTAACTGAAGTACCCCTCCAGATTTCTGCGTAATAGCTCTACCATCACCCTGCCAGTCAAGATTGCTCTGCGAAAACTTGTCTAGTAATTCATAGATCTGGTCAAAGTTTAGGGCCAGTATTTGGCCTCCAGCAGCAGTATCTACCACGATCTTAGTATGCGCAGTCAACCCCTCAACAAAAGTATGTGCAAGAACCTCATTGGATTGGTTGTGGTGTGGACAATCTCTCAATAAAGCTTTAAACCGCTCTCAGGCTGAATACAAAGACTCTCCTTCTACCTGTCTGAAGGACATAATTTTGCTCCTCACCGGGGCTGTCTTGGCAAATGGATAAAGCTTAGCTAAGAACTTCCTCGCCAAATCATCCCAAGTAGTGATAGACCCAGACTTTTTAGCCTTTAACCACCTCTTTGCTGCCCTAATCGGTGAAAACGGGAACAATGTCAAGCGAACATAATCAATAGGAACTCTCGTTGGTGTATAAGTATCACTGATCTCCAAGAAATTCTGGATATGTTGTTGTGGATCCTCACTAAGTAATCCAGCAAATTGTCCAGTCGTATGTAACAGTTGTATCATGCCGAACTTAATCTCAAAGTTTCCAGTAATTTCAGGCTTAACTATGCTCGAGGCTACTCCCCCCAGGCTGGGGAGAGCAACATCTCGCACAGCTAAAGCTCGTTCTGCTGCCATTCCTGTAGGTAAAGAACAAGCAGGACCTAATACCTGAAACAGTTCAAAACTCAAAATAAAAATTAAACCTGAATAGAAAATAATAAATCGTCTGAAAAGAAAACAGTCAATTGTTTAGTCCCCGGCAACGGCGCCAAAAACTTATTTGATAAATAGAGTGATAAATAGAATATCGTTCCCACGAGCACTATTCAGACTGGACTCCTAACTAACAATTTCTACTAACTATCTAGGGATCTTTTTCCAATAGTGATGATTTAGTTAACTAAAGAATAGTAATTAAGAGGTTATCTTCATGGACAATAACCACAAGTTTTCCATTTGGCGTGGCAAGCAAAGTGTTGCGACAAGCCAGTTTTAGTTTAGGTGCGAGCAGAAGTGGGTGCAGTAGGGGTGCAAGAGGTTGGGAAAGGAGCCATTTTTGGGACTTGGTATCGTACCCAAACAAGTACAAGTCATAAGCGAACCAATACAAGGTATCATTACAGAAGGCTGGATGTGTACCATTGATAACATCGAATAGGAAACGAAGATCGGGATGATTGTGGAGACCTTGTGGAGGAGAGCGGCATTTCCCAATATTAAAGTTTTTAGGGCGCGTTTGGAAGGGTTTATTATGAGGTAGGTTGTAAAACAGCATGGAACCACGAGGCAAGCAGTAAAAGGCAATTTCATCTTTGTCCACGTCAAGAGTTACAAAAAAAGCATCGTAGATACGAAAAGGATCCATAGGGGAATCCAGGTAGGACCAATTATTGGTTTCGGGGTCGTAACATTCACCACAATATGAGCTCCAATCATCAGTACTACGCTCATAGCCGCCAACAACACATATCTTCTTGTTAGAGGCAGCAGCTACCAAGAGAGTTGTACGGGGAATCCTCCTCCTGGAAGATACAATTTCCCAATCGCTTCCAAAACGATGTTTAAGCAAATCCATACAAGCGTACCTTGGGGCACTGTAAGAATCAAAACTGTGACTGCCCTGTACAAAGTATCACCGATGTGAGCATGTGTCTTTATAAAGCATATGACACTATGAGTTGTGAACTTTTAGTTTTTTTGTCCACTCTAAATGATCGATCTTAATATATTTGGAATCGAGGCATAATTGTGTTTTAGTTGATTATAAAGTTAGTATATTCTGGTGTGTTGTCTGTTTAGGTGGATATTTCGCCACCCGGTATAACTTGAAATAGTTGTATTCTTGTCGTCGTCGTCTATAGTTTCAGATAAGTTAATGTTCTAATTAATTGACCATCTTAATTGATATGTTTGGTAACTTAAAGGGATTTTGGACTTATAAGCTATAAGTGGTAAAATTTTCACCCACAGACCACTTTTATCACTGATATTTAGTTTGGAGCTACTTTTTTAATGGTTTTACATGAGATGCCACTTTTTGGAACTTCAATTTTTGTGGGCTGAAGTTCAAACCTTGTGAGTTGAACTTCATGCCTAAATTATGAAGTTTCAACTTCAATCTGTAAGGGCTGAACTTTTAGATATAGATGCGTAAACTTCAACCCTTGTGGGCTGAAATTGAACTTCAATCCTTGTGGTGGGCTGAAGCCACTTAAAAGCCCACCCAAACAGACTCTTAAACATTGTTGTTCGTAAAATTTTGCACCCACATACCACTTTTGTCACTGGTATTTAGTTTGAAGTCACTTTTTTTAATGGTCTTACATGAGAAGCCACTTTTTGGAACATCAATTTTTGTGGGCTGAACTTCATGCCTAAATTATGAAGTTTCAACTTAAATCTGTAAGGACTGAACTTTTAGATATAGATGCGTAAACTTCAACCCTTGTGGACTGAAGTTGAACTTCAATCCTTGGGTAATTTTGATCAGTAGCCATTTTTAGACGCGCTCATTGGGGACTATCCACCATTTTAAAATTCATTGAAGAATAGCCAAAAATTCGCGTACCCACTTAAGCTCCATTAGCGTTGGAAAAACACCCCTGACTAGTCTCATAACAAAATACTGGGGCTTTGAACAAGTTTTGTTCAAAGCCCCAGTATTTTGTTATGGGACAGAAGAAGTCCCATAAAAAAATAGTGGGATTTATTCTCATAAAAAAGGTTCCATAAAAAAGATAAATTTCATTATTTTGTTATGGGACTGAAGCTTTATACAAAGTCCCATAACAAAAAAATGGGGTTTTGAACAAAACTTGTTCAAAGTCCCAGTATTTTATACTGGGGTTAGTTCACTAAAGCTTCCCAGTATTTATACTGGGACTTGTCCGGAAGTGCCTAGTCTTCAAACACTTTTGCATCGCTGGCTAGTATTCATTTAACGAGGTCAAAACAGGCTACATGACTAAATTTTTACTCAATCCTTGTGGGCTGAACTTGTGTGAAGTTCAACCCAAAAGAATTGAAGTTCCAAAAAGTGGCATCTCATGTAAAATCAATAAAAAAAAGTGGCCTCAAACCAAAGACCACTACCAAAAGTAGCCTTTGGTGCATTTACAAAAGTTTTTGATATGCCTAATACACAAAAGTTGAATCAATTTTATTTTTATTTTTTTATACTAACATCAAGCCATGCTTCAACTCTTTATGGTCAGTTAACCCCCTAATGTTCTTTAACTTATATATTTTTTTATATATAATGGTGGTGTCCGAGCCAGTTTACGCGCACCTCGACTAATTCCGTCGGATACCTGCCACCTCCCACCAACAACACGTAACAGATAACTCTATCCACCAATTAGGATCCGACTAATTCGATTTCGGAGGATAAATTCCACTTTAAGAATGATTCCTACTTTCCAAATGCCATCTTCTTATTCTCAAGTAGTAGCTTTTTCCCTACTCTGAGTAAAGTATGAGATTATCATAATTTATCCGTTTCAATTTTTAGTTCATTTATTTTTCATAGGAAGAGAATCTTAACTAATCGCATTGTTGGCCTTCAGAAAAGGCATCCAAATAGGAAAACCTCATCCTACTATGAGCTTGAAGATTCTCTTGTCCAAGAAGTTAATATTCTTCTTAAGGATGAAGAGGACTTCTGGAAACTCAAATCACGCGTTCAGTGGTTAAATGATGGCGATGCTAATACTAAGTTTTTTCATTTGTCAACTATCCAGAGGCGTAGGCGTAACACTATTCTTGGCCTGACTGACTCTGTAGGCAATTGGACTTTTGATACCTCTAACATTAAGAGGACGATTCTTGACCATTATCTGAATGTTTACACCACTGAACAAAACTATTGTTGTAATCATTCTGATATTGATAGCTCAAATATTCTTTCAATTTCTGCTCAAACCGCACTCTCTAGGCCTCTGTCTCGAGCAGAGATCATTCTAGTTATTAAGTCCTTCAAACCTCTTAAAGCACCTGGACCAGATGGGTTACATCCAGTTTTCTTTCAAAAATTTCTCTCGACCACTCAGAATACTATTTTCAAGTGTGCTCTGACGCCTTTGAACGTGCCTTAATTCCTCCCGATATCAACCAAACCTACATTACTCTCATTCCTAAATTATATAACCCAACTACAATCAATCACTACAGACCTATTAGCCTTTGCAACATCAGCTATTAAATTATTACCAAGGCTATAGTAAATAGAATTAGGCCTCTTCTGGATAGTATCATTAGTCCAACTCAAACAAGCTTTATCCCGGGCAGACGGGCTGCAGATAATGCTATTATTGTACATGAAGCTATCTATTCATTCAATAAAACCACCAGAAAATTGGGAAAGATGCTCATTAAAATTGATCTAGAAAAAGCTTTTGATCGATTGGAATGGTCCTTTATCCATTACTCTCTCAAATTCTTAAATTTTCCTACTAAGATTATTAACCTAATCATGAACTGCATCACCTCCTCCTCTGTTGCTATCATGATTAATGGTCGGCCAACAGATTTTTTCCTTCTTTCTAGGGGAATTAGGCAAGGCGATCCCTTATCACCTTATATTTTTATTATTTGCATGGAAGTGCTTTCTAGGAATATCTCTTGTGCGGTTCAAGCCAAGGTTTGGAATCCAATAAAGATTTTCAAGACTGGGCCTGCTCTTTCTCACCTTTTATTTTTTGATGATTTAATTCTTTTTTCTAAAGCAGATGTTGCCAATGCTAGTACCATCACAGAAATCTTTAAGTCACTGGAAACTTTGTCTGGGCAAACGATTAATCATAGTAAGTCTAACATATTTTTCTCCAAGAATGTGTGCTCTTCTCTCCAAGAAGATGTTTCTTCCATTCTCAATATGAAAGTTGCCAATGGTGTAGGAAAATATCTTGGTTTTCCTATCACTAACCTTTAACCTAAGAGCAGAGACTACCAATATCTCCTTGACCGCATGAACAGTAGACTCAATGGTTGGAAAACCAAATTGCTAAATATTGCTGGGCCTGCCACTCTTATAAATTCTGTTATTGCTAGTATCCCTAACTATGTCATGCAAGTTACTCTCCTCCCGGCTAAAATTAGAACTCAGATTGATCAAATTCAAAGGAACTTTTTATGGGGTAGTACAGATAATGAGAGAAGAGTGCACTATGCTAACTGGGACGTTGTTACCATGCCTAAAAACAAAGGCGGACTTGGTCTTAGTAAAATCAAAGGAAGAAATCTTGCTACACTCACAAGTCTCAACTAGAGGATTAAAAGGAGCAAGAATGGTCTCTGGGCTAACATTCTTCGGGCTAAGTACATGACACATCGTAATGGTGGTGCAAGCCTGATACCTAAAAATTCTGATTCATACATTTGGAGAAGTGTTTGTAAGGCAGATTTTTTATCTAAAGCTGGAACTGCATGGAATATTGGTACCGGAGAGTCTATCAATCTTTGGTCTGATAACTGGATATCTGGAACTACCAATCTTCGAACCCTTATCCAGGGACCTTTGAATAGGTTGGAGGACAAAGATCCTTTATCTAATATTTTTCAAAACAATTCTTGGTCTTTTACTAGCATCTCCTTTGTTTTACCTCAGGACATTACTCAACGAATCCATAACACCTTTGTAGGTGATAGCAACTACTATACTGATAAACCTATTAGGGAACCATGTGCAGATGGGGTCTTTACTACCAAATCAGCATATGCAATTTATCTCTCCCTTAGGGAAAATATCACCGACATTCCCGATCATCTTAATGGTAGTTGGGTATGGTCTCTTCAAAATCTAAACAAGATTAAGTATTTTCTTTGGCTTCTCTATAGTAATAAACCCCCCACGGGAGAGGTTCTATTTGCTCATCATATTAGACCTACTAATAATTATACTCTTTGTTCTGCTCCTGTTGAGACTATTCAACATCTCTTTATTGAATGCACCCATATTGCTCATATATGGACCACCCCGAACATCCACCTTGATGTATAGAACTTTGGCCTAGCTGTTAAGAAAGCTTGCTAATAAACCAACACCGATACCATCATGGTAACGGGTATCTCTTTCCCCACTAACATTCTCATTCCATTTCTACTGTGGTACATTTGGATTAATAGAACTGGGAATGTTTTTAATCGTACTAGAAGTTTTGTCTCAATCAACCATATCATTAGGAAAACTTCTGAATTCCTTTTCCTTACAAATGTTGTAATCTCACGTCCTCAAACCACCATCATTCCAGTCAAGTGGCAAAAACCTCATGATGATGTGATTAAACTAAATGTAGATGAGGCTTACGATAATATCACTAGGTGGAATAGGGGGTGTTTTCTAAAATAATACAGGTAACTGGATATTTGGTTTCTCAAAACACCTTACTTCTACCTCTATTATTCAAGCAGAACTGCTTGCATTACTTCATGGTTTACAACTGGCAAAGGAACTGAACATCATATCCTTGCAGGTTGAATCTGACTCCCAGGTAGTATGCTCTATGATCGCAGGAATGTATGATAAATATTCACATATTCTTACCAAATGCAGGTTGTTACTTGATGAACTTGGAGGGCCACCTGTTCAACACATCTACAGGGAAGCCAACACTGTGGCTGATGTTTTGTCTAAATATGGTTGTAACAATGATGCTGCTACAAATCTACTACGTTTTACTTCACCGCCTCCATTTGTATATGACTATTATATTAAGGATCCCTCGACTCAAGCTCTAAGGAGAAGAGTCACCTTCTGTAACAGTTAGTTTATAATATACATCTTATTAAGCAAAAGAAAAAAAATGATGAAATCTTTAAGCATTAGATGTGCCTATTTTTAAGAGAATGGATGATCAATTACATTATCTCTCTTAATTAATATTTAATTAGTTATCTTCTATATATTATCAAGAATCAATCACTAAATTATTATCTAAATACTAGCACACAAGCAACATACTACATGGTCGATTAAAGGGAAAAAAGCAAAACTAAATCAACTCATTTATATCACATCTCTCTATTTTTAGTTTTTTAATTTACGCACATTATATTTAATTGTCTTATTAAGATCTATATGTAATTCTTCTTGATGCCTAATTGTCTATGAATAACATACATCGATGGTTGATTGTAGGAAATATTTGAAAGAAACACTTGCATATTCTTTATTGTAGAGACTTTATCTAATAAAAATCGAAAAACCCTAAAATTGAGAAAACCGACTTTATATTGGTTTGATTTGATTTATAGATTTGAAAAACTGATATATTTGGTTTGGTTAATAGTAAAATCGAACCAAACTGCCCTATGTTCACCCCTAATCACAATATTGACTGGAGCAGCTTTTTTGTATTTGTTCTAGACTTATTACCGCATTCCTCTTAGGTTGTTATTGCATTGGCTTCACGTCTACTCACCTTGATATTGCTTTCTCAAGTTGTCTTGTGCTTTTAATAAGGTTTTGTTCTTTCATATCACTTTAGGCTGCTTTAGCATTTGTTTAAGGTTTATTATATACAAATTTGAAGTTTCATGCTAATGCAATCCGGATCGGCAGTTATAACGTTGGAGAATTCATGCTAGACATCAAGAGCTTGGACTGCTCTAAGAGGGTATGGAAAGCCAGATTAAAGTCAAAAAGTGGCCAAAAGATCAAATGCAAGCTTACTGGAATTTGAAATTATGAGTACGCTTCGCGATCGCGATGCTACAGGCGCGATCAAGCAACTCAAGTGCGCGATCGCGAGATACTCAAGATATTTTCGTAAGCATCTTTATTTTCCTTCGTAAATATATATTTTCTTTACCGTTGTCCAATTTTTCTTATATTTCCCTTCTTGTTATTTCGTAAGACTTTATTTCAAAAGCTCATACGATATATACAAATATCAAGAGTTTCATGAATTTGGTTGTAGAAGCGGTTGCTAATGATGGTCCACCGCTCCAACGGGATTCTATTTTCAACTTTCAACGCCAAATGCCAAAATGGCGTGAGATTTGGTGTCAAGCTCCTCCAGTGTTGCGCCATTCTCCACTCCAAAATGGAGTGTGAATAGTGTCACGCTAAATTTGGAGTAATACTATTCATCAACTCTATTACTATTCACCATTGTTTTATTATTATTTTTGATTATTTAACATTTTAATTTATCATATATATATATATATATACATAATTATTTTTACGTAATATTTTTATAATATTAATTTTACTTCTTAATTTTGGCATATAATTTTGATAAACTAATTTTCATATATAATAAGTTATAATTGTATAAAAAAAATAATCATCACAATTAAAAGTGCAAGCGTGACAATATACAATGCTGCTAATATTGGAGTGTGATTTTGAGGCATAGCCATTTTCGGACGCGTTAAGTAAGAATTATCCACCATTTCAAAATTAATTGAGGAATAACCAAAGATTCGTGTGTACACTTACACTCCATTAGCATTGAAAAATACCTCAGACCGGTCTATAATGAGATTCATGTTTATAGTACCCTGGAGCTTTATATATAAAGTCTAGTCTCATTATTTTATACTGAGGCTTTCAACTAACATGTTTAAAGACTCATTATTTTATAATGGGATTCATGTTTATAGTACCATGGAGCTTTATATATAAAGTCCCAGTATTTTATATTGGCATTAGTGTTTAAGTGTATCCCAGCATTTTATATTGGGACTTTGAACTAACATGTTCAAAGTCCCAGTATAAACTGGGACTTGTCTGGAAGTGACTAGTCTTCAAACAGTTTTGTGGTGCTGGCTAGTATTCATTTAGATGGGCTAAGTTTTTACTAATATTGGGTTGTTTATGGTTAAAATTTGGTATCATTTTGTAAAGTAGCCACTTTTGGTGACAGGAGTTCAATGATTAACAACTTTTGCCGAATGATCAACTTCCACCCCATTTAAAATATGGCCTTTATAGCTTGTTTCTTTAGTTTTTCTTGCTTATTCTAGCTAAATTACATTTATTTAGTTCATACTTGTGATAATCTAGTTTTTGAATTCGTACTTTATATAATATTTTTGTGTTTTTCTCTTTCTGTTTCGCTGCTTAATTAATTGATTTTAGTATGTTAGCTTTTCAATTGTCCTTTGATTTCTACAAACTCCATTCCATCTGAAAAATGCTGGTAACTCTTGCGGAACACTTGGACGTAGTTGAATTACAACCTTGGGTGAAGCAATAATGTAAAAGACATTGAGTGAAGTGAGTGAATTTCAGTGCGGCCTCAAAGGCTTTTGGCCTATAGTATAAACACGAGTACTTGAGTGACAAAATCCAACAGGGGAGCCCTCACCCTTCTCCACTTAAACACCAGAATTGGCAAGCGAACTTTTACCACTAGAACAAAAACCTGGTGTTCGATATATTGATTTTTTTCCCTTTTTATAGCTAAGATTTCATAATAACCATAAATTGCATACAACTTGTTAAACAATATATCCGGAGATATAAATCCAGTTTTCTAACAT
The DNA here is from genome assembly GCA_029990175.1 of Petunia secreta. Classification (NCBI taxonomy): domain Eukaryota; kingdom Viridiplantae; phylum Streptophyta; class Magnoliopsida; order Solanales; family Solanaceae; genus Petunia; species Petunia secreta. The sequence goes on from JARKIP010000051.1 coordinate 1,624,637, forward strand.
ACTAACATTAACTGAAACATAGTTAAAGAGTCAAATTAACTCAATGAAGTCTAACACTCAGTTATGATTTATAAATATTGAAATCTCTTAGAGAAGTATACTATAATATTGAGTCAAATATAGTACAGCACTATGCTAATCACTGTAATTGTGAAGAAACTCACTAGCTGGAAAAAAAAATGTTGCAATTCACCTCTCAAAATTTACAAGGAGAATTGGCATGATGCAATAGTCGATAATGGAGCTTAGGAAGCCAATATTGCCTGGTGTCATGATAAGTCTATTGCTGAATGAACTGAAATCTTGTATCCATTTGAAATGTGGAGCACTAGTTGACATAGCATAAAATTCTGTTTCATTATTAGAGATCTGCAAGTGGAGAAAAAACAGTTGAATTGAGATATATTTAGTACATGCAAGATAGGCCTTGCGGAAAGGACAAGTTTAAAGGGCTTAGAACTCATTATAAACAGATAAAGTAACTGCCTTTATTAGGAATGGAGGAAATGCATCAATTGATGTACTAAATATATCTTCAACTACAACTACGCCTCAGTCCCAAGCAAGTTGGGATCGACTATATGAATCCTTACTAAGCATGTCGCTCTATTTAAGCTCATCTCAGACCAACATAACACGAAATTAAAAAATAAAACAAAAAGCACTTAAAGTTCTCTATACTGTCTACTGGCATACAAACCTTTGATAGGGTTAATAAACTCCTAGAAAAACTAAAGTACACATAAAACATGACTAACACATACTCCCAAGTCCCAACTAATTGGTGCCGCCAGTTCGAAAATGTTGATAAATGTCTAGGCAGCAACATACAAAGAAGTTAGGAACACAAAAGCTTACATAAATACTAGCTTCACGGTGATCAAACACAGGTACCGAGGAAAAATAACATTCTGTGAAATTTTTCCTGTAACCTTGATGATATCCATGTTGATAACGCACCGAGCCAACACTCCAGCACAGCTGTCGCCTGTCCATGCAACCGGTAAGCACAAAGACCGGGAACTCGACATACTTGCAACAAAGCCACTATCTCTCCTGGTAATTGGCACACACACTGCCTTTGGTTTCTATTGTCAATTATGTATACAAATTACAATGAATGACTTGCCAAGAAACTACCATATAACGATGCAAGTATAAAGTCAAGGTCCAATGTAGTCATCAAACCCAAGCTTGCTCATGGCCAAAGCACATCTTCAGCAGTGATGGTCTTGTACTGCTCACGCTGGCAGCACCTGTTGGCTTCGCCTGTGATGAAGCATAGATTTCAATGAGAAAAGTTCAGGTCTCTTTTTCCTATTGGCACTAGTTTAGATGATTGGGGAACTATCATGAATCTCTCTAAGGCAGAGCCATGGTTAGCGGAACATAAGCTCCTTTCAAAGGATAGACTACTTATCATACATGATGACTCACTCTAAGGCAGAACCACAGAAGAAGTAGGTAAGTCAATTAAACTCAATTATTTTTTAGTTGCTTTAGGACTACATATATCTGTGTTTATTTTCCTGTAGTTTTTATTTTCAGTTTTTGTAGGAGGTCGTTACCAACTTACCATAGTCAGTACCATGGCTTAAAAGTTGGACCATAATCTGTTCAGTTACTTTTCCAGAATATATGTTTTAAGTATCTGTTTCTCTCAGTTATCTTCTTCAATTTTCTTCATACTACTCTGTTTCTCTTTGGATTGCCAATTAAACCTTTTCTTCATTGTGATATGCTATCATTTTTACATTAAAACTAGCAGAACTGGTTTTGCGACTGGAGAATCAAATAATTCTAACTTTTCCTATGGGAGGTTGATGTCGAATCTGGAATGAATATATGCAACTTCAAACCTTTTGAGTACCAACAATTTCAGATCCCTTTGCAGGTACAAACTTTCTTGAACAATCAACCTTTGAGTAACAACAATCACTATATTTTTGGGGTAAACAAACATTCTTGAACATAAAGTTGTTATTTCATTCGTATATAGCCTCATAGAGTAACCTCAGAAAGAAAGGAGGGGAACAATGAACCAATCATTTTTCAAACTGAAAGAAGCAAAAATATGAAATCCCAACAACTCCTCACCATTAAGTCTCCATTGGCTCATCCTTCATGGTACCTGACTCAGTATTCTTCAACCTTCAATATTCATGTCAAGAAACCCATTAAACACAACCCAAACAATCAAAAAAATGCACAAAAGAGGTTTTAAAAAGGCAAAAGATCATGTCACTTTCTATACATAATAATCATAAAATTCCCCAATTCCCAAAGTTGAATAATAATCATCATTATTCGAAAATGCATCCTCTACTTCATGTAGTTTTATCAATTTTTGAGAAAATATACATTTTATTAGATTTAGTACAGACCGTGCTATTCGACAAGCTACATATAGGGAGTATTATTGTTTCCTTGACAACTCAAAGAAACAATATTCCTTCCTTCCCCCAACCTCTTCTTCCCCTTCCCCCGAAAGGAGGGGAACTAGATAAATTTTATCTATCAGAAAGTTAAAAAGGCATACGACAATGGTTTAACAATAACTGCTACGCCTTAATCTCAAACAAGTTGGGGTTGACTAAGTGTACAGAATTTTCTTTCGAGACAACTTCATTCATTCCATGATTTTACATCTACTTCGTATATAATGTGTAAAAAAATATTGGTATTCTTTGTAAATTGGAATGATGTTGTTATTTTTTGTGATTTTGGTGTTAGGGTTGTATATATTTGTTATTAGCCCAATATTGGGTTATGGTTAAAATTTTGTATCATTTTGTAAAGTAGCCACTTTGGGTTACAGGAATTCAATGATTAACAGCTTTTGCCTAGTGACCAACTTCCACCCCATTTAAAATATGGCGTTTCTAGCTTGTTTCTTTATTTTTTTTTCTTGCTTATTCTAGCTAAACTACATTTAATATTTAGTTCATACTTGTGATAATCTAGTTTTTGCATTCATACTTTATTTAATATTTTTGTGTTTTTCTTTCTTAATTAATTGATTTTACTCCGTTAGCTTTTCAATTATCCTTCTTTGGTTTCCACAATCTCCAGTCCATCTGAAAAATGCTGGTAACTCTCGTGGAACACTTGGACGTAGTTGAATTACAACCTTGGGCGATCCAATAATGTAAAAGACATTGAGTGAAGTGAGTGCATTCAGTATGGCCTCAAAAGCTTTTGGCCTAGAGTATAAACACAAGTACTTGAGTGACAAATTCAAGAGTGAATGGGAGCCCCCACCTTCACCATTCTCCACTTAAATACCAAAATTGGCAAGTAAACTTTTACCACTAGAACAAAACCCGGGTTGTTATATTGATTTTTCCCCTTTTTATTGCTAAGATTTCATAATAACCATAAATTACATGCAACTTGTTAAACAATATATCCGGAGACATAAATCCAGTTTTCTAACATACTAACATTAACTGTGAAAGGGTAGGTGCACATAGCTGTCCACCCAGCCCTGTGAGAAGTAATATACTCCTCTTCGGAGACCGGTAAGAGGGAAATCGTATCATCCCAGTGGCAGTCCATCCTAACTCGTGGGATCAGCCCCGATGTGATCCCAGATTTAAACCTATACGCCGGCTAGTTGCGCGTATTCCCCTGATGATTATTGAAGGCTTTGATATTGCAGTCTGCCTCTAACTCGCCCCATTTCTTGGGGATAACCTCCACAGTAGTAGCATGGGTATCCCTGGGCCTAGGAGTGGCCGCTGAGGAACTACCAGCCATGTCTGCATTTTGATTTTTTCTAGCTCTTGAAGACATGATTTCAAAAGAGTTATGAAGTTCGCAAGAAGAATTGAAAGCTGATTCAAAGGTTTTCAAGAAGCAACAGAGAAGGAATAAAAGCAACTAAAAAGTTTCTCATTTAGCAAACCCCTATTTATAAGAATGGAAATTCAACCCATCAAGTTCTTTCGAAACACGTGGAAGTTATCTAAGGAACCACGATCAGATCCGGCCGTTAAAAGGAGGAATAGGTTTCGTCAATTTTTATAGTGTCATCATTACCCTGAAGAGCAGCGGTCACCTCGCAATCAACAGTCGACGTGTACACGTGACTGAGGCGGTTAAAATCATCATTTTTACCCTTGAAACGCGCAGTAGTCACTTCAAAGTAGACTGCAAACGCTCAGGCATGCCAACTGCAGTTACTTTTTTATACGGCGCATTTAATGCGCACGTCATAAGGGTTTGTCACGTAGCTGACAAGTTGCATACGTCACTAAGCTTTGTCACGCAAAGATAGAATTTTACAAAGCAGAAATTCCCGCCAAAATTCATGTCCACTCCTCGAACAGATACTCTGCTCGAGAAGTGCGGGGACTATCTGTATTGAATAAAAGCTGACAACACCTGAAAGATGACTCGTGTCCACTACGTGGCACGTGCAGAAGCTCCACCGGTCAGATATCTAACGGACAAACAATTATCACGAACAGACCCAAAGCAATTATGAGACGCTTCATCAGTCAACACGATCTGAGTAAGCAGTTATTAACCAGGTCATGCGCGATCATTCAATTAATGTTCATAAAGGCAATCACTACAACCCAGCGGTTACATACCCAAGGGATACGTGCCCAGCGGTTGCACATCCAATGGATACGTGCCCAGCGGTTACATATCCAGACGGATCCGAGCCCAGCGGTTACAAAATCCCAACGGACACCTATCAGACCTATAAATAGCTTTTGTTCTAAACCATTGTAACACAACTTTTCATGTCTATAATATCAATAAGAATACTACCTCGCTCTTGCTTAAATCTGATTGTTTGCTTGCACTCTTCTCTCTAATCTTCTTAAAAGTTCGATTAGTATTGAAGAGCTCTCACCGGAGATAAGCGATACAGCACGGTTACTTCTGTTTGCCCATATTTACGCTTTATCTTTGTTAATTCCTGTTTGAATCTAACGCTGTCTTAGTTCGTCATTCAAACTCCTAATCTCAACTATTGATCGTAACTCCGCAAATATAAATTTAATTGTTAATAAATTGTAAGTTTGTTTAAACATCAAAGTCTACAGCTCTTCCATTGAAATGTGGAGCACGAGTTGACAGAGCATAAAGTTCTCCTTCATTAGTAGAGATATGCAGGTGGAGAGAAAACAGTTGAATTTAGATATATTAAGTACATGCAAGATAAAGCCTTGTGGAAAGAACAAGTTTAAAGGGCTTAAAACTCATTATTGGGAATGGAGGAACTGCATCAATTGATGCATTCTTTCTCTTCTACGACAACTATGCCGCAATAAGCAAGTTGGGGTCGGCTATATGAATCCTTACTGAGCATATCGCTCTATTTAAGCTCATCGAGTTAAAATCTCACATGGTCACTCAACACAACTTTGAAATATTAAACACCAAAGTTACTTTGCTTTGGTTGGTCCCGAAAAGGTCCCTCTACTTAGCGAAAATATCTCCAAAAGTAATTCTGGCCAGTTTTAGCACCGTCTTCCACCTGAAATCTGATGTGGATTTCTAAAATATTTTTATATACCCGTAGGTCCCACTTTCTTTGCTATGTATTTTTATTATAATTACTAGTTTTCTAACACGTGCAAATGCACGTGTATTCCTAATAATTAGTATAAAAATTATAAATATCTTGTAATAAGCGCATATAGTTGCTCGTTAATTAAAGCAAAAAAATATAAATTCAAAGTACTGATATATCGAATCTATTTCGATCGACATTTTCTGTTTACGCAATATATAATCATACTAAAAATTACTATTCTACGAAAGAATACCATTAATTAATTTTTGAACGATTTTAATCATGCAACTTGTATAATACATCAAGTACGATGGACAAATAATTATTTGCCATGCTCCTAATTTCTAATACATGATAACAATTTAACATTAGCACGAATAATTAGGTGTTTGCATTAGGAATTACGAGTATGACAAATAATTATTTGACCTTCGTACTTGATATATTATAAAATTTGCATGATTAAAATTGTCCAAATATTATTTACTAGCCTTCGTATAATAGTAATTTTTAGTACGATTATGTATTGCGAAAATAAATATCGATCGGAAAGGATTCGATATATCAGTACTTTGAATTTACATTTTTTTCTTTAATTCACGAGCAGCTATACACACTTATTACAAAAAATTTATAATTTTTGTATTAATTATTAGGAATACACACATTGCACGTCTCAGAAAATTAGTAACTAATAAAAAAGTCCTACATGACAAAGAAAGTGAGACCTACGAGTATATAAAAATATTTAAAAAGTCCACGTCATGTTTCTGGCGGATGACGATGCAAAAACCAGCTAGAATTATTTTTAAAGATATTTTTTTTAAGTTGAGTGACCTTTTTTGGACTAACCAAAGCAAAGGGACTATCTCTCCTGGTCTTTCAGCAAAGCCACTATCTCTCCTGGTCTTGTAGATTCTGTACGAAAGAACAATTTGATGTTTTAACAATCCCATAACTACAAGGATTTGATTTTGTTTATTCTTGGCAAGTCATTCATTGTAATTTGTATACATAATTGACAATAGAGACCAAAGGCAGTGTGTGTGCCAATTACCATCAGTAGCAAATCTCCTTACTCACCAGGATATCTCAACTTGCTTTCATTTATCTTTTGGCACAGTTGCCTGATCTAATTTTATAAAATGGATATTTTTACGCTGATAGAAGAAGTTCCTGCGTCAGTCATATATTAGATGTAAATGAAAGAACATAATGCAAAAAATTAAAAGAAATGATGGACTTGAGCATTTTTGTTTTTTCCATTTTGGTCTTGTAACGTGGTCAATAGTATAATCTCTTTTTATTTGCGTAAAAATTTAGTGTAGGGGCCTGTTTGGCGCGCGTTAATTGATTTGTAGCCGTCAAAAACAAATTCGCTGAGAAATAGCCACCTCCGGACAAATCTCAGTATAAATACTGGGACTTTGAACAAAACTTGTTCAAGGCCCCAGTATTTGTACTGGGTAAGCTTCAGTAAACTAACCCCAGTATAAATACTGGGGCTTTGAACAAGTTTTGTTCAAGGCCCCAGCATTTTGTTATGGGACTATGTATAAAGCTTCAGTCCCATAACAAAATGCTGGGGCTGTGAACAAAACTTGTTCAAAGCCCCAGCATTATTATGGGACTGAAGCTTTATATATAAAGTCTCATAACCCATAACAAAATGCTGGGGCTGTGAACAAAACTTGTTCAAAGCCCCATCATTTTGTTATGGGACTCAGCTTTATATATAAAGTCCCATAACAAAATACTTGGGCTTTGAACAAGTTTTGTTCAAAGCCCCAGTTTTTTGTTATGGGGCTAGTCTGGGGTGTTTTTCCAACGCTAATGGAGCTTAAGTGTGCGCGCGAATTTTTGGCTATTCTTCAATGAATTTTGAAACGGTGGATAGTCCCCATTGAGCGCGTCCAAAAATGGCTAGTGATCAAAATTTCCCTTTATTTGCCAATAATTGTTAGTGGCCAGTGTTGGCTAATCTAGATCATTGTAAAACCCTCTCTTTGTCCTAACTTGTATTTCTATTATGCGCGTACTTACTGTTATTTGTCTGCACTTTCGATAATGACCAAAACAGAAATAAGATGAAGTAGAAAAATTCCAAGCCAACAGTATACACTGCCTGTCCTTAAGAAATCTAATCCCCTCACAGTTACCCAAGGTTTGTGGATTAATTTCTCCCAAGATAGAATGGAATTATCCTCACTGTGATAGCGGTAATTCAAATCACAGTGAACAGCGAACTCAAATAATGGTAGCAAATCACACTGACTCAGAACTTACTTTTTGTTTTGAAAACAAATGCAAAAAATAATGAGAGAGAGAGTATGAAATTTTTTTGGATGATTAAAATGAGGCAAAATGTCTCTCTATTTATAGCCACAAGATTTGGAGTGAAAAGGCATGAAGGTGTCTTTTGGTGAAATGGCTGTTCATGAAAGGCAGCCTTCAAGGTGGCTGTTCAATGAAAAGGCACCTTTTCATTGGTGAAGTAGCTGTTCATGAAAGGCAGCCTTCAAAGTGGCTGTTCAATGAAAGCACCCTTTCATTTGGAATAACTTTACAGCAGCCCACCTTTGGAATATTTGCATAAATAGTCCACTTTTTAATTTCGTTACGAAAACGGCTCCATATCAAATATTAATATAAAATATTAATATTTATTTCATTTCCCATTCACACCACTTTACCTTCCTTCCAAACCTAACAATCCCCCACATGAATGGGGAATGGCTATATGAAGAAAACATGCAGAAAACTATGTGATTTGCAAGTAAGAATTAATTGCATCTGGATAAGTGGGTTTCCCTTTGAACTTTCCGTAGTGAACATATATCGGATATACTCGGTTAATTGGTAGATTTGATATCTTTGAACCGTCGAACTTTGGTGTATACCTAGACAACATATGTCACACAATTAATCCTTGACCATTTTTGGTTCTCATTGTTGTGTTCGTTTCAGCCATGAACATCGCCTGGTTCATGAGTGCGTAGAGAATTGGCCTTACAGAATTCTCCTTGAAGCGGCTTCCACTTCACACTCACATAGGTGATTTCTAAACGTGTAATCCCGTAGATCTACACTGTTTGACAAACCCCGTATCAAACTTAGATAATCATTAAAAAACGTCTTTAACGTTTTATCCTTGGTACTAAACATTGTCTTATTAAGAGGATGGGTTGAGTTGTTTGACAATGTTGGAGCGGTCGTGCACAACTTTGTTTGAGCTCCTTGAACCTAGATCTTGGGATCTCCAGTCTTCTAGGTAGAGTTACCGCCATGACGACTTGTCCTCGGCCATAGTCCCATTCCTCTTGATGATCTCTCAACATCATCTCTAGTTAAAGCTTTAGTAAGTGGATCCGATACATTATCCTTTGACTTAACATAGTCAATTGTGATAATTCCTCTAGAGATAAGTTGTCTAATGGTTTTATGTCTTCGTCGTATATGACGATTTTTACCATTATACATAAGGCTCCCAGCCTTCGATATTGCCGATTGACTATCGCAATGTATACATATAGGTGTCAACGGCCTAGGCCAAAATGGAATGTCTTCCAAGAAGTTTCGGAGCCATTCAGCTTCTTCACCGGCTTTATCCAAAGCTATGAACTCAGCCTCCATTGTAGAGCGAGCAAGCAAGGTTTGTTTGGATGATTTCCAAGTTACCGCTCCTCCACCTATTGTGAAAATATATCCACTTGTGGATTTTGATTCTTTTGAGCCGGTGATCCAATTTGCATCACAATATCCTTCTATAACAGCGGGATACTTATCATAGTGCAAAGCATAGTCTTGGGTGTACTCCAAATAACCCAAAACTCGTTTCATAGCCATCCAGTGATTTTGTCCAGGATTACTTGTGTATCGACTCAGTTTACTTATAGCACAAGCTATATCTGGTAGTGTACAATTCATGATGTACATTAGACTTCCCAACACTCTAGCGTAGTCTCGTTGAGACGTGCTTTGTCATTTATTCTTTGTAAAGGCAAGATTAACATCAATTGGAGTCTTTGAAGTTTTGAAGTCTAAATACTTGAATTTTTCCAGGACATTTCTGATGTAATGAGTTTGAGATAATGCCAAACCTTGAGGAGTTTTGTGAATTTTAATACCCAAGATTAAATCCGCAACTCCCAAGTCTTTCATATCAAACTTGCTAGTTAGCATACGCTTAGTAGCATTGATGTCAGCAATATCTTTACTCATTATTAACATGTCATCCACATATAGACAAACAATGACTATATGATTTGGAGTGTTCTTAATGTAAACACATTTATCACACTCATTAATTTGGAAGCCATTTGACAACATTGTACTGTCAAATTTTGCATGCCATTGTTTAGGTGCTTGTTTTAGTCCATAAAGAGACTTAACAAGTCGACATACCTTCTTTTCTTTCCCAGGAACCATGAACCCTTCAGGTTGTTCCATGTAGATTTCTTCCTCCAAATCTCCATTTAAGAAGGCTGTCTTTACATCCATTTGATGGATTTGAAGATCATACACGGCGGCCAAAGCTATTAGCATCCGTATGGATGTAATTCTGCTTACCGGAGAGTATGTATCAAAGTAATCAAGGCCCTCTTTTTGTCTATAACCTTTAACGACCAGTCTAGCCTTGTATTTGTCAATAGTACCATCAGCTTTCATTTTCCTTTTGAAAATCCATTTGTAACCTAAAGGTTTGTTCCCAGGAGGAAGATCAACCAACTCCCATGTGTGGTTGCTTAAAATGGATTCAATCTCACTATTGACTGCCTCTTTCCAATATGGAGACTCTGAAGAAGCCATTGCTTCTTTATAAGTTTGAGGTTCATTTTCCAATAGGAAAGTCATAAAATCTGGTCCAAAAGAAGTAGACGTCCTTTGACGTTTACTACGTCTTGGATTATCATTATTTGGCATACTTCCTTTTGTACCTTCTCTTGGTCGTTTTGTGCTGACACTTGACGATTCATATTCACTTTTATACGGATATATATTTTCAAAGAATTCAACATTATCTGATTCCATAACCGTATTAGTATGAATGTCAGGATTTTCTGATTTATAAACCAGAAAACGATATGCCTTACTATTCTTGGCATATCCTATGAAAACACAATCAACGGTTTTTGGTCCTATCTTTTCCCTTTTAGGTTTAGGAACTTGTACCTTTGCCAAACACCCCCACACTTTGAGGTAATTCAAGTTTGGCTTTCTTCCCTTCCACTTTTCATATGGAATGGATTGTGTTTTGCTGTGGGGTACACGATTAAGTATTCGACTAGCTGTAAGAATAGCTTCCCCCCATAAGTTTTGGGGTAAACCCGAACTTATCAACAAGGCATTCATCATCTCCTTTAAAGTTCTATTTTTCCTTTCCGCAATCCCATTAGATTGTGGCGTGTAAGGGGCAGTAGTTTGGTGAATAATGCCATATTCCAAACATATTTGTTCAAAAGGAGATTCGTATTCACCGCCCCTATCACTTCTTATCATTTTTATTCTTTTGTTAAGTTGTGTTTCAACTTCATTTTTGTATTGCTTGAATGCATCTATAGCCTCGTCTTTACTACTAAGTAAATAAACGTAGCAGTAACGAGTGCTATCGTCAATAAAAGTTATGAAATACTTCTTTCCACCGCGAGATGGTATTGACTTCATATCACAAATATCCGTATGAATTAAGTCTAAAGGTTCGGAATTCCTTTCAAGTGATTTGTAAGGATGTTTCGCAAATTTAGACTCAACACATATTTGACATTTTGATTTATCACATTCAAATTTAGGCAATACTTCCATATTTATCATTTTCCGCAAGGTTTTATAATTAACATGTCCCAAACGTGCATGCCATAATTCATTTGACTCAAGTAAGTAAGAAGAAGCTTGAACTTTATTATTGATAGAAACAGTCATTACATTCAGCTTGAAAAGGCCCTCACATAGGTAACCTTTTCCTACAAAACTATCATTCTTAGTTAATACAACCTTGTCAGCAACAAAAACACACTTAAACCCGTTCTTGACGAGAAGTGAAGCTGACACTAAGTTCTTACGTATTTCTGGAACGTGAAGAACATTGTTGAGAGTCACAACCTTGCCCGAGGTCATTTTTAGGCCTATCTTGCCATAACCTTCAATCTTTGCTGTTGCAGAATTTCCCATGAAGAGTGTCTCATTAGGTCCAGCGGGAGCATAGCTAGTGAACGCATCTTTATTTGCACAAACATGGCGGGTGGCTCCAGAATCAATCTACCATTCTTTCGGATTTCCTACCAAGTTACACTCAGAAATCATTGCACAAAGATCTATCTCTTGCACTCCTTGGGAAATAGTATCTTCTACCATGTTTGCTTGACCTTTATTATTTTTGGCATTCTTTGGGGCACGACAGTCTACAGCCTTGTGTCCATATTTGCCACAGTTGCGGCAATTCCCCTTGAATTTCTTCTTTTTCGGCTGATTGTTTGGTCCAGAAGGTTTCTTCCTTTTGTTGTTCTTTGGTGCATCATTTGTCTCAACGATATTTGCTCCCATTACTGTTGAACTTCCACGAGCAACCTTCTTCTCTGCAATCTTGTTGTCTTCCTCGATCCTCAAACGAACAATGAGATCTTCGAGTGACATCTCCTTGCGCTTGTGTTTCAAGTAATTCTTAAAGTCTCTCCACAAAGGTGGTAACTTTTCAATTACCGCAGCCACTTGAAACGCCTCATTGATGACCAAACCTTCAGCAATGAGATCATGAATGATCACTTGCAGCTCTTGGACTTGACTTATGGCAGTTTTACTGTCCACCATCTTAAAGTCCAGAAATTTGGCGGCTACAAATTTCTTCATCCCAGCATCTTCAGTTTTGTACTTCTTTTCAAGAGCAAGCCAGAGCTCCTTCGAAGTTGCAGCAGTACTGTAGACATTGTATAAGTCGTCCTCCAGTCCATTCAGAATGTAGTTTTTACATAGAAAATCAGAATGCTTCCATCCCTCAATAACAACGAAACGTTCATTTCCAGGAGTATCGTCTGCCGGGACAGGAACATCCTCCTTAATGAATCGTTGCAAACTCAGCGTGGTCAGATAAAAGAACATCTTTTGCTGCCACCTTTTGAAGTCAATCCCGCCAAACTTTCCCGGCTTTTCAGCCGGTGCTGGCGCAGGGGGCGGTGCAGATGCAGGGCGGCTGGAGCTTGCACCAATAGAAGCATTTGGTGTACCAGAAACACCGTTGTTATTTTCTGTGCTCGTCATTATTCTGTAAAAACAAAATAATACGGTCAGATTCAAACTATCTGATTTAATGTACAGTGAAGATTTTATATCTTCAAACTGATTTAATGTACAGTGAAGTTTTTATATCTTCAAACTGCAAATAATAATATAAATATTTTAATAATCCGGAAGTTTTTAATCTTCTGAACGGATTAAACACACAATAATTTTAATAATCCGTTGAAGTATTTAAATCTTCAAAAACGGAATATTAAATTTGGAGTAGAAAATCTTTTTCAGATTTTAGTCTCCACAAACAGCCTATTATCGATTAGCAGACCAAAATACAAATTAGATTTCTTAAGATTGTTATTTGTCTGCACTTTCGATAATGACCAAAACAGAAATAAGATGAAGTAGAAAAATTCCAAGCCAACAGTATACACTGCCTGTCCTTAAGAAATCTAATCCCCTCACAGTTACCCAAGGTTTGTGGATTAATTTCTCCCAGGATAGAATGGAATTATCCTCACTGTGATAGCGGTAATTCAAATCACAGTGAACAGCGAACTCAAATAATGGTAGCAAATCACACTGACTCAGAACTTACTTTTTGTTTTGAAAACAAATGCAAAAAATAATGAGAGAGAGAGTATGAAATTTTTTTGGATGATTAAAATGAGGCAAAATGCCTCTCTATTTATAGCCACAAGATTTGGAGTGAAAAGGCATGAAGGTGTCTTTTGGTGAAATGGCTGTTCATGAAAGGCAGCCTTCAAGGTGGCTGTTCAATGAAAAGGCACCTTTTCATTGGTGAAGTAGCTGTTCATGAAAGACAGCCTTCAAAGTGGCTGTTCAATGAAAGCACCCTTTCATTTGGAATAACTTTACAGCAGCCCACCTTTGGAATATTTGCATAAATAGTCCACTTTTTAATTTCGTTACGAAAACGGCTCCATATCAAATATTAATATAAAATATTAATATTTATTTCATTTCCCATTCACACCACTTTACCTTCCTTCCAAACCCAACACTTACAATCTATCAAGTGGTAGAGATACTTGTGAAATATTTAGAGACAGGAGACGGGTAAGCTTCATTATTTGAAGTGATTCCACAAAGGAAAAGATGTGATGCTGAATCTGAAGAGGGTAATAATGATATCCAACGGGCAGAGGAGACTGATGGGAAAGATGACCATGAGTTTAAACGACAGTGCATTGAGAGTTGAAGTTTCAAAAGCTTCCATTAGATCGGATCAGGATGCAGTGTTCTGGTACTTGTCCTGGAGAAAAGGCAATTTGTGGTGAAATTGAAACTTAGGCCTTCTTGAGAATGTACTTGGCATTATTTTCCATAGCACAATAAGCCTTTATATCTTTCCTTATGCTTTTCCTCAACTTTTTGGGTACATAAGCACGCAATAATGGAAACGATAATGCTGTTATATTTTGCCTGGGAAAACTTGAGATGACATAACACTTACCGTTTAAAGCAATCACCAAGCAAAATACTCAAAATAGGTGGCAAAAAAAGTTATATATACAGTCAATTAGAAGCCACTATTTTGCTTGTTTTGTTCGAAAGCTCTGCTAAAGCTTGCAAAGAACTAACCTAAGATTGTCAATAGGTCACACATTAGGTAACATCACAACAAGATAAGAGAGAAAAGACAGTTTATTTTCTTCTCTGCTCTTGAAACTTCGACAGATTCCTTCAGAAGAAAAGCTTTACTCATTACCATCCTCCGCAAGAGAGTCAACATTTTCCGCAGTAGCTGCCACTGCACCCTGAGATGTGCACTACCATTCGATACATCCCTATGCAAGTAGCCATTACCCATTGGTGGCGGACATGAAAAGTATCCACGGTGATGAGCCATTGGAAAAGAAGGGGCGGATAAGGCGCCGTAGTCATGCTGGCTGAAGCTGAATCAACCATTGCCCGCTTCACAGCAAAGGCTCACCTCTCAAGGATCCACAAACAATGCAAGTATAAAGTCAAGGTTCAATGTAGTCATCAACCCCAAGCTTGCTCATGGTCAAAGCACATCTTCAGCAGTGATGGTCTTGTGCTGCTCACGCTGGCAGCACCTGTTGGCTTCGCCTGTGATGAAGCATATATTTCAATGAGAAAAGTTCAGGTCTCTTTTTCCTATTGGCACTAGTTTAGATGATTGGGGAACTATCATGAATCTCTCTAAGGCAGAACCACAGAAGAAGTAGGTAAGTCATTTAAACTCTGACATTGTTTTTTAGTTGCTTTAGGACTACATATATCTGTGTTTATTTTCCTGTAGTTTTTATTTTCAGTTTTTGTAGGAGGTCGTTACCAACTTACCATAGTCAGTACCATGGCTTAAAAGTTGGACCATAATCTGTTCAGTTACTTTTCCAGAATATATGTTTTAAGTATCTGTTTCTCTCAGTTATCTTCTTCAATTTTCTTCATACTACTCTGTTTCTCTTTGGATTGCCAATTAAACCTTTTCTTCATTGTGATATGCTATCATTTTTACATTAAAACTAGCAGAACTGGTTTTGCGACTGGAGAATCAAATAATTCTAACTTTTCCTATGGGAGGTTGATGTCGAATCTGGAATGAATATATGCAACTTCAAACCTTTTGAGTACCAACAATTTCAGATCCCTTTGCAGGTACAAACTTTCTTGAACAATCAACCTTTGAGTAACAACAATCACTATATTTTTGGGGTAAACAAACATTCTTGAACATAAAGTTGTTATTTCATTCGTATATAGCCTCATAGAGTAACCTCAGAAAGAAAGGAGGGGAACAATGAACCAATCATTTTTCAAACTGAAAGAAGCAAAAATATGAAATCCCAACAACTCCTCACCATTAAGTCTCCATTGGCTCATCCTTCATGGTACCTGACTCAGTATTCTTCAACCTTCAATATTCATGTCAAGAAACCCATTAAACACAACCCAAACAATCAAAAAAATGCACAAAAGAGGTTTTAAAAAGGCAAAAGATCATGTCACTTTCTATACATAATAATCATAAAATTCCCAATTCCCAAAGTTGAATAATAATCATCATTATTCGAAAATGCATCCTCTACTTCATGTAGTTTTATCAATTTTTGAGAAAATATACATTTTATTAGATTTAGTACAGACCGTGCTATTCGACAAGCTACATATAGTGGAGTATTATTGTTTCCTTGACAACTCAAAGAAACAATATTCCTTCCTTCCCCCAACCTCTTCTTCCCCTTCCCCCGAAAGGAGGGGAACTAGATAAATTTTATCTATCAGAAAGTTAAAAAGGCATACGACAATGGTTTAACAATAACTGCTACGCCTTAATCTCAAACAAGTTGGGGTTGACTAAGTGTACAGAATTTTCTTTCGAGACAACTTCATTCATTCCATGATTTTACATCTACTTCGTCCCTTTGAACAACATCGCTCACCATAGCTAACAGCCTATAGACCAGTGCATCAGTAGCATGAGACCTCACATGACAAACCATCTCAAGTACCCTCCTTACACCTTCTGGCGAATGAAGTCAATTACATAGAGTAATAAATGAGGGAATTGAAGAGTAGTAAGTACTCACATCGCCTGGCCATGAAAGAGGTAAAAAGAATCATCATCAATGGAAAAAGGCTGAATACACTCCACGGACACATGTAAGGAGTGTTGCTCGGCTCTGACGACGGAGAGGCATGCCATTGTGAAATGTTGAGGGTTATCTTCGTGGACAATCACGACAAGTTTTCCATTTGGCGTGGCAAGCAAAGTGTTGGGATGAGCCAGTTTTAGTTTACGTGGGGGCAGAAGTGGGTGCAGTAGGGGGGCAAGAGGTTGGGAAAGGAGCCATTTTTGGGACTTGGTATCGTACCCAAACAAGTACAAGTCATAAGCGAACCAATACAAGGTATCATTACAGAAGGCTGGACGTGTACTATTGATAGCCTTTAATAGGAAACGAAGATCGGGATGATTGTGGAGACCTTGTGGAGGAGAGCGACATTTCCCAATATTAAAGTTTTCAGGGCGTATTTGGAAGGGTTTATTATGAGGTAGGTTGTAAAACAGCATGGAACCACGAGGCAAGCAGTAAAAGGCAATTTCATCTTTGTCCACGGCAAGAGTTGCAACAAAAGCATCATAGATACGAAAAGGATCCATAGGGGAATCCAGGTAGGACCAAGTATTGGTTTCGGGGTCGTAACATTCACCACAATATGAGCTCCAATCATCAGTACAATATGAGCTCCAATCATCAGTACAATGCTCATTGCCGCCAATAACACATATCTTCTTGTTAGAGGCAGCAGCTACCAAGGGACTTGTACGGCGAATCCTCCTGGAAGATACAGTTTCCCAATCGCTTCCGGAACAATGTTTAAGCAAATCCATACAAGCGTACGTTGGGGAACTGTAAGAATCAGAACCGACTCCCCCAGTAAAGTAGATGTCTTCTTTTTCACCATTATCAATAATGGCAAAATCTCCTGCAAATCCAGCACCACATTCCGGAGAGAGGGTAGCCACGGGAGAAATATGTTTCCTTTCGCAAAGCACCTTATTTGACGAGATCAAGGCTTCCACGCGATACCATGAATATACCACACTATGTCCAAACATATAGGCAACTACTCGATCTGCTTCCATGGAATGTTGCAAATTATTAGCTCCCAAAATTGGATTGGAATTGGGAAGGGCTAGGGTTTATTCGTCTAAGGAAGATGAATACCACTAGTTGTTTATATTTTCACTTACGTCCTATTAGGTTTTCTATGCAAACCAATTTTGGATAAGTTATTATTTGAATAGCTAGAACTTATCGTAAAAATTTGGGTTCTTTACATAAATAGCAGCCCATATGAAAATATTTACTATTCTTTAGCCTTTACTTTTGGTAGCCACAACATTACACTAAAATAATTAAAAAAAATCCTAGTGTTAATAATTATAGTACTATTTGTTTTAAATAAAAGATATATATCAATAATAAAAAAATAAAATATATATCACCTAAAAAGAAGAATTTGCATAATACTATTTTTTATATTTTATATTTTAGTCGCCATATTTAATATTTGCATAAAAAATACATATCACCTAAAAATAATAATAAAAATATTAAAATAAATAAATATTAAATATATACCATATTCAAATAGTGATATATTGTATTAAAATAGTAAATATTAATATTTATTTTATTAGATATTTAATATATATTACATATTGTATATTTAATATTTAATCACTTAATATTTTAACATATGTATGCAATATTTATTGAATTATTATTTTATATATTAATATTTATTAGATACATAATATATATATGATCTTTAATATTTATTTTATATCTATTAATATTTATTAGATACACCATATAATTATGAAATTTTAAGATTTTTATTTAAAAGATACACGATATATTTATGATATTAATATTTTATATATTTTATTAGATATTTATAAAATATTATTATTTTATATATTAATATTTACTAGATACACGATATATGTATGGTATTTTAATATTTATTTGATATACAATATATGTATGATATTTATATTTTATATATTTTATTAGATATATAAAAATATTAATATTTTATATATTAATATTTGTTAGATATCAATATAATTTTAATATTATTTATTTGAGATACGATATATGTATGATATCTATAATTTTTTATTACATATTGTGTATTTAATATTAATCACTTAATATTTTAATATATTGTGTATGTAATATTTATTTAATTAGAATTTATATATTAATATTAATATCTAATTAATATTTATATATTAACATATTGTGTATGTAATATTTATTTAGTTACTAAATGTATCAAAAATTTAGATATTATTTAATATTTCAAATTGTTGTTAATCTCTAAATACAATGGATAAATATTTTTTTATGAAATACAGTTAGTAATATATAAATAAATATTCTTAAGTAATCCTAAAATACTTGCATATCTAATATTTTAATATTTTAACATATTATTATCTATGTCCTGTTTATTGTACATAAATAAATACTAGTAAAGAACCCTACACAAATAGTACATAAACAATATCATATATTTAATATTTATTTATTAAATATACATTATCTAATATCAAACATATCGTGTATTTAAATAATTATTCTCTTAATTTTTTAAAATATTATGTATGTATTGTTTATATATTACTAATATTTGTTTTATATATACGCACACATGGAGGATTTAAATCGTTAAAAAATTTATTTTGCACTAAATATGGTGTATAGGCGATTTTAGGCGTCAAAACACAATTAACAAATTCATTATGACCTCTACATAAATACACAATTATTTTTTAAATATATTAACACAATAATATGAATAAGATTATAAATATTAGAAAAATAAGTAAAATATGCTCTATATATATGTGTGTGTGTGTAATATACTGAATCATTATTATATTATAACTATTAAAAATAAATTCTTGAAATATTCATTTTGTACTTTTAAAATATAAACATAAATAAATATGCAATGAGAAAGGAAATATAAAAAAGATGAATTTGATAGTTATGGAAATATTATATGTTCTTACGTATACTAACTAATGGGAAAAAATATTTTATTAAGTAGCAGTAGGAAAAAAATAATAAAGAGATTTTAAAAAAATAATAATAATAGACTCCTATAATAAATCATGTCTTTAATTCTTAAAATAACATTAACAAATATGAGATCAGCATTAAATAAACCCTTAAATTAAGGGATAATTTTTTTTATTATTTATAAAATAGATGAATTAATTTATAAATTACCTAATGGCTAGAGAAAGAAAGGGAGTGAAAAGTGGGGCTAGGATCAGTAAATAAGTACTACTCAGGTGCTTATTAAGTAATTTTCTCTTTCTTTGGTGTAGGGGCCTGTTTGGCGCGCGTTGATTGATTTGTAGCCGTCAAAAACAAAATGCTGGGGCTGTGAACAAAACTTGTTCAAAGCCCCAGCATTATTATGGGACTGAAGCTTTATATATAAAGTCTCATAACCCATAACAAAATGCTGGGCTGTGAACAAAACTTGTTCAAAGCCCCATCATTTTGTTATGGGACTCAGCTTTATATATAAAGTCCCATAACAAAATACTTGGGCTTTGAACAACCCCAGTTTTTTGTTATGGGGCTAGTCTGGGGTGTTTTTCCAACACTAATGGAGCTTAAGTGTGCGCGCGAATTTTTGGCTATTGTTCAATGAATTTTGAAACGGTGGATTGTCCCCATTGAGCGCGTCCAAAAATGGCTAGTGATCAAATTATCCCGAACTTATCACTTGTACACTTGGCGTACTTCTATTGGACAATTTATTTCGACACATAATTTGACATGTGGCATTATATTTTATTTGAATTTAGAAATTAATTCAAATTTCTTATAAATTTAAATCACCAAAATTTAAATGCTTACAGTAAGCATGTGTCTGTATAAAGCATATTACACTATGACTTGTGAACTTTTATTTTTTTTGTCCACTCTAAATAATCGATCCTAATATATTTGGAATTGAGGCATAATTGTGTTGTAGTTGATTATAAAGTTAGTATATTTCGCCACCCGGTATAAGTTGAAATAGTTGTATTCTTGCCGCTGTCGTCTATAGTTTCAGATAAGTTAATGTTCTAATTAAATGACCATCGTAATTGATACGTCAATCAAATCTCAACAGCTGTTTTATCAAAACATTTCACCTACTGTAAAGAAATTATGACAGTGACAAAGTACCAACTAAATTTCTTCTCTTTCCATTTTAATAAAAAATTCCACCAAGAAATTAACTTGAGCGTCATTTTGCACAAATGCATTGAGCAACTTTTCCTTGGACATATGATAATTAATGGAACATTAATCATGTCACTCAATTTAAGCTCAGTGCATATCAATTAGTAATAACTTTTTACCTAAATGTTTTGTTTCAAGTTAGGATTGACTTAAACATTGTTGTTCGTTCATGCTATAGCTCTTTCTAAAGCTTCTCTTTGGGCATGGGAATAATGCGAGAGAGGATAAAATAGAGATGCGTTGGTAAATCAGAGCCTTATCTTAAATTGTTTACTACTAGTGAAGACAATATCTAAATCAAAGGTATATTTAAGTTTTTGGCCATGAGTCAGTTTTTCCTTTTTATCAAAAAGTTTTTGAAAAATTAGTTTGTCCATAAAAATTTGTTAGTTTTTGAAAAAGCAAAAAGTGGTTTTGGCTATTTTTTCAAGTTTTATTAAAATATCAATTTTTTTTCACTCACAAAATTCCAATTTTTTTCAAGTAAAATTCATGTCCAAACACAATTTTAACTTTTCAATATAATTTTTTAACTCAACTTCAAACACTCTTTTTCAAAATAAAAAATAAAAAATTAGTATCTATGGCCAAATGGCAATTTAAATTTTACTTATGTATACGGACACCAACTGTTACTTTTTTGTTTAACTACTCAATATCCTACTGACTTACTAAGATTTGAATTTATGTTGAATTAGTTTCTGGACACGTGCGTTGTACATGAATCCTATATCACTTAGTATAAATTTTGCTAATACATAAGCGAGAGGTACAACACAAAATTTGAAAGGGAAAAAAACAAGCTCATATTGATAATGCATTGAGACGGATCATTTAGATCACACTTACAATACCAAGTGACTACAACAAACCATCTGATTAAAGTCGAATTCAGGATGCATCAACACAAGGTCCTTTCATAAGGAGCTTAGTTAAACATATGATAACATGTAACTTGTCAAAACTATAATTGTCAGCTATAATCAGTGTAAACTAAAATGAAAGTGCGTTTCAAAGAGTAATGATGAAGGGGGATGGAAAAGTTTCAATTGTGTGATTCACATTTACTGTTAACTATTATGAAATTTTTATAATGGTTTATTACATTAATTAAGAAATAATGAAGGAAGAATCTTAGAAGAAAAGGATATTTTTAAAATATAATTGTAAAGGTGTAAACCATAATTTTAAAAATAAAAAATACCTCAGTAGACAACTTCTGGTGCATACAATCAATCTTGTAACCATAGTTTGTCATCAGTTCAAATATGAAAAATTGTAAAATTATTTTTGAGAAGCCCGTGACCACTACTCTATAAAGTAAATGGCTTGTTTATCATTAGAAACTTGGCACTAAAGTAGGAAGAATTGTCGAAATATCTCTAACATATTCATCTGCTCATAAATTGTTATTGAAAATATTTAAGGTTTTAAACATCCAAAATAAAAGACACTCAACTAACTGTGCAATTAATCTCCTCTAGAATTGATCACGCCCAACTACGCCCTATAAAAGGGACTAAGCGGTCGCAACAAATATAACTCGGTACTTAAAGTCCCGAGGTCGAATCCCACAGAGAACACTCGAAATCTAATTGCTAATCAAACTAATTTATCTAACCAATTAACTTCGAGGTTTTGTATTCGTATAATGGTTTCAATGTAACAAAAGTAAAGAGCAAAGTATTAAAAAATAAATTAATCAAGGATTTAGAAGCCTAAGATTGATTTACCCAACTCCTACCTATGTGTTAGGATAATTCTTATAACAAATTCAACTTGGTTTTCTTCCTATTGAACACTTGCTCCAATTATACAACTATTCACTCCCATGTAATAGTAGTAACTTTCACTAACCAATTTTTCAATTAATTAATGAAGATACTTAGGACTACAAGTTTAGTTCACAATCAGGGTCAATGGTCACAAATCACCTTATTGACAACCTAAGTAATACCTTGATTTTAGGTTGAAATATTGCTAAATGTTTAACCCAAACCTATGAATCTATCCCTAGACACACAAGAATAATGGGAACAATCAATTGGGGGCCTGATGTTCGGCATTTTATGCCTATTTTTCCTTAATATTTCCGCACATTTGAGCTTGTTTTGCACTCGTTTGGTAGCTTGTGAATGTGGTTTTACACTGATTTTATGTCGTGCGTGTGTAGGTTGTTACGCGATGCATTTGGAGCTTTTCGGAGCTTGATTGAGCATGAATTGGTTGAAGGATGGTTGAAGATTGGATTGAGCACACAAGGGCACGACACGAGCCGAGTTTTGGAGCGAAGGAAGAAGCAGTTGGCTTGGCGCCATAGGCCACGCGCCGCGCTGCCCAACGCGCGCAGTGGCTGGCGCGGTTCTCCACGCGGCGCATGGCCAAAGCGTGGAGAATGTGGCGTCCTCTGATTTTTGGCATGCTTTCCGAGGCGCGGGGCGCCCGTTATAGCGCCCCTTGTGCGCGTTTTTACTTCCTATTCCTTCTAGCATCGGGTCTAACTTATTACTAAGGGTTTGGAAACATTATAAATAGTTCTTTACTTAGTTTTTGTAAGGAGTTCTTGACTTTGGAGCAATATTGAGAGCTACACACTTCATTGAACAAGGGTTATTCCCAATCTTTCATCTATTACATCAATTATTTCATTATTACACCAAATCTTTGTCTTGTGATTATGAATATGTGTGGCTAATTTCCTAACGTTCTGGGGTTAGAGTTTTACATGAAAGTTGATTGTTGAAGATTGATTCCCATTGATTGAATCCCATAACGGGTTACTTATTCTTTCTTGATTTCACTTGTATAATTGTTAGAGCTCGATAATTATACATCATCTATGGTTTTTGGGTTGAACTCGAAAGAGAGAATCTAATTACGTAATAAGAAAGAATAGAACTAGTTTGTGAACCCGGGCATCGGGGAACCAATTCGCGGGTAGGATAGACATATACTTGCTTGCCTAGTTTAACTCATTACATGAATCTTAATGCGTGCATGTGATTTAACCCATAGACATATAGGGATTGAAGTAACTTGCATAGACTGTGAAGAACTGAAAGGTTTTCACAGTTACATTTACTCTGTTAGTTAGTGACTCGGGATTTAAAAAGTGGAATCAATTGGATACATCAACTGGATTGTTCGTAACTCTGACCCTGGACCATCCTCTTAATATTGTTAACAACCAAAGTATTGCTCATTGCTTGACTACACTTCTAGCACTTTACTTACTGCTTTTAGTTATAAAAACTCTTACAACCATTGGAAAAAGACCCCTGGATAGTTTGTTCAGGAATTGTTTATTAAGCACTAGTCTGCATAGTCCTCGTGGGAACGATACTCAACTTTGTCATTTTATTACTTGGCGACCGCGTATACTTGCGTGTGCGTTTGGGAGCAACAGGGCCCTTCCAATTGATAGCAATTAAAACATAAACACTTAGATAGGAAGGATTCACAAGTTTCATTCATTGAAATAAATATTCATAATACTTAAGTATTGGAGTGGTTCAATCAACCTTAGAATGGGTGAATTAGCCACTCAAGTTCATGATAGTCAATTCAAAATAATTCATGAATGAATAAATTACCAAAAGTAAGGAAGAATTTAGGAAAAACTCGTGTTCTTGAAGTCTCCAAAGCTCTAGCCTCCTTTTTGCTTCTTTTCCCCGTGTAAAGTTTATAATGGAGGCAAAATAAGCTTTATACCCTGTAGAAAACTGAGCAAAAGTACTAAAAAAAAACCCTTACTTTTTCGCCCATAGCGTGCCACGTGAACTAAATTTCTTCAGGCAATTCAGCTCGCGTATTTGGCCTAAATGCGCTAAAAAAAAATCTCCATTCCTAAACAAAGACTCTATTCCTTCCCATGTCACTCGTGTGGCACACGGATCTCTTGAACTCTTCAACATCTTCACTTTTAGCTCCAAAACTAGCACTTTCTTGCTCAATTCACCATGTTCAATTCCTACAACATAAAATACACCAAATAAGAGCAATTCCGTTCAAAATACCAACAAATATCACCAGTCGAAATATGAACACGAGGCGAAAGTATAGAAATTATTGCAATATCTAGCCTCGTATCAAGAATCAATATATTTGTACCATATGAAATGTAGTCCTGTACAAACCATGTGGATATCTAAAGTTTATGAGGTACTTTTAATTTTTCAATAATTAATAACAACTTCGTGCTTAATACATATCAATATTATTAAGTACTTTTAAATTCTCAATATGACTAACTTCATAATAATAATAATAATAATAATAATAAATATTATATTTATTATTATTATTATTATTATTATTATTATTATTATTATTATTATTATTATTATTATTATTATTATTACTATTATTGTGATATTATGATGACGACATATTAAATAATTCATGAGCTTCCAAAGAATTAAGTAAAGAGTAGTGACCACCAAATCGAGTATGGAGTTATGACCACCATCATGATTATATTTGTTCTTCAAGCTTAACAATGACCATCATCGCGATGGATAAGCAACAGAGGTATACAAGAAGCCACAAGGAGCAAAATCACATAAATCATGTTAAGGATAATAGCAGAAAAAAGTTCATATATATAGTGATGAAATACCAAAGGAAAAGGTGCCACAAAGGTTTATTATGCCTCCAATCTATAAAAGAAACTACATAGTGCAAAGAAGAAGAATGTTAAATAGAAAAGAGAATCGCGATAATTCTAATTAAGAGTATAGACGTTATAAACGTTTGCATGCATCTTCAGTGATTTGCCAATGTAAATTTGTTGATATGGCTAATACACAGAAGTTGAATCAATTTTATTTTTATTTGTTTATAATAACATCAACCCATACCTCAACTCTTTATGGTCAGTTTAACCCTTAATGTTCTTTAACTTATACTAGTTTTACGTACGTGCGTTGCACGTAGTTTTCACGTCTATTAAAAAGCGCGGTTGTATTTAAACTATATTAATTAGTTCAAAGAGCTTACGATTCTAAACAATTCGAACGATGAGTGTTTTGACGTGCTAAATCCATATACGTTAATAATTGTTAATAAGTGCAAAGTGCCAATATGTTTCCCGGAAGTATTGTATAGACAAATATCCATAGAATGTACCATAAAAAATCTATTAAATAGTATTTATCTAAACTACCATTGCCGGATCGATTATACTCAAAACAATTGCATATCTTTCGAACTTGCGTGAACCAACACTTTATTTTACACTCTGTTTGGATCATTGTTAACTATTGTTTCATGATGTATTGTTTTGTATTGTATTGTATTGTATCGTATCGTACTGTATTATAAAAACAACGTTTGAATTGATTGTATTGTTTCCCGTTGTTTAGTAATATTGTTATTGTTTGTTTTGATTGTATTGTATTGTACTGTAACTAATAAGTTTACTAATATACCCTTAGTTGCTCTAAATATTAGATTAAGTAACAAATTTTCTTTAATATAATTTGAGACAGTTTATATTTACTAGTTTATCACCAACTATACCTTGTAAATATATTCATGCAAATTATAATGAAAATAATAAAAAAATAAGTTAATAATATTAAACATAACAATAAGTTCACACTATTAATAATTTAGATAAAAAATAATATTCCATAACGACATGCAAGCAATCATATTATCCAAATATAGTTATAATATAAATAATAATAGACTAATTTAATTGTCCGCGGACATCATGGTCAATAAAAGAAGTTTGCGTTCTTCAACTGGACATCCAATCACCGTGCGACACAAGTCTGCATGTTGACAAAGAAAGATATAAGTTTTTGGGACCATTATCGGTTCCAAACCCATCTCATTTACCATTTGTCATATCTCGCTCTCTGGAATGGATGACATAGTTGAAAGGCGATTAATAGCACTGGCCAATTGATCCATCCCACCTCTCAACATTGTAGCCACGCCTTCAAAAATGTCTTTTTTTGACTTTTTACTCTTATGAGAAGTTGGTGCCTTTGTGTAGACATTCGACTTAGGTGCATCAGGAGTTTGGGGAACTTGTTCATCTTGCCCATATTCTTTAGTAGTTCCCAAGAGGCAGCATTCATGGAGATCATTTCATCAATTTCATCTATGGTCAATGAACTATTACTTGATTTTTTAAAGGATCACGAGCACCTCTTTTCAACATATCTGGTCCAGTGTCAGCATGTTTTCATGTAGTCCTATCCTTTCCAAATAACATTATTAGCTTCTCATAGTTTCTAATTGGTTTATTTATCCATTCAGCAGCTTCTGGCTTAGCCTACATAAATGCATATAAGAACAAGACAACTTATTAATGAAAAATGAGATAAATATCATAACATAAATTTTTTCAAAAGAATTAATAAATATAAATTATTAGATAAACAAGAAAGAAAAAATTTAGTACGTACCTCTAGTTGTAAACAAGAGTAGAAACCTGAGCAAATAAAATAAATAAATATTAATTCTTTTGATGATGAACTTCATGGATACAAGAGAAAAAATAACAAAAGTGTCATCATATATTTTGTATAAAAAAAAAAGAACATATAATATTGCACAAGATAGTACTATTCCTATAATATTGCACAAGGTCATAGCAGAAATTTTCAGACATATAGCCAGACATCTTTTTATATAGAAAATATCTTAATTTTACTCTTCGATATAGTTTATAAATATTCTCACCTTAGCATTAGTGATAAGTCTGCATTTTACCGACTTTGAGCCTTCCTTTTTAGGAACTTTATGTGTTCTTAAGATAATTTCACGATCAATTCTTATGTAATGTTGTGTGATTTCAGGTGTTATTTAGTTTAAACGCTCGAGGCCAGAAACTGAGCGGAAAGAACACAAAAGAAGGCCGAGTCGAGTTAAAGTTGGAGTCGTGCGAAACGGAGCAAGTGTCAAGCCAAAGTGCTGGGCCGCACAATATTGTGCGGACCACATAAATTTGTGCAACATAGCACAATGCTCCGCACAATGGTCCGCACAAGAATGCAAAATGAAGCAGTAACTACTTCAAGTTTTCAAGCATTTGTGCGGCTCAGCACAATATTGTGCGACAGCACAATCATTCTAGCTGAGGGAATTGAAGTCAGCACAATGCTGAGAAAGACCCAATTGTGCGGTCAACACAATCACCCTAGCTGAGGGAATTGAAGTCAGCACAATGCTGAGAAAGACCCAATTGTGCGGTCAGCACAATATTGTGCGATCGCACAATTGGGACGGAAGAAGATTTTTTGTGTAATTTTTCTTAGGAGTATAAATAGAAAAGTGAGGGTTTTATTACATCAACTCTTACATTACATTTTACTCTAAAGGTTTTGGGCGATTTTGTGAGCCAAGTTGGAGACTTAACATCATTTTGTAAGCTTCTAAACTTGTATCTTTGAATATTAATTCATATATCAGTCCAAAGTCTATGCTTGATTACAATCCATCATTTCATTACATGTTGAGTGCTTTGATTCAAACCCTAGTTATGAGTAGCTAAATTCATAACTAGGGGTGTAATTATGCAATTGTGATAGAAAATTAATGGGTGTTGTTCTATTTCACTAACCATAACACAAAGAAACAATTATCCAACTCCCTATTACAATAACATCAAAATTCCAAAATCCATTATATTTAGGATTTCTTGTCTACATTGCTAGTTGAAGACTCGGAAGAGATTAACTAGTGTAGAATAGTGGAGTTGGCGAGGATTTGAGTTGATAGGCTATTCATATAGACTAACTCATCTAAAAGGAGTTACTCTCGGAAGAGGTCTCTTTTCCTCGGGTCTTTGAGTAGCACTTTGAGTATGCAACTAAGGTTTTGACGAGCGAGTTGCGCAAGATCTCTTTTAGGCCGGAAGGATTCTAGAGATCACAATCGGAATACTCGACCATAATTATACTTGTGTTGGGAAAGTAAAGTAAAGACACCCGCTGGTTGGAAATCACTATCAGTTGGTTGCACCCCTAGTCTAGTAATATCGAACAACTTACTCGTTTAACTGCTTACATTTTAGAATTAATCATAGTTTTCATAGAACAAATCATACTTCTAGGACTCAATATTAAACCTCATTTGAATATCTATTTGCAACTCTCTCACTTGACGTGCTAGTTCCCTTGAGAAATCGACCCCGACTCACATCGGGTATTATACTTTGATGACCACCCTTCACCATTAATGGTGTAAGATTGAGCGTGGATCAATTAGCAATTGTATCCGACTTGCCATTGACTTTGATAGTGCTCAAGCGTGGATTAAGCTAATTTCATATTTCAAAATACTTCAGATAAAATGTTCAAATTTATTTCTCAACTTCCGATTATGTTGTTTAAACGTATCCTTTGTTACACTTCATGTTGGAGCTTTGTTAGGCCAAATGCAAATACCAAATAATTTAACGGCAAAGATATGAAATTTTCAAGATGTTTACAAGATAAAGAAGAAAATATAAGACCTAAATATACTGGAAA
Source organism: Petunia secreta (assembly GCA_029990175.1). Taxonomy (NCBI): domain Eukaryota; kingdom Viridiplantae; phylum Streptophyta; class Magnoliopsida; order Solanales; family Solanaceae; genus Petunia; species Petunia secreta. The sequence continues at coordinate 1,653,700 of JARKIP010000051.1, forward strand.
ACAAAACCGATCACATCATATTTTAAGATGTTTACAGGGAACGTATAAAGTAATAAGAGAGGCTGGGAACGTACTGTATTTTGAGAAGAGGGGAGATGAGGTCAAAATAATTATGTGGGTGTATTTAAATAAGAAAATAGGGTAGAGGGTAAAATAGGATTATAAGGTTATAATTAAGGACATGATGGGAAAGTATAAAAGCGTAACAACGCAAAACCACCAAATCGGTTGTAACAAAAAGTGGGCCTTTTCATTGTTAGGTAACAACGGAACTTAACAATACAATACAACGAAATTAAAGTAACAACCAAAACAAACGTTGTAATCATAATAACAATACAATACAATACAATGGGTAACAATGATCCAAACAAAGTGTTAGTTTCGGCTATGGTTTTCACATCTATTAAAAGCGCGGTTGTATTTAAAGTATATTAAATAGTTCAATGAGCTTACGATTCTAAACAATTCGAACGATGAGTATTTTGACGTGCTAAATCCAAGTACGTTAATAATTGTTAACAAGTGCAAAGTGCCAATCTGTTTTCTGGAAGTATTGTATAGACAAACATCCATAGAATGTACCATAAAAAATCTATTAAATAGTATTTATCTAAACTACCATTGCCGTAACAATTCTACTCAGAACAATTGCATATCTTCCGAACCTGCGAGAACCAACACTTTATTTTAGTCTCGACAATAAATGTAAATGTATTTAGTAAGATATGTTATATTGTATCACCTAATATCTCTTTGTAGACGATGTTCTTGGTATAAATTTCTTTGCGACGCTTCGGTTGTTCTGTCATGATCAATACTCTTGTTGTTGACATTGAAATTCTTCTTGATAGTGCGACATGTAGCTGTCCATGGGAGAATACATGTTGCAGCAAGTACAGTCCAACATTGGGGATTGTTTGTCCTTGTGCTTTGTTTATTGTTATCGAAAAACATAAGCGTACTAGAAACTGTTTTCTTATAAATTTAAATGGGTAACCTTTATTTTCTGGTGGAGAAAGTTGGATTATGGGAATAAATACAATCTTGGAAGCATTTTGGCCCGTAATTATCTCAGCTTGTATAACGTTGCTATCAAAACCCCTGCATATCATTCTTGTACCATTACAAAGGCCGTTTGATGGATCCAAGTTTCTTAGCAGCATGATTGGTGCATTCTTTTTCAAAACCAGCCTGTAAATGGAAATGGATTATTTTCGTTAGGTTAGTCTATTAAACTGTGAGCGATAACTTTATCATATCCATTGGGTACTGTAGAAAAGGTTCCTATTGAACAAAATTATGGTTTAGTAAGGTAATAGCAAATTTAAGTTAAAAACTCTTTTATTGAATCAGTGTACTTCTAAATTTTCAAGGCAAATAAAAGTGTTTTACTACTCGTGAGTTAAATCTGCAACTTTACTGGGGTAGGTAAATACATCAAAGAATTAAGGTAGTTAACTATTAATTTAAATTAAAATATAATAAATAAATGAGGTACAAAGATGGGAATATGTTAAGTTAAAAACTCTTCTGTATAGTTATGCAACATGTTGAAGGTTAAAGCTAATTTATTACTTGTACTTCTTTACTTACCGAGTGGATATGTTTGAGGAAGAACTAATCTTAGAACTCCTACCAGAAAAAAGGGATGAACCAGAATATTTGGGTGAGTCATGAATGACATAAAGAAAGTTTGTGGCCTGGAACTTGAAAATTTATTTAGTAAGTGCAGTGTAGTTGTTGATTTGTTGAAGCTTTTAGTTATTGTTACTGCTATGAAATTTTATTATTTCATACTAAATTATTAATATATAGCTATAATGCCCCAGTTGGATGGAAGGAGTGTTTAGTGTGAAAAGTTAAGAGAGTAATAAATGGAATAGACAGTGAGTTTTACAATCCTAAGGAAAATACTGTATTATCAGCATGAAATGGGTGGATTTACTGCTCATAGCTAAATAAGTAACACTTGAAGATGAAAGTGGTATGGTTAAGTGCAATGACATTAGAACTAAGAATTTGTGCGGTTGTTTAAAAAAATGTGAAGATGAAAAAGTAGTAGTTTGATGGCAAACCTGTGTGGGGGGAGGCCATTTGATGTTAAAGTATTCAAATACTCTTCTTGATAGTAGTTGTTTGTATCATTGATAAGGATCAATACGACAAGACAAAAAGAGCGATAGGAGAGCGAGACACTTCTCGAGCTCCCTTTGAAGTAACCCCGGGGAACTTGTCCCGAGATACCCTCGAATCGGCGTCTAGAAGGACCTACACTATGCAACCACCCTCGAGTCGCACCCGGGACTCGCAAGTAGAATGATCGGCTGTCGGTTCAAGACTCAACTAGGATCCGCTAGTGAATTCAAGCAACCAAGAAAGGGTTTCTTCATAAAAAGAGATAAACTCTATTCATCATTCATAAGATTCAAAGGTAAGCTAAGGTTTGAAGAGGTTATGTGAAGTATTTATAGACTTCACTTACACATAGTAAAAGCCCAAAAATACCTCCTAAGTGGGTTAAAACAATAAAGGCCACGTAGGGCTATAATTGTCAAAGCATAGCATAAAAACTAGAAATCCCGCAACACTTCAGCAAAGTAGGTGCCTAGCTTACTAGCACTAGGCGCCCCGCCTGTTGTCTGGAAAGCTGAAGGAGAAGAGTAGGCGCCCCACTAGGCGGTCCGCCCCTTTAGTGGGCGGTGCAATTTCCAGAGAGTGGATTTTGATTAGGCGGTCCGCCCACTCCTAGTACTTCTTGAATTGCTCCCGAAAGTGCCCCGGATGCCTCTCCAAGTGGCCTAAGTGATCCTCCATCCATGGCACTCAAAAGCATGATCTTCAAGCTACTCTCCGAGCCTTCTTCCAAGTCCCTCCACGTCAAGTGAAGATTGCTGTCTTGAATCAACTTGGCTTGACTCCTAGTGAACGGCCTTGAGGTATGCCCCGCATCATCCTCCCCTTCTTGGGAAGGTTTCATCCTCGAAACCATGGCTTCCTCCTCTCCGGCATCACCATCCCCTACATCAAAAGGGGTTAAGTCAGTCACATTAAAAGTATTTGACAAATTGTACTTACCGGGTAGATCAATCACATAGGCATTTTTGTTGATCTTGGAAAGCACTTGAAAAGGTCCATCTCCACAGGGTGCCAACTTCTCTTTCCTAAGGTTTGGAAACCTTTCTTTGCGGAAGTGCACCCACACCCAATCTCCTTTTTTGAGCTCAAGCTTCTTCCTTTTCTTGTTCTTCTTGGAAGCAACCTTTGCATAGGCTTCCTCTAAGTTCTTCTTGGCTTTAGCATGAAGTTCAATCATAGCCTTTGCTCGGCTTTTCCCTTTAAAATTAGCAACCATTTCCCTTGGTAAAGGGGTTAGATCAAGGGGAATCAAGGGATTAAAATCATACACACATTCAAATGGAGTCATGCAACCAAGCTATGCAAAGTACGATTATAGGCAAACTCCATAAGAGGCAATTTATCAACCCACGTTCCGGCCTTACCTCGGGTCATGGCTCTAAGAAGAGCATCCCAAAGTCCGATTTATCACACCTCGGTTTGTCCATCCGTTTGTGGGTGGTGGGACGTAGAAAACAAGAGCTTGGTGCCAAGAGCACCCCACAAGCTTCTCCAGAAGTGGCTTAGGAACTTGGTGTCCCTATCACTTACAATGGTTTGAGGCACACCATGCAATTTTAAAACATTATCAATGAACAAAGAAGCAACATGTTGAGCATCATCACACTTCTTACAAGGAATAATGTGAGCCATTTTGGAGAACCTATCCACGACAACATAAATGCTATCATGGCCCCCCCAGACCGTGGCAAGCCCATCACAAAATCCATTGATATATCGACCTACGGACTAGTAGGCACGGGGAGAGGAGTATACAAACCATGGGGGTTAGCTTTAGATTTAGCATGCTTGCACTCAAGGCAATTTTTGCAAAGCTTTTCAACTTAAACCCCCATCTTTGGCCAATGGAATTGCTCCATGAGAATGGCCAAGGTCTTGTTCCTCCCAAAGTGTCCCATCAAGCCCCCACTATGGGCTTCACGAATCAATAATTCCCTCCAAGAGGACTCGGGAACACACACTTTACCAATTTTAAAGATGTATCCATTAACCCATTGGTATTTCTCAACCTTTTCTCCCTTTTTAAGAGCTTCGTGAATGTTCTTTAGCTTAGGGTCATGAGCATACATCAACTTAATGCTCTCAAAACCCATTAGCTTGGAAGCAAGGGTGGTGGCTAGAGCAAACTTCCGAGAAAGTGCATCCGCCACAACATTGTCTTTCCCTTTCTTGTATTGGATAACATAGGGAAAAGACTCAATGAAATCTACCCACTTGGCATGACGCTTGTTCAATTTCTCTTGCCCTCTAAGATGCTTGAGTGACTCATGGTTACTCTTGATCAGTAACTCTCTAGGCCAAAGGTAGTGTTGCCAATGAGCAAGAGCTCTCACCAAGGCGTACATCTCTTTGTCATACGTAGAGTAGTTCAAAGATGCACCCTTCAATTTCTCACTAAAGTAGGCGATGGGTTTCCCATCTTGCATTAAAACACCACCAATTCCCACCCCCGAGGCATCACACTCAACCTCAAATGCCTTTCCGAAGTCGGGAAATTGCAATAGAGGGGCGGTACTCAACCTACTTTTCAATTCTTGAAAGGCCTTCTCTTGAGGCTCTCCCCAAACAAAAGGTTTGTCCTTCTTCACCAATTTGGTGAGTGGAGTGGCAATGGAGCTAAAGTCTTTCACAAAGCGTTTATAAAACCTAGCAAGACCATGAAAGCTCCTCACTTGAGTCACGGTAGTAGGAGTAGGCCAATCACGTATGGCCTCTACCTTAGACTCATCCACTTCCATTCCTTGGGCACTCACAACAAACCCAAGAAAGACTACCTTCTCAACACCAAAGGCACATTTTTTAAAATTAGCATAGAGCTTTTCGGCTCTCAACACTTCAAGCACTTGCCAAAGGTGATCAACATGGTCGTCTATTGATTTACTATAGATCAATATATCGTCAAAGTAAACGACCACAAACTTGTTGATGAATGGCTTTAGAACATGGTTCATTAGCCTCATGAAAGTACTAGGTGCATTGGAGAGCCCAAAGGGCATCACCAACCATTCATAGAGACCAAACTTGGTCTTGAATGTGGTTTTCCATTCATCTCCGGGTTTCATCCGGATTTGATGGTAGCCGGACCTAAGGTCTATTTTGCTAAAAACACATGAACCACTTAGTTCATCTAACATATCATCAAGTCGGGGAATGGGATGACGGTACTTTATCGTTATTTTGTTCACGGCCCGACAATCAACACACATTCTCCAAGTGCCATCCTTTTTGGGAACAAGGATTACGGGTACGGCACAAGGACTCAAGCTTTCCCTCACCAAGCCTTTAGTGAGCAATTCATCAACTTGCTTTTGCAATTCTCTTGTGTCCTTCGGATTGCTCCTATAAGCCGGCTTGTTTGGGATTTGAACCTTTAGTGAGCAATTCATCAACTTGCTTTTGCAATTCTTTTGTGTCCTTCGGATTGCTCCTATAAGCCGGCTTGTTTGGGATTTGAGATCCCGGGACAAAGTCTATTTGGTGCTCAATACCCCTCAAAGGAGGTAAGCCATCCGGCATCTCATCCGGGAACATGTCCCCAAAATCCTTCAAAACATTTTCAAACACTAGGCAAAGGGTTAGTAGAAAAATCAAGATCGGAGGTAAGAATCATGCCTTTATGCACTAGGTATATGAGTAGTTTGTTGCCATCATTTCCTCTTAGGACCTCGCCCGGTTGCATCATGGCACATATGCTACCGGTATAAGATGGTGGGATTGCCACCAAGCTTTAGGACAAAGGGCTAGTCTCAACAACCGACTTAGCCTTTGCCGCCTCTCTGAACTCCCTCATCCACTTGTAATCATCACTCACTTGTTTGGGAGTTAAGGGTTTAAGCACAAACTTCTTCCCCTCATGCTTAACCGTATAGGTGTTAGCATGGCCATCATGAACCACATGTCTATCAAATTGCCATGGCCTTCCAAAGAGAAGGTGGCATGCTTGCATAGGCACAACATCAAACATGTGTTCATCCACATAGTTCCCTATCTTGAACTTGATCATGCATTGTTTGACCACCTTCAATGCACCACACTCACTAAGCCATTGCAAACGGTAAGAATTTGGGTGTTTTAAGGTGGGTATTTTCAATTGGGAAACTAGTGTTTGGCTAATGACATTGGCACAACTTCCTGAGTCAATAATCATGGAACAAAGGAGACCCATGACTAGGCATTTAGAATGGAAGAGGTTCTCTCTTTGCAAAGTCTCACTATCCTCCACAAACATGGCTCCTAAACTCCTCATCACAACAAGGAAGGCATGGGCATCATCATCATCCTCCATTGCAACCTCCCAATCATCAACCTCCTCATCACCCTCTACTCCCTCTTCTTCCTCGGGTTCACTATCTTGTTCATACACCAAGTCACTCACAAGAACCATAGTTTTCCGGGTAGGGCAATCTTTGGAGATATGTCCATAACCCTTACACTTATAGCATTGAGTAGAAGTAGAGATAGGATTACTCAAGTGAGTTCTAGAGTTACCTCCCACATGTTGTATAGACTTCTCATAAGGCTTCTTCACATCCTTGCTAGCACTTGCACCACTTGCATTTGTGAATTTGACATTTGTTGTAGGAGTCTTCCACTCCTTTGGCTTGCTCAAGGGAGTAGTAGTACTACTCTTGTAGCGAAGGGATTTCTCCTCTTTGAGCCATTTCTCGGCTTTTACCGTATCTTCACATAGCTTGTAGTGATCATTGTACTTGTGAAACTTCAAAAGTGAAGCTATGTCTCGGTTTAAGCCCCCTTTGAAACGGATCATGGCCATCTCATTATCTTCCTCATCCAAGTCTAGATTCATCCGGACTTGTTCAAACTCATTGAAGTACTCCCCAACCGATTTGTAACCTTGCTTCAACTCATAGAGACGTTTTTGTTGTTCCACTCGGTATTGGTTAGTCAAGTACTTTTCATCCATCACACGGATCAACTCTTCCCAAGTAAGATTGATAGCCATTCCCGTCCTCCTTCTATTCCTCTTCACCGACTCCCACCAAGTAGAAGCAAAGGATTCAAAGGAAGATATAGCATACTTGGTCTTCTTCACTTTGGGCATATCATTGGTGTCAAAGATACGCTCCATAGACAACTTCCAATCAATGTACTCCACCGGGTCACTACTTCCTTTGAAAAAAAGAATAGTGAGCTTCACACTATTAAGATTGTTGTTGTTGTCACGGCCCCTTGGAAAGGTTCCGGTTGTCCTCCAAAGTGATCTCCATAACCACCAAGATCCCTCCTAGCATTCCCTCCAAAATACCCATGGGGTGGTCCTCGACCTCGGCCTCTACCCCTATCCACATTCCGTCCCTTAAATTGATAATGAGCATCATACCCATCATCACCATAATCATCCTCCTCCCCTTCTTGAGCTTGTGCAACTTGCTCAAGAGGTTGAACATTTCGGATTGGTCCGGGAAGTGGAGCATTCCTTTGGGGATTGCCCATAAGGTTGGGAATAATCACTTGTTGGGTATTGCCCAACAATTGGTCAATTCGATCACGATTCTCCCTTACCCGTTGTTGGCGATAAAGCAACTCAACAACTTTTTATGGGGTAAAGGTTGGACTACTTGTGCCTTCACCGGCTTCAACTTGGGCACTCGGGGCCCCTTTCTCAACTTGGATACTCGGGGTCCCTTTATCCGATTGGATATTGGAAGTCCCTTGTTCAACTAGGGCACTAGATGTCCCCTTCTCAAGGTTTTCAATCCTCAAGTTCATACTATCCAATTTGGCAAGGATAGTAGCAAGGGCACTCTTAGCAAAATCTTCTCCTTCGGTGGACATTGTACCTACACAAGAAACAAACGTTAGCAAAACAACCTCACTCACTCCCTCACAAGTGTTTCACTCGGATCACTCGTTTAGTGGTGGTGGATATTTCACTCTAGCTTTAATCCAAAGCTTCAGTAAGTTGAATAGCAAACCTCAACTTAATCACTCAACTCAAAAGCCAAATTCACTTCGGGGTGAGTGGAGTTGATATGACTCTATTGGAACGATAAACTCTTTAAGTGCGGACTTGAGCTAAATGAGACTACGAGTCCTCTTTGAATTCTAGTGTCCGGTCTAGGCTTGAGTTTCCTAATAGCTTAGAAGGGCTAGCACACTTTCAAGTAGGTAAGATTACACAAAGGAGTACTAGCTAGATGTTATGCAATCAAAGAAACAAGAGATTTTACGAAAAACTACCCGTTCCCAAAACCCAGCAAAACAGGCGCCCCACCTACTTGCACTGGGCGGTCCGCCTGGTTCTCAGCTGAGGGAAGCAGGCGCCCCACCTCTGTAAAGGGGTGGTGCGCCTATTGAGAATCAGAGAGTTGGGTAGGCTCCCCGTCTACTATTCGGGCGGTCCGCCTACTGCAGTTTCCAGAACAATTCAAACTCGATTTTTCTTGGTTTTGCACCCAAAAATCCAACAAATCACACGTTGTTTCAGCAATTCAAAGGTACCCCAATGTTGTTTCAAGCACAAAGATCAAACCCCAACAACTTTATCAAACCCCAATAAAAAACAAGTAATCTACCATGTTCATCAATTTCAAGCTTAGGGTTTCAAACTTTCAAACTTTCAAAATTTCAAAGGGTTTTAAATTTTCAAATCTTGTGTTTCAACTCCAAATTGGATAATTAGGGTACCAAAAGAACAAGTTTCTAATAAGGAACAAACCCCAATAACAATCACACAACGGGACCAACAAACCAAGAATCCATTATAAAAAAATTTGTGTTTTTCAACTTTTTTTTCTATTTTTTTGTGTTTTCTTCTTTTTCTTCAATCAACAAACAAGAACCTAACTTAGAAACTAACCTAGGCACGAAGCATCAAGGGTCGGGGGTTTGTAGAAACAAAACCCGAACCTTGCTCTGATACCAAGATGATAAGGATCAATACGACAAGACAAAAATAACGATAGGAGAGCGAGACACTTCTCGAGCTCCCTTCGAAGTAACCCCGGGGAACTTTTCCCGAGATACCCTCGAATCGGCGTCTAGAAGGACCTACACTATGCAACCACCCTCGAGTCGCACCCGAGACTCGCAAATAGAATGATCGGGTGTCGGTTCAAGACTCAACAAGGATCTGCTAGTGAATTCAAGCAACCAAGAAAGGGTTTCTTCATAAGAGATAAACTCTATTCATCATTCATAAGATTAAAAGGTAAGCTAAGGTTTGAAGAGGTTATGTGAAGTATTTATAGACTTCACTTACACATAGTAAAAGCCCAAAAATACCTCCTAAGTGGGTTAAAACAATAAAGGCCACGTAGGGCTATAATTGTCAAAGCATAGCATAAAAACTAGAAATCCCGCAACACTTCAGCAAAGTAGGTGCCCAGCTTACTAGCACTAGGCGCCCCGCCTGTTGTCTGGAAAGCTGAAGGAGTAGAGTAGGCTCCCCACTAGGCGGTCCGCCCCTTTAGTGGGCGGTGCCATTTCCAGAGAGTGGATTTTGAGTAGGCGGTCCGCCCATTTGCAGAGGCGGTCCGCCCACTCCTGGTACTTCTTGAATTGCTCCCGAAAGTGCCCCGGATGCCTCTCCAAGTGGCCTAAGCGATCCTCCATCTATGGCACTCAAAAGCATGATCTTCAAGCTACTCTCCGAGCCTTCTTCCAAGTCCCTCCATGTCAAGTGAAGATGTGTGTCTTGAATCAACTTGGCTTGACTCCTAGTGAACGGCCTTGAGGTATACCCCGCATCAATCATCCTCTGCAGAGTCAAAACTAACATATGTTCTGCTTTCACCCGGAAACTTGGCAATTAGCATTTCATTCAATTGATCAACGTATTCATTTCTGCTAGCTAGGATAGCCCTTCCAGTCATGTATTTTGCGCAACTTGCCTTGTCATGTAATGAAGAAAATATTTCCCTTATCAAGCAATCTTCTGCACTATTATCACCAGTTTGTCTGACAACCAATTATTTTGGAATAAGGACCAAATCATCTTTTATAGTTTTTTCTTCCCCGTTACCGATACGCAGTAGAAAGTCACTAAATGCTAGATCTGTTCTTGCTCTCATATTTCTTGTTAATTTTATTTTTTCCATTTGATGCCACAAGTCAGATTTTACTAAGCATGCATTGACGGTTTGAGCTCGGGTAGATTTTGGAACTACGGGTAGTACCTGACGGAAGTCACCTCTGAAGACCATGATTTTACCTCCAAATGGTTGGCTAACATCCATTATATCCCTAAAACTTCTATCAACTGTTTCTATTGTTTGGCACTTTGCCATTGGTGCTTCATTCCCAGATTATCAACTTGGCTTTTCTTATTAATTTAGCGGCACCACTCTGCTTAGACATATTTGTGATGCTTGTATCATTTGTTTGAAGAGGTATCTCGAATCTGGAGTGTGCTGTACGTCTGCCTGGTAATATTGCTGCCGCTACACCACTTGTTGTTGTTGCTAACGCTATCTTGCCCCTCGATCTAATATTTGCGAGTAATGCACGATAAAGAAAAGTTTTTCCAGTTCCTCATAGTCCATCCACAAAGAACGTCCCTGGTCTGCCAGAATTGACTCTCTGCAATATAGCGTTGAATGCTTGCTCTTGCTCAGGATTTAGTTTTGATTGCGCCTCAAAATCTTCTGCGGGTATTTTGATTGCTTTTTCTTCAATTATTTCTCTGCATTCGGACACTTTACTATCATGAAGGGCCTTGTCCAGTTTTGGTATGTCATACTTTTCAATTCTTTTGCCCATGCTCTGTAGGAAGTAATTTATGCTTTGAAGTGTGCACTGTAATTGAGTTGTAAGAGAACTATCACGTGTTCTTCTGAAATCTTCTGATAGGTCTTCATAATATGTCTCCCAAAGCTATCTAACATATGTTGGGTTACAGTGAACCAAAATAGCTGCGAACAAATTTCGTAGAGCCAAGGGCATTTTAAAGAGGACTGCCTCGCGTAAGCAGTCCGAAATGCTATCATCTGATTCAAGCAAGCCTCTTTCCTTAGCAGCTTCTTTAAATGTTCCACAGTTTCTTCCATTAACAGTAAGCAATTGTTCGAACCCAGTAGGTCCTCTTACATGATTCAACAATAATCTCGAATAATATTTTTCGCCTTCTTTTGGGTTCGCTACATTAGTGGACAGACAATAATTAATACATTAAGTTTATCAATTTTTAAATAATGTCGTAATTATAAGATCTCTTACCAGCAACAATTCTACCAATTACTGATCTTGTCTTTCTTTTTTTCCAGAACTTGCCTTTATGGTCCCAGACATAATATACAGGAAACTCTTTGTACAGGTAAGCCCGTGGTTCACTGTGATTCGAGCATGTCTTGAAGTACTCGGTAAGCATGGTGCGGGTGATGTTGTCGCACCCTATAACAGTTTGAAAATTCTGCTTGCTCCAATAGGACACTGAACATATCACAACTCGTGAGTTGAAAAGTTAACAGGTGAAATAGATTCCAATTCAAAAGTTCACAAGATACTAACAGTGAAAGATGAAAGAACTTTATATAGTAAAAGATGTCAATGCAAAAATTTAAGGATACAGCTCAGTGCTTTGTTGTAAGCGAGGTTAAAAGTCTTGTTTTTTTTTATACATTTTACGACTATTGATGAAGGTAGACAAAATTTATAAACATTCTATTTCAAGGGTAAAGGATAATCCAACAGAAAAGTTAAATTATGTAGCTAACATTTTATTCATTGGAACCTTCAAGGTTTTGAAGTTGGGCTTTGAATGGCTGAATCTTTGAAAGAGGTGAAGAAACTAATGAACTATAGAGAAATTTAATCCTCTTACTGTATATAACCATTTCATAAGTAGAAGGCCTGGAAATAAATGCAAAGCAAGAAACAATGTAGTTCTTGTTGGGAATTCTTGAAGTAGATTCAATTTTCTACGCAGTTTACATATTAACTTATCGATTGAATGTAGTAGTGTATTATAAAATTGGTATAACGGGGACATCTGAATAGTTTAAGTTTATTAGAGTATTTTTACCTGCATCAATTCAGTTTTTTAAGTTGGATATCGGACATAATTTAAATTGAGAAAGCTACACTGTAGGACAATGTTTTTTTGTTAATGTAAGTTCTTATTCAATAAATGTCAGCTTAACAGACGAATTACACATAGAGAAGACATCCTTTTGAAAGAAGTACAAATAAAATCAGTTCTCGAAATTAGTAGAATTAGACATATATTTTGACATTAAGCAGTAAGCAATCCTAAATAAGGTACAGTAATAGAAGTATTATTACAGTAACTCACAACCTTAAGCTACTTTCAATTAGTATATTAAGATGCAGCTGTGTGGATACAGTTAAAGATTCTACAAGTAAAACCATTTATCGCAATAAAAGAATTCAACATGAAGTTCATGAGGGTTACCTGAAACTAATTTGAGTTGTATGTAATTTCAATTGTTTACACAAAGTTAGACAGTAAACAATAATGTATGTGGAGTGAACTGTTTGTTTATTCGGGAGGTGCAGTTGAAGACTAATTACTGGAGGTTGCATTTCACTCAGATTGAATTGATAAATTCTCCACATTGCTTCTGGCGGTGACACCCAATGTGCATCTTGAAAGTTCTGAATTTCATCAATGATTCTTTCCCCATCATCAGACTCAATATAAACAGCAGACCTATCATGTCCTTTGTATATATACTTGTACATATACTTTATTGCTTTAACTCCTGAGCAACATTCTAAATTAATGTGACAATTGTATCTACTTAACAAATAAGGGTTGTACGGTACAACCCACTGGTTGTTCATTGTCATACCACGAACCTCTGCCGTCTTCCCGTCATTTTTTCTCCTATAAATTGGGTATCCATCTTTTCCTTGTATAGATTTACTACTAAATGGTCGAGGATGGTGATTTTTGCATTCACCGTCCCGCATGCACTGAATTGATGGGTGGTGTTTTCCACAAAGACCATGCATCATATGCCTGACAACCAATTCATGTAATCGATGTTCTTCTTTGTCAGGAAGTTCTGCAGAAATAAACTTGTCATATTGATCTCCAGACGTTATTTTGTGTCCTTGTTCGAGTATTATCAACATGTGTATGTGAGGTAGGCCTCTTTTTTTAAACTCAACAACGAAGACGTGCCGCAACTGGACCAAAAAAAATTTTCTCGAAAATTTGATCTTTTAAGTCCTGTAACTTTGCCCGGAAAACTCTAACCACTAAGTCAGGTCTGTCCTGAGGCAGTTGTCCTTCGTACAGATTTTCTTGGATCTCATCCCAATCAGGATTACAAGTCATTGTGATAAATAGATCTGGTTTTCCAAAATATTGAACGAGAGCCATTGCATCCATGTATCGACGACGCATATCCGTAGGACCTCCAACGAATGATGCTGGAAGAACTAATCTCTGACCAACTTTATCTCCTCTACACTCTCCAGCCATTATGCTATCCATTATACCTTGCAATATTTCCCTTCTAAAATTAGATTGGTCCAATCTATAGTATGCAAGTCATGTTGTTTCTAACTTAATGTACATGTCAACCACAAATTGTTGCAACAATCGACTACATAATAGTATGATCGACCTTTGCCCATTTCGATTTTGTAGTTTATAGCAGTAGTATTCTCTGCAAGACACACATGATTTTGTCTAGTGCGATACACCTGCAAGTCATATTAACATATATTAGTTTAGGTTAAGAAAATCAGGTGAGATGTAACTTGGTTGAATAGTTTACTTGAGTTCTCCATGTCGAACACTTCATCAGCAGACATGAAATCTGGGATATCCTGCTCAAGTGTTTCAACTTCAGTTCTACCTGTCCTTTCTTTAGGTTTAGGTTCTTTCTGTATTCCTTGATGCCAACCTAATTCACCATTAGGAAAAAGTACATGGTACTGGAGTGGATCATAACAACCATAATAGTGTTGGACCCTATGCTTGTGTCCGGAATGCTCATGAACTATAATGTCTCTCTGAAATGGTACATTTGGATTGTTTCCATCTATCCAGATTGCAGCAACTTGATCTACTGATGGTCTGTTGTAGACATGTTGATCCAATTCAGTAGTTGCAGCTATTAGAATTTGTAAATCTTGGAAACTGGAATGATCCTTTAGTTGGCGAAAGAATTGTGCATAAGGATTTGCACTCAATATCTCCCTAATTTTATCCATAACTTCCTCCGATAAGTTTGCATCTTAAAGTATAGAAATCCTATTGCTTAACTTATTGTCCGTGTCAAAGAAGTATAACTGAAAAATAGCATGGCTTGTCACCATCAGGCATCAATGATGGAAGATCATGATAAATTTGTCCTTGTGCCCTAAAAGTATAAACTCCTTTCCGTGAAGATGCCAGTTCTTTGTCAAGATTGACACCAAACGACGTAAATGCAAATATGCTATTGTATCCTCTAATGTTTTTGCGGAACTCTTTTGCTTCTTCCGAGTCACCAACAAATAAGTCATATAACTGATCTGGAACTTGACTATCCGCTAATTGGATTGACCCACTTCCACAACAAAAATTTGGAGGTTCATATGGAAACCATCGAGCTTTACAGTAAATGCATGATGTCGCAGTTTCTAACTTATGAACACTTGATATTGATGGCTTGTAGACAATATCATCTAAATTGAGTAGCCAAATATTATATATAATAAAAGGAAAAAATTTAACCAAACAAATTTGATATATTACCTTCAGTTTCATACTCTTTTGATAAAGCCTTGAATCGCCAATTTGTTCTAGTTCGCTTCTTCGGTCTTTCTTCTTCAATGTAGACAGTAAAAAACATAAGGTCAGTTACCCGAAGGTGTCTGCTTGATAAGCAACAAAGCTTCATATAGATTTACAAAGCTAATTTGTGAAGGCTCTAGTATCCTGGTATACATAATCGCTATGTTCTTATTTTTCATAATGTTTACTTTTACCGTTTGGATGGCTTTTTCATTACAAAAGGTTATATAGTTTTGAGACTTTTTTCGATTCTTGACAGGAGTAAAATCTTAATTGGAAAAAGAAAAGAAAGTTGCTAGTTAGAGATCCTCCAATCTGTCAAAGAATAATTAAATTTAAATTTCCAGTAGTAAAGGGAAAAGAATGCTAGTGCTAATACTAAAGATCACACTTCCATATAAAGTTGGAAACACAGCCAAGGTAGCGACTTCAATGACAGTATTTATATGCATTCATTCCTCGAAACAGCAAAAAGAATCCAACTACAAACCTGCAATTCCATGTACGAAATGGATTATTTGGTCAGCGTCCACACAATCCAATTGAAACTACCCAAAGAGTTTCTCTTAAACATAAAGGAAATACATTGTTGGACAGTTGGTATTATATTTTGGTAATTTGTCTCTGTGGAATCTATACGGGCAGACTTCAATGAGAAAAGCTATTATTCCACATTCTTCATCATATGTTTTTTACACAGTATTCAAAAGTCACTCCCTGACCTTGGTGAATGAAGAATCTGTTTCTTGACAAATCGAAATGGTCTCCATTTCAATCAAGAAGGACAATTAACCATGTTGGATACTGGTTTAAGAGGAAAGTGGATCACTAAAACTATAATGGACTGTGGCATTATGGACTGAAATTGAGAGAGCTCATTCCTGCATTATTTTCATTTCTTGGGCTCATAGACTCACCGGCTTACCCATTTTGAACTTAAAGAAGTATTTTATTGAAAATGGATATGACAATACTTTCTGTTGCTGATTTGTCTGCTAAAAACACTACAATGTCACAATAAAGGTTGGCAACTTCTCATCCTAGCAATGCTATGGTATGCCTGGTGAATTACTCATCACACTTGCATGTACCAGAATAATCATATTACTCAACCTTTATGTTTTCCCCAATCCTGAATTGCTTCATCTTCCCTGCTTTTGTCTACAATCATGAACTTAAGATGGATAGGGACTAAGTTATGCTTAAAGCATACTCGAATCATAACTAAATTAAGTGATTCCCTAGGCTATTAAACTCTCAATTTAGCAGGGCTATTTCAAGTACCAAACTATAATGTTAATCGAGTACGATATAAATTATAATAACTAATGTTCAGAATATATTTATAATTATTTTTTATTTACCTGAAATATCTTGTTCGGGTGCGTTTATTGATCGAAACATATTTTTTCATCCTCCGAATCGCGCAAGCAACTTTAGCTTGGTCTATATAAAAATAAATAATAAACTATTTAGTTAAGTTACAATTAATGACATTTAACTGAACATAATGTGTTAATTACATTCATTCACTACCTTGCTGAGCCATTTGTGTTTAATAGTAATATCCTCCGGCATATAACAAGCTGTTAATCTCGTACTCCACTCAAACAAAAACAAACCCATGCATAATGGAACCAAATTAGAAACACATCCAGTAAATTTCTAAAGTCAATTTATTAAATGTGCTATGCCAGCAAAAGTTGTTCCTTATTTAGGATAAATAATTTATCAAGGTTTACGCAATCAATAAATATCTTATCTATAAATTTAAAGTAACTAATACTACTCATGAAATGCTATAGCACTAATTCTTCTCTATCTTAATTTTTTGTTGGATAAGGAGTTGTTTTCTCCAATTTTTTTGGTCTTCTTCAATGTTATCTCTGGTTTTATCTCTTCATCTTCAATTTCAATTGCATCAACAATTCCAGCATCATGCAACTCCTCAGCAACTAAACGTCTTGCAGCTCGATCTGAAGCATTTTTTGCATCGATTTTGATAAGGAATGTGAATTCTTTATCCGTATTTGAGATCAGTTTGCGATAAAACTTGAAATCCTCTTTCTGCACGAAAAAAGAGGTAAGGAATGGTATTATAATTTAATCTATATTTTGACAAGGTAAAGTAAAGCAAACAGAACATACTTGAAACTTGAAGAAAAGAAAGTATTACCTCTTTGGACATTGATTCTCTATACGTTTTGACATCACAACCGGTTAAGCATTTAGCCACTTCAAATAGACTAACATAACTATATTCTTTCACCACATCAATCTTAGCTTTGTCCTCATCAGATAAAACCTCAATCACATCTACCTTGAGAAGATATTTACAAAATCATCGACAGATTACAAAGTAAGCACATCTTTGATAGATACTTGGGCTAAAGTTGATCATCCTGTTATTGATTCCAATCCTCAAACAAAATTTACTTAACAATTACCGACTCATTATTAATTATAAAGTAGAATATATTAACTAATAGAATGGTTCTACTGGAAA
This sequence comes from Petunia secreta, assembly GCA_029990175.1. Classification (NCBI taxonomy): domain Eukaryota; kingdom Viridiplantae; phylum Streptophyta; class Magnoliopsida; order Solanales; family Solanaceae; genus Petunia; species Petunia secreta. Next base: position 1,671,057 of record JARKIP010000051.1, read on the forward strand.
ATATTTTAACGAAATTAATTACTTCGCAGATTGGTTTGCTTTAAGATGAAGTCCACAGTATTAGGCCTTTTTTCTTGGGCAACCGAACGACCCCTTAATACATGAGAGTGAAAGCGATTGATCATGGTCTCTCAATAATACTCTTCAAAAGACTGTCCAAAGGAACTAAAAGAGAGTGTGGTAATTGTGGATTTGTGATACAGGGATATGTTATTACTCTACAAAATGTGAAGTACAGTACTATATGTGATCTGTCCAAGATATGTGTAGGGACAAATATTAAGGCAAATGTGGGAAATATGACCCTTGTCGACTACTTTCCCAGGAGAAGACATTGTACAGTCCAAAAGTCCATATAAAGCTTCAGCCATAGTTTTCAAAACTGACTGTTTCAGCAGGATTTAACTTACTGCGATAACCTAAAAGAATAATTCATGAAGCAGTACATGTTTATATATTGGTAGCTACAGTTGCAAAATTTAGAGAGATAGTCCATTTAAAGCTTCAGCCGTAGTCTTTAAAACATACCGTTTCAACAGGATTTAACTTAGAGCGACAACCTAAATTGATGAAGCAATACATATTTCCACATTGGTAGCTACAGTGTTGCAGAATTTAGAGGGATTGGAGGTTGTTATCCTGATATTATCAGTATTTTCACAGGAAGAAGATGTAAGGGAAGAAGAAGAGGGGAAAATACAGAAGAAGAAAGAATAATTCATGAAGAAGAAGAATTTTAACCAGCTTTCTGTTTTCTAAATCAACAAACAAGAATTTCTTATGGTCAATTAAAGCAACCTGAGCCGATGGTTTCAATTATACTGTAAATAAACAATAAAAAATAACTTATAAAATTATGTGTATTACCGTTCCTCATAATCTTCTGTTTCAAGGATGCCACAATGGGGGCACTTTCCAATATCATTTACCACAGTCACTTTCTTGTAGCACTTTTTGCAAGATAAATACCATGGGGCATGCGCGTCTAATATTTTATTTATTTTTGCGTTGACTTTACAATAAGCAATCTGCAAACAAAGTATATAATAAATTGGTTATCTTAGATACAGTCTAAAAGTGTATAATTTTTAAGAGTAGGCAGAAATTTACATTTATATCACCAAATAAATCATCAATGATGTTCCGAAACGTCACCGCTCTCGCTTCTTTAATGAGTTTACTTGGCATTAGAGTGATATCTTTGTTTTGTGCCTTCACACTATCATGCCTGCATTATAATGAATAACTATTAATAACAGTTTTTTAGCAATAAGTCATTGACTGGAAATAAAAAAATTACCCTTTTTGGAGAGCTAGTGCTTTTTCAAACAGTGGATTAATCACTACAGTAGTAACAAATGTAGTAGCAATTCCAGATTCTCCTTTTTGGATTAAAAAATAAAAGGTTAGTACAATGGAGAATGAACAATTGAAAAATATTAGGAGCTTTATTTGTTTCACATATTTAAAAAATTTAAACATTACTGAGATATCTTGTGCTTTTGACATCACAAAGAGCTACAACGGGATTTTCAAATACGACCTTCTGTAGCATATCACCCTCATATTCTGCCACTTCTCTTCATAAGGTAACCTTTTGTCGATCATACCTGAATCAACAAATTAAACATTATATGCTTGGGGAAAATTTCATTGTACACATCAATAATAGTTATGATAGAGCTTACCTTTCGTTTATTATTATTATTATTATTATTATTATTATTATTATTATTATTATTATTATTATTATTATTATCTCTTTTCGTATTGATTTTCCTTGTCTAATCATTGGCTTAACTTTTACCAGAATGCCAATTGTGTCGGCAAAGAATATTAAAAAAATAAGGAAAATAAATATGTAGTGAGGATACATTTTATATAGAATAAGCACTTGAATAATGAATAATGAATACATTGCCAAAAATTGTTCCTTCGGGCAATTGTGATGCCTCTTCAAACGAAACAAAATTGTTTGACAACATAACAGTAGAAAGTTGATCTTTTCATTCTTCTACTATTGTATGCTCCTTGAAGAAAATTTCAAAGTCTTTGTGCATCTTTGCATTCTTCTACTATTGTATGCTCCTTGAAGAAAATTTCAAAGTCTTTGTGCACTGAGGAGTATTTCGGATTAACAGAATTTATTATGCCATTTGTGATGTAATAGGTCTTACTTTGCTTGAAAATTTTTTGGAACGTTTCAATAAGATTATTGAAAACTATTCCTTGAATTTTCGTTCCCTGTTAAAAGGTTCACAGATGAATTAGTATAACAATTAAAACTAAAATAGAAAAATATGAATACAGAAAAATAGTATTACCTCTTCGTCGACAAAGCTAAGAATCCATGGCATGCCTTCATTTTTATCATTTGTAAACTCTTTTACCGCTCCACTTCCAATTAGGAAGACTTTTAATACCTTATCGTTATCGTATTTGCTTAAACTGTAAATTGGAATCCATTCTGTCTCAGATTCCATTGTTAATGTTCTGCAATAAAGTTTAAACAACAGTTTCACTATTGTAACAATAAAAAAGTTATTCTCTAGGAATAATTTATAAGAGATAATGAATAATGTTTACCTTCAATAGCCAATGCTGAAAGCCACCTAGATTTAAGAAGGGCAATAGCAATTCTCTATTCTTAAATAACAAAATTTGTATATACACTAAAATAATTCAATAAAATAATATTCTAAACTTTTATAGATGAACGACTTGAGCTGGCATAGCAATTAGTATTATTTTTTTATAGATGAACAACTTAAAATGGCATAGCAATTAGTATTAAAATCATATGAGAAAATATGTATCAGTAACAATAGATTATGAAACAAACCACAAACCAGTAACAACAATCTCAAAGAACGATGGTTCAAAATATCAACAAAAATTATAAGTCTCAATAACATCGAACAAACTAATTCTGTTGCATCTTCAATTGTATAGATAATCAATATAAAAAGAATGTTCAAAACAAACACAGCGTGCATTACCGACAGTAACAAATAAAGTACAAATACTAAAAGAAAAGAAATTGAATTCACGAGAAGCAAGAGTTTACCTCCTTTTGTGCTACGGGATTGTGCTGCGAGATACCGTAAATCAAATAAATGAACAACGGAGAATATAGAAAAGAAATTGAATTCACGAGAAGGAATAGTTTACCTCGTTTTGTGCTACGGGATTGTGCTGCGAGATACCGTAAATCAAATATAATGAACAACAGAGAATATAAGCTCCTTTTATAGGAGTTTTTGTCTCTTGTATTGGGATAGGAAAAGCTAAAAAACAAAAACCTAAACCTAGTCGAAAAGAAAATCTTTTCATAATAAAAGATGAATCAAAGAGCAAAACTAATTCCTCAAAGGAAAAATACAAATCCTAAACCAAAACTAAAACCAAAATTAATTGGAGAGTAAGAAACGGGAAAATAAGAAGCATAAATCTAAACCAATACCAGATGTAGTAGATAAGGAAGAAACATAAAGAAGAATTGGATTAGGAGCCCGTTTGGGTGAGCTTAAAAGTGGCTTATAAGCTAATAAGCCCATTAATAAATGTTTGGTAACTTTAAAATTTTTGGACTTATAAGCCATAAGTGGCTTAAAAGCCACTTTATGAGAAGCTAGGAAATCCTAACTTCTCAAAAAGTGGCTTTTAAGTCACTTTTTGACTTATAAGCCACTTAAAATAAGCTACTTATAAGCCCACCCAAACAGGCTCTAGGTCGGCAGAGAATTTGTGTTTATGGCAAAGAAGGAGTTAGGCAAAGTTTGGCTTTGACTGTTGTTTGCAAAAATTAATAAATTAGGTCCGAAAATATTGTTTGCGTAAATAAATAAATTAGGTCCGAAAATAATCTAAAATAGGTCCGAAAATAATTTAAAATGTCAAATTTACAAATTTTCCCAACTTAAAACTAATTACGAAAAGTCGGTTGACATTTCACTAAGACCTTCGTATTTTTATAATAAATATAGATATAGGTTAGGATCCGATTAATTCGATTTCGGAGGACAAGGATGATTCCTACTTTCCAAATGCCCTTTTTTTATTCCCAAGTAGTAGCTTTTTCCCTACTTTGACTAAAGCATGAGATTATCATACTCCATCCGTTTCAATTTATGTAAATTTATTTTTTTAGTTTATTTAAAAAAGAATGATATCATTTTAAATTTGAAAACAAACTTTCACTTTCACCTTAAATGAGATGATTTGTAATAACACATATTTATGATTGATTTTAGACCACAAATTTTTTAAATTTTTCATTTTTTATAAAATTTCGTGCCAAATTAATTAGTTTGGAGAGTACATTATTTTAATCTAGTTCATTACATTTTTTTTGAATGTCTAGTTCATTACTTTACCCTTCATTTTGTTTCTTTTATAGTCAGAAAATTCCAACAACATTGTCAACAATCTAAAACATCTTAATTCTTAATTCTAGGCTACTGTTTTTCTTCACTTTCACTCTCTTTCTCTCTCTCTCATCAGAGCTCCATAAGTAAAGGTACTTTTCTTTAAAAATTAGCCATTTTTACTAATTACTCTCTTATTTTCTCTAATTGGAAGCTTAATTCTTTAAAGAATCTCTGTGACCTCAAATGGGGTTTGTCTGAATTGGCTGATTAAGTGAAATTTCAGCATTAGTGTTACTTATTTTAGTTCAAAATTGGATCTTTTTAGCTATATTTTAGTTTGTGTAATCTTAAATATAAGCTTAATTCCTTAAAGAATCTATGTGACCTTAAATGGGGTTTGTTTGAATTGGTGATATTTCAAGATTAATGTCCTTATTTTATATCAAAATTAGATTTTTTTAAGTATACTTTAGTTTATGTGATAAAAAATGTAATTTGTTGAATTCTTGTCTTCTCTTATTGGAAGCTAAATTCTTTGAGCCGAGGGTCTATCCGGAACAACCTCTCTACCCTACTCAAGGTAGGGATAAGGTCTGCGTACATCTCACCCTCCTCAGACCCCACATGTGGGATTATACTGAGTCCGTTGTTTTTGTTGGAAGCTAAATTCCTTAAAGAATCTTTGTGAACTCAAATGGGGTTTGTGTGAATTGGTTGATTAAGTGATATTTCAGCAGTAGCGTCCTCATTTTAGTTCCAAGATTGAAATTTTTAAATGTATACTTAATTTGTGTAGTCTAAATTGTGAATTTCTGAATTCTTGGTTGCCTGTATGCTTCTTTTGCGACAACTATTATTACTCCATCTGATTCTACACGAATGACACATTTCTAGATTTGGAAACAATCTAACTTGAACTTTTCATTTAACCCTTAATCTTTTCGTTTGACCCTTAATGAGAAGCTTTTATAGCTTTTCTTTCAAAGCTATTTTCAAAATGTTTTTCTTTAGCCGAGGCCCGAGGGTCTATTGGAACAACCTCTTCACCTTGGTGGGGGCAAGGTTTACCTATATCTCACCCTCCCAGGCCCTACTTGTGGGATAATACTGGGTATGTTGTTGTTGAGAAGCTTTTATAGCCACGGAAAATGATATTGCATGTTTAAGACCACACGGTTCAAATGCTTTATAACCACACAAATGCTATGGAATATTTCAAATCTCAAATTTCAAAGTCTTCATTTCTTAAACTTTGTGCCAAGTCAAACTATAACATATAAATTGAAATAGAGGGATTATTATTTTCGGAAAAGGGACAAATTTGTCATTGTACCATCTGGAATCGAGCAACTTTACCCTTCATTAAACTTTTGGTCTAATATCACCCTGCCGTTAGAAAAAGGTCTCCTTTTTGCCATTGGCCTGTTACAGAGCTCCAACCCGAGAGTAATTTGAGCCATAGTCAAAAGTTGATCGGCAGAATTAGAGCTTTCTTCTTGAAGAATTTGGACATGTGGAGTTCATCAATTTGACGCTAGAGCTCCATTCATCCAACTGTTGAGTATTGGAATGAAATGAGTCCTACGGTAATATGTTGGGCGTGTGAACAAAAGTCCCACATTGGTAGCTGAAAAGAAAAACAAAGCTACATATAAAGTGTATGGATACTTTTAATGGTGTGAGACCTTCCGTAGGAAATACCCTACGGGCTCGGTCCAAAGAGCACAATATCTTACAATGTTAAGAGTATCTTTGGGCTAGATTAGCTCAACATAACAGAATGATATGGAGGAGTCATATAGTTGTCCCCAATTAGTTTGCTACTGAAGCTAGTAATTGTTGCAAACATAACTACTTTGCTTAGTTTTCATGCAGTGTCTGTTATATTTATCTTCTTTGTGGTTCATTGGTGTGGCTCAGCTGCTGAATTAGTCCAAAAGATGCATTTTTTTTTCTTCTGATTTCCTTGATTGCACAAACATGTTGTATTTAATTTGAATATTTCTGTAAGTCCTGTATTTTGTACTCTGCAATATCATTTGGACCTGCAATTCAAGAGTAATGTGTCTGTTAAAGACTTAAAGTAGATCTTCAATGGATATGTGTTTCAGTTCAAATAATTCAGTTTGTTATCTAATATTACAGATACAATCATAGTATTTATTTTCTTCAAGGCCATGATTACGAAGGGCACAGACTCATTCAGGGTTTTGTGAAGAGATAAGGTGCCCAACCGCCTTGCTTCTTCATCTGCATGCTGAAGGTCTTCTTTTGGTTCCTTCACATAACCATAACCACACGATCATGACACTAGGGGACTTCAAATGATCATAGAAAAGGTTTCAGATCTACCTGAGTAGATTGAACACTATCATGGGTGCAGTTTGTTGCTGTTTGCGAGATGAATGTGAAGATTTGGCCAATCCCAACAGCTCAATGTATAGGAACTGTTTATGCCTTCGATCTGTTGTTCAGAATTTCTTTCATGTGGTATGCTTTGTCCTCAATATTGTTGGATTATCTCCCTTCTTTGCGAACGTACTCCTGCTACTGGCTGGAAATTATTTGGCTGGTTATTTTATTCCATATTAGCTTTTTTAGTATTGTCGTATCCAAAATAGGAAATACGTTTCCTTGAATCATTATCTAGTCCAAGAGCTTAACACTAAATTTTATCATTTTTTGTGTTCGGGCAAAAATTTGGTCATGTTTCAGCAGCTTTTGATTTGTTGAACTAAGAATATCCGTGGTTGTGGCAGAAACTGATATCTAGCTGCTAGGATTATTTCTTCTTGAATTTTTTGTAAATAGAAACCTGAGTATTTCTAAAGAATCAGGTGAGTTTGTAACTTGATACATATCTGCAGCAGTTTTGGCTGTTTCCCTGCTATATTTTGCCTGAATCTACAGCCTTAGGAGCTCTTGAGTGAAATTACTGGAGTCCTTGTGTCTGCTAAAAGAATTAAAAGGAGCTGACAATGATTTTAAGCATCTGGAAAATGAAAGGAAAGCCAACTCTTACAGACAATAACTTAGAAAAAATCCTACTGACAAGGAGATATTCTTGGCAGCCAGTTCCATGAGGCTTCATTGCATGAAAAAGGAGGTTGTAATGGACTTCGCATTACCATGAAACAGCTTTACTATCTCACCTAGACTGACCACCAGAAGTTCTAGCACTTGGCAAAAATGAGGGATTATTGTTGCTACATCTTTACACTTTTTAGTAGCTAATCGGTATAATCTCTTCATGTACAATCTTAGTTTAATCATTAGATGCTTGAAGTAAAGGCCTTTGCCAAATAGGTTGTAGCCATTATGATTATATACTTCATTTGCTATAATTTTGAGCGGTCCTGTTTTACAATCCTGCAGTATACATCATTGTTTAATAGAGGAGAACAAAATGTCCTTCCTTCTTCACTCACTCAAGCTACAACATCTCTTGATAACTCTCTATCTGATATGTACCGCCCTCCTCCAAGACCATTGCCTTATGATGCCGATCTGAGATACTTCCGCTTGCAACGGGATGGACTAGTCTCAAGACGGGAGAAAGGGTCAGGTCACTCACAAGAGGAAACTGAACCACTACGCAGAAGTGATATTGACGATGATTCTGAATACTTGAGTAGGGGAAATAAATGGAATGAGTCCAAATGTGAAGAAGGATCAAAAGAAACGAACTGCAAATCATCGGTGAAGATGTCAGCTAAAACGGCTACTGGATTTTCTAATATCTATTCTTCAGAAGACGAAGATGTCTGTCCAACATGTCTTGAAGGTAGATCAGTTGTACGAGTTTCTGTTGTACCTCATTGAATTTGCTTACAAAGTAGTATGTAAAATTTGTGGAAAAATTCCGTTTCCTTCCTCTTTTCCTTTTGTATCATAGATTAGACTATATTCTGTGGGATGGACAGTTAAAACTAAAATAGGCTGGTCTTTGTCATCGTTTCTTTTTGCCGAACGAGAAATCCGTGATGGCCAGTGGTGCATGATTTGAAATTCGGTAGTTAATGGGCGTAGCCCTCTACCCTTCTCCACTTATGGATTTTATCTGTAGTGGCGTGGTTCAAACTGGTTGGCATGCATCTCACCCATGCATCACACGTTGCGTTCTTATCATTAGACCAAAGCCCTAGGGGTAACGCGCTGGTTAACTGTCATACTTTTCATTTTAAAATATAACTGAGAGAACCTAGTCGCTGTCGTAGTTTAAGCCAAGGACATGATGCAATCAGTTTTGGGGCTTGTGAAAATAAATGTGCTTAATGGGCAAGGGCAGGATTGAGAGAAAACTGTTTTAATACCATACATAGTTGCTTTCTTCCTCGGTGTTATGAATAATTTACAATAGCAATGTTCGGGAATCGCTTGATTTCAATTCTCATGACCTTGATGAACCTCTCTATTTCAGAATATACAGAAGAAGACCCAAAAATAATGACAAAATGCTCTCACCATTTCCACCTGGGTTGCATATATGAGTGGTTGGAGAGAAGTGACAATTGTCCAGTTTGTGGGAAGGTAAAATTTGGCCAATTTGTATTGTTTTTGGTTACTGCTTATCTATTGCTTGTTTGGTTTTATGTTGCAGTTTGAGCTTGTCTTTTACATGCTCTCCTGCTAGAAGCAATCCCCAACTCTGTTGATGGAGATCTTTATGTTTAGTTTTCTTTTCTAACCTGAACAAAATTGAGGACAAAGCATGTGTCTTTTCCTATGATATCTAAGTTTTAGAATGCTCCTGGACTGTCACAAACACGGCTAAACTACAGGCACATGAGCATTTAAAATTCTGAGAATGCATATTCCAAATAGGCTTGTGGGCCATATAAATCTCGAAAACTGAGGAGTGCATTGCATTCACTTCCTTTTATAAATTTAAGGCTCTTTTGACGACGGGCTACCAAGGTGCCAATTGCCAAACTTTACTGGCTTTTTCTGCAGTTGAACAGCACATAAATTCTGGCTAGCTTAATGGAAATTTAAAACTTGTAAACGGTTTTACTAAATTTTTATCATGTACTCCTAATTTGACCCCATCTCTTTTCCAAATTAATGATAGGGGGGTTAACAAAGAAATATAATCAAGTATATCCTAGTGTTCCCATTTATAGATAAGGCTTGTCAAGACAAATTAAAGAACAATGGTAGGCATAACAACAACAATAACTACTCAATCTGAAGGTATTGGAGCCGGCATATGAATTCCTCACTATCCATCAATGTCGGTATTTGAGGCTGTACTGTGTTCCAAGGGTTTGTCAGTATTTGGCGTAATTTCATCCCAGTATTTAAGAGTTGGGGGTTTTTTTTTCTGGATAAAGGAATAAAAAGATTTTTTGATAAAGAATTGGGGGTTATCTAACATTGTGTTCTCTAAGTTTCCTATTGAATATTGACATACAAATCTCCAGAATACTTAAAAGGATCCTAGCAACAGTGGTCTAGTGTAAGCATATCGTCATGACTAAGCCTTGATCCTTCTAGTAGGTGTCACCTATATGAATCCTTTGCTCCCATCTGTCCTATCTTTTGATAAATCTGCATGGATTTCGAGAGATTGAGAAGCAAAGCAAGAAGGAAAATGATTAAGAGGGTGGCATCTATGTTTGATAAACCTTAAGTTAGTAAGAGTATACCATGTTAACATAACAAAGAAAGCTAAGTATTGCTTAAAAGGAGATGTCACATGGGAATTTTCAGTTTGGAGTTGGTGAAAATTATATCTGTAACGCAGCTCTAATTAATACTTATATTTATTAAGAAAATAAGAGATTGCAGCAAAATTGTGATAAAGAAGATGATAAGGTGGAAAGATGAATGACCTCGGGGTTATCTACAGTTCTGTTTAGTCTGAAGATCTCTTGGAGAATACTAGTATACTTAGCTAATAAAATAATCTAGTGTTTGGTATTCAAACAAAATGCTTGTGAATTTAAGAATGGGCACTATATTGGTGGTTTGCCTGGCCTAATTGGCTCAGCCCTTTAGGTTTAATCCTGAGCTAGCCAAATTGGTCCGTGGCTTTCAAATATTGCTCTGAAGATTGGACTTGGGTTGGTTGTTGGTCTTTAGCAGTCTTCCAAGATAAGGCAAGACAAGGCTATGATAGAATTAAAAAGTAGGTAGGTGAACCTAGTTGATTCCCTTCTTTAGCTTATATCAGGGGTTGCCTGATGGTCATGTAAAAGAGCTTAATTTGACATCTATGTTGAATAATAAGGTCAAGAAGGAGAAGAGGTATCTTGCAAGTTGCGGACACCTTGAAGGAGGTCTACGTGGAGGACGATTTCGTTACTTGGCATTCATAAGTTTTACATTGCTTATGCCTTGGGTTCCACTTTGTAAAGCTTATGTGCTAAATACATCGATGGGACTTCTGGAGGCCAAACATTATAGTGGATGCTAATATCACTGTGATATGTTCAATGTGCCAAGGCATATCTATAACCCATTCCTTATATCTGTTGCACACTCCCGTTCCCTGCTATTGCTTTCCCTTAGACCACAAGTAGCAGAAACTCCTAATCGCACAGATCCAGTAGGAAGATACTGGGGTTGTTTCATTTCCCTTCGAACTAGTAAAGGCCTATGAGATCATTCTGCTGCCTGTATCTCTAGCTTGTTGTACCAATATCTTCTGATTCTCGCCAGTTATTTGATAGCTGCCACTTCTTTTTGGAGGAAAACATTTGGGAGTAAGAAAAGAACTGGATGCAGCTACTACCTTTAGAAACTTGAGGGTGTTGAGAGAAGGAACAAGGGACAAGAAGGTGAAAAAACATACAGTTGTTGCTGTTCTATTTTGTACGATTCGGTCATGGGTACAATATCATAAAAAATGTTTGTCAACTTCTTTTTTCTTTTTTACATTATGGTTTAAGTGGATAAGGGTAGAAGGATGAGCTCTTTATTCATCGAGTTTTAACAGTGGCGCACTGATCCTTGGGGTTTTTCTCGGTTATTAGAAAATTAAAAATTTGAACAAGTAGATCTGCATGCATCTATACATATACTAAATATATATTGTTTATGCAGAACATTTTATTGAGATGTTATAGTTGATCCTCTTTTTGGTTTCTAGGAGATGGAATTTGATGACTCGGGATGATCTTTGCTGAAGCATTTCCAGTCTTGGATGACACCAGCAAAAGAAAGGGAGTTAATAAACCAAAACAGATAATGTATAACATCACTGTGAATACCATGCAGCTAAATGTCTATTCCTATAAAGTAAATATGAAATTGTTTTGTCAATATAACCCTGTCAATAATGCATGAGTTTCATATTGCTATTGCTTTTCATGTTCTGTACTTCAACTTTGGTTGGATTTTCTCACTGGTGCACCAATGTTCAGAAGTTTAAACTTTTTGCATTTTCTTGCTCTAAGATGTAGTAATGTATATTTGTAGAGAAAATTGTAACTATTCTTGGTTTCTCAAACGAGCTATATTTTGAAATACTAATATCTGGAACTTGAGAGTGTAGTGCAACTGTACAAGTCTGGTAAGCATTAACTAAATAGAGTTTGATCAAGTAAAACTCATTGTTATAATTGTAATATATTTTTGTATTTGACAGCAAAGTTTAAAAACTTATCATATATCCTGTGACAATGTAAATCAGTTTTCGTACAATCAGTGCAGTTAGCCTACTGTAAAAGGCTATTTTACATCTCAAAGCAACAATATAAGACAAATATCTGGTGTGCACCATTTACCATAGTATTATCACAATCCATTATCAGCATCAAAGTATCCAAAATGCTTTGTTAAAAAAAAAATGGAGACTTAGAGAAAGGGGTTACAGTCAGATAGTTAAACAAACTAAATTTATTTGCTTATGATATTACATGTCTTTATATGTCAAAGATGACTTTATGGTACATTCACAGCATCCAACCTGGGATTATGCCATTGACATTCTGGCCACTTGTTACAGCTGTTATTTGGCTTGAAGTAGCTGGATCATACCTATAGTAAATGAAAAAACATTCGTGTATTTTATACTATCAAGTCACTTAAACGATAATTGAATGCACACCTCTCTGCACATAATTGAAAACTGTACTACAATTGTACGAGTAATTAAGCAAAATCTCACCCTATTTGCAAGGTAGAGTTGCATTCTAGAGGTTGAAAGAATCCTCGAGTTTGAGCATGCTGCTGGCCATAAGCACCACTTTGCTCACCACCTCCCCATGATTGCTGGATGTTGTTCTCAGCATAAATTTGTTCCAGCTATATGTGATAAAGTTTAATCATTTGCAGCATGATTTGGTAGATCCATGCACAAGACAAAAAAATTGATTGTAAAAATGGAATGACACAATGAAACTACACAATCAAAAGGAATGCAATATAAGAGTGCAAAAACCATCAAAGCATGTGGCAGAATAGTTGAGATCTCTCAACTCTTGATCAGAGGTCAGTCAGATTCGAGCTCTGGGAAGGGAGAATTTCTTGGTAATGAGCAGCTTACCCCTTTTAGTCCGGTGTTGATCCGAATTAGTCAGAGCAGTAAAATTTGGATAATGAATGCCTAAAGCAAAAAAAGTACTATAAAGTCCAAGAATGAGCCAAGTGTTGGGTATGGTCTACCATACCTTTCTTTCAAGGACCTTGTTTGCCTCAACCCATAACTTCTCCTGTAATTGAAGTATATGAATAGTGGAAACAACATGTGAAGTTTATCAAAGAACATTAGTAACCAAATGTAGATTACCTTAGTTTGAAGATCAGAAAGCTGATCAAGCATCAATTGTGTCTATAAAGCAGCCAAAATAGATGGAATACTTCAGTCAAAAGAAAATATCCCCTTAAAGTAACAGATCTCTTCAAACATCTAAAATTATATATTCTTTTAGTTTAATTTCGACTGGCATGGACACAATCATTTCTTTATGTAAAATATAATTGTTCACTTATGCTAACAGAAAACCATTTAAATGTTTGTCATGGTAGGTTGATTTCACTACGACCCAAAATTGGTCCTTTATGTGGATTCTCACTAAAAGCTTAAGTATTTAGATGTGATGGTCACACGATTCAAAATGGTGTCAAAGCAACAAAATTCCTAGGTTCAAATCTCAGGACTACCCTTCATAGAAAAGAATTCAAGCATGATCAGCCTTAAAAAAATAATTGAATTTGCACGTGAGGGAGTGTGTTTAAGATAAGTAACTAAAAATGTGTTCTCTCTAAAAACTAAAACTTTTTAATGACTTCACGGTTAAATACTTTGTACTATTCTTTTTCTTATATTAATGGTTTATATATGTGTTTGTAGATTGCTTACCCTGGTGGATTTAATAAGTTTCAGGGAAGAATCTAGTTGAAGCTCAAGATGCTCAAGCTCATCTATGTTTAAAGGCCCTAGTTCATCTCCAAGAAGTTGTCTGTCAAAGAAAAGGTCAAGAATGTTAGCAAACTAGAGAATCCCTAGTATAAGAATACAGGTGCATCTTGTAAATTACTACATGATTGAAGTAGAATTCACTAAAGGCAAAACGACTAGTTATTAATGGAATTCCTTGTCCGTTCTCTATAAAATACTTGTTTGTTACCTTTGATATCGTTGTAACGACTCATATTTGGCCTTAAGCTTCAAGTACTCCCTATAGATTCTTTCCTGCAAATGAAAGACGAACTTGAAAGCTAATAATAAAGAAAGTGTAAAAGCAAGTAACCAAAACACCCTACATTTTGCAGGAATATCATCAAAATGTACCCTTTCTTTTAGGGGCTGTGAACATTTAAAGTAAGATTTTTGGATTTAATTACCTCATTGTTATCTTTGACAGATCTATGGTTGACTTCCAATGTGCCATAGCTACATTTTTGGTACCTATCAAGGGTCTTGACCATGCTGATACATTTGAAAAAGAAAAGGAAGCTTAGAATAGTACATAGTATTGCAAAGTTGATAAGATTATTTACATTTGCAGTTTCCACAAATATATACATAAAACAAGATGTCTAGAAGAGTTATATGACTGTTTTTCTTGTTCATAAAACATTGTAGCATAATTTGATGGTTTAGTTTCATTGAAGAGATGCAAATAGGGGCACAATCAAGAATCACATACTTATATCTGTAAATAAAGATTGGAAAGCTAAAACACTGGTCTCATGTAATTATAAATTAGTATTGATTTCAAGGTGCAAACCTTGGTGACCATGATTCAAGTGCTCTAAGTCTTATCAATTTTAGACACATAATTCACCGGATCATGTCCTTTGGTATGGCGTCATTTTAAGTTTTGTCACATTTAGGAAATTTATGCAAAGAATGCCTCAATTTCAAGTTTTGACGGGCATATCAAAAGTTGTGAACAATCTTGTCGCAGCAACAGATTAACAAAAGTTTATATATTTGTACAAAAATTTTATCGAATCGCCAAAACTCAAAACCACTTTTTAAAACTTGCAAAGTAAATTTGCAAGTCACTAAAAGTTGAGATCAATAAATGGACTTTTGGTGGACAAAGCCCTAAGGGCATCAATGTTTGGCTAATATTACATGTTAAATTTACAACACTTTCATTCAACTAACCAAATATTCTCTACTTACACTTTGAACAGCACCTGAATGCAAATTAGTTATACGTCTGATGTCCCAAAACTTTCCATGGACAAGACGTGATTAAGGAATCTGTACTAACATGCAAAGTGGAGAGAATTGTTTCTCAAATTGATGATTTGGCGGTAGCTTATTTCTAACTCCAAATCTTGAGGAACAATGTTTTATCTGGTTATTTCAAGGTATTTGGGAGGTACACAAGTCCTACTTATCTAGCCCTTTATTCTTTTTGTCTTGAAAGAATAAATTAAAATACATACACACAAAAGATAATTATGATATATTTTAACAAGAATTTAAGTTATGTATATTAACAATATAAAATAATTTATGTTATCAATGCTCTTTAACTAGGTTTTACTTGTGTTATCAATGCTCTTCAACTAGGTTATAGCAAGATGCTTCTTTATTCTTTCCAACTTAAATATATAACACTTTTGTTTGTGACAGGTTAGAACATGCATTGTACTGTACATCATGTGTTATACTATTATCACCCGACCAAAGCCCTTAATTAGCTAAGATATGCATGATGCAACTATGAGCCCGTTTGGGTACCAAACATAAGCATATATGTTTTAAGTACATAAGTGCTTATAAGTTTATAGCTTTTTGAGTTACCAAACATCCATTAATAAACTTATTATAAGCATATATGTGCTTTTAAGTCACTTTTAAGTGTACCCAAACGGGCTCTAAGTGTATCCTACTTATATTTATGTTTCTTTGTTGGAAATCCAAGAAAACCCTTGCCATACATGTAAAAACTGAAAAAAGAAAACTTTAATACTCCAACTAGAAAGTTGATTACTCAAAAAGTAAGCCATTTGAAAGAACAAAGAAATGATGGTCATATAAAACAAAGAGCTCAAATTCAGATCAGACACAGACACGTATATTGAAGAGGAATATCCTTATTTAAAAAGTTATGTCATTCTTGAAAAGATTTATTCAATCATAATCCTCATACATCAACTCATCAAAATTCAATAAAGGGGTGTGTGTAAAAGACTGAGGAACAATGTTTTATCTGGTTACTCCAATGTATGTGGAGAGGTATAACAGGTTTTGAAAAGTAAAGGTAATCTGCAGATCTGTGGGTACTGCTATTCTTCCCTAACCACTCCTTTTGTTCGAAGAAACTAAGAATACACAAGAATGTCAGCATATTTGATCATAGACTTTAACTTAGTGTAGAATTTTTTTTACTATCAAATAAAGGATGTCAAATTTAGACAAGATGTCCTTGTGTCTCCTGCTCACTATTCTTTTTCTTCCTTCTGATATTTTTTGGTAGAAACAACAACAACAATACTCGGTGTAATTCAAGTGGAGTCTAGGGAAGGTGAGGTGTACTCAAACCTTACCCTACCTCGAATGAAGTAGAGAAGATGTTTTCGATAGACGACCTCGATTCAAGCTTTTTTTTTGGTAGAAACAGTTAGATGAAAACCCTTCCAAGTTCCGTTAATACATTTTAGTAAACAGAAAGAAATGAAAGAAAAACGTACGTTAAAAATTTGATTTCTTTGAGCTGAATTAAGTCATTGAACAAAAATACTCCTATCAGACAGTAGCAACAGTAAATATTTTATGGTCTCTAGTTATTATTCCATTTGAAAAATTTTGGGTTGAAAAAATGAACAGCTAAAACCTATTTTGCACTTGGAAAGATCCAAGAAAATCTTCCAATACATCATATAGAAAATAGAAAAATAAAGAGTTGAAAGAGTAAATATTTTATGATCAATAGAAAACAGATAGCTCAAAATTTTCAGATCTCACAAAAACACACACACAAACATGTATATTAAAACATTTTTGTTAACTGTGATCAGCTAAAAACCCAATTTTGCATAGGGAAAGATCCAAGAAAAACCTTCCAATAAGAAAAAAAACCAAACTTTATATAAGAAAGTTCATAACTTTGAGCTGATTTAAGCCATCGTAACAAAAGTCTTGGTTTTTTTCAAGTCGAGATCGGCTATATAAATCGTCGCAACACCATTTAAGTCACACATCTCAAACAAATATTATACAAAATATATAGCTCAAATTTTTCAGATCTCACAAAAAACACATAAATAACACTTTTGTTAGAGATCATCACAGTTAGATGAAAGATCCAAGAAAATCCTTAAAACATATATACAGAAACTTTACATAACAAAGTTGATAACTTTGAGCTGATTTAAGCCACTTAACAAGTCGAGGTCGGCTACATGAATACTCGCAAATCAAATATTCAGATCTAACAAAAGACACATATAAAAATAATGAAAGGGAGTATAAAGAATAGTACTTGGAAGTGCTGGAGAACTCATAAAGTTTGCCACGATTAGAGAAAATGATAAGAGCAACTTCAGCTTCACAAAGTACAGACAATTCATAAGCTTTCTTAAGGAGTCCATTTCTTCTCTTTGCAAAAGTAACTTGTCTATTAATCTTGTTTTCTATCTTCTTCAACTCTACTCTTCCTCTTCCCATTTTTGTTATTATAACAACCCCTTTATCTTTTTCTTGCTAATTTGCTAGTACTACTTGATCCTTTTTCTCTTCTTAACCAAAATTGTGAAAGAAATGTAGAAACTGAAAACCCTAGTAGCTAGAGAGAGAAAGAGAAAAAGGTGTACTAGCATCCAATGTAGCTTTACTGGTGCATACACACTCAATATATTTAGGATTTATCTTATACGGTTGCACTTTATGTGTCGTAGTTTGAGTCGGCACGAGTTGAAGATGAAAAGAAAGATTTGTGGTCTAACATTATCATTTCACTAAGGTAAAGTAGGATTTTGAAGTTAAATGTCCCAATATTAGAAAGCTGTCATTTTCTTCGGAACGAATTAATAAGAAAATATTATCGCATAAATTGGTATGAAAAGAGTATTCACTTTGTTAGTGTAAAGAAATTTTTACATGATTGGTGTAATTCAACCTACATAGTGTTATTTTTAGTTACATTCGAAGTGAGCAAATAATAGCAACAAAAGTTACTTACCCTTAGTTCTGAACAGATTATGATCGGCTGTATGAATCCTCACTAATATATATATATATACCTTTTATTTTTGCACTATCTATTTATAAAATTTTATAAGTTTTATGGTAAAAACATAAATATCGCTATTAGATTGAACTTCTGTTTTTATAGTACCTTGACCAGAGAACATGTGTTTATATATGTCATGTGAACATATTTTATTTTTAGTCCGTTCAAAAAAGAATTACAACTTTCTAAATTTAAAAACAATTTAGCTTCAAATTTATCATTGTAGTCACACAAATACCACTGACTTATTTTAGATCATGAGTTTAAAAATCTGCCTTTCTTATTAAACTGTGTCAAGTCAACGAGTTCATAAAAATTGAAACAGATGGAGTATTTTTCTTAAAAGCAATGTAAATTGTGGTTTGCTTTCCTAATTTTTTTATCCTTATATCCTTCTTTACTCATTTGCCATTTTTAGTAACCTTTGGATTAGCTAGGGTTTGGTTCTTGTTCCCACTTTGAAATATGATTTGGACATTCGAATGACATATATCTAACCTAATTACAGCGCGTGAAGACCACGCTGCATGGTTATTCGTTGTTTGAGAGACACGCTTACGGTGGAAGGGTGGTGTTTTAGTTGCCAGCTTGTTAATCCCATTGGGAGAAATTAAGAAAATGTAAGAGCCTATTAAAACGGGGGACTACGTGTCCATATATTAGTGGCTTAAACAAAGATATTATGTAGTGGCACGAATTTTCAAAACAATTAATGACTTTAAAATGTAGGTAAAGTGCGTTCGGGTTTACGTAAGATGAAATTGAGAGTACGAATAATGAATGCGATCATATTCTAACCATGATTAAGTAAAAACAATTTATAAATATGCCGGGACAAATATTTTGTAGACATTTATTTGGTGTAAATAGCAGATGCCGAGGGGGTAGAGCGATCGGGACTGACGAGTTTCTAGTGGAATTTTGAAAAAGCACAGGCAGAACAGGCATGGGGTAGCTAACCGAGTTGTTTGAGATCATCCTTCAGACCGTCAAAATACCCGAAGAATTGAGGTGGAGTACCATGATACTGTTGTATAAGAACAAAGGTGATATTCGAAATTGCAACAATTAGAGGGGTATCAAACTACTAAGTCATACTATTAAAATTTGGGATACAGCTGGTAGTGAAGAGGATGGGGAGGATATAGAGAATTAGTTCTAAGTAATACCTGGATGATCGACTACAGAAGCTATCCATCTTTTGCGGATGTTGGTTGAGCAGTATAGGAATTAAAAAAAAAAGACTTGCATATGGTGTTCATTGATCTAGAAAAGGTTTATGACAAAGTCCCAAGGGAGTGTTGAGGAGATGCTTTGAATCTAAATGTGTACCTATGACATACATTAGGGCGATTAAGGACATGTATGATGGAGCCAAAACCTGAGGGGAAACAGTGGGAGGAGACTCATAATACTTCAAAGTCAAGTGGGGTTGCATCAGGGGTCAGCGCTTAAGCCGTTTTTATTTGCTCTGGTGATGGATTATTTAACTGAGAGTATTCAAAGGGACATTTATTGGTGTATGTCATTTGTAGATAATATAGTTATGGTCTCCAAAACTCACAGCAGAGTTAATGATAAGCTGGAGGTTTAATTTAGAGATAAAATCTAGAATGTTTCAGGCCGAGCAGGATAAAAATAGAGTATATGGAGTGCAAATTTAATGGTGCATCTCATGTGTTTGAGAGTACGAATAATGAATGCGATCATATTCTAACCATGATTAAGTAAAAACAATTTATAAATATGCCGGGACAAATATCTTGTAGATATTTATTTGGTGTAAATACTAGATGCAGATGAATTTTTACTGAATGAGGCGATCGTAAAGAGGTTAAGGATGCAATTCGTAAGATGAGAGGGGGTAGAGCGATCAGGACTAACGAGTTTCTAGTGGAATTTTGAAAAAGCGCAAGCAGAGCAGGCGTGAAGTAGCTAACTGAGTTGTTTAAGGTCATCCTTCAGACCGAAAAAATATCCGAAGAATTGAGGTGGAGTACCATGATACTGTTGTATAAGAATAAAGGTGATATTCGAAATTGCAACAACTAGAGGAGTATCAAACTACTAAGTCATACTATTATAAATTTGGGAGACAGGTGGTAGAGAAGAGGATGTAGCATTCACTACAAGAAATATGCCATTTAGCGAAGGAAAATTTGGTCGTTAAAAGTATCAATCCGGTCGCTATAGACTATGGGTGTCAAACGGGTAGGGGTCTACCCGTCAAAACCCGGACCCGGACTCATTAAAACCCTACCCCACCCGGACCCGCAAAAACTCGGACCCGGAGACCCCCTAAAATACCCCTACCCGAACGGGTTTTTTTTTCCTTAACAAATACCCGTATCCGTTAAGACCCGTCAAAATTATGGGGTATTAATGGATATACCCGTACCCCCGTTAAAATAAACTGAGTAATAAAACTTGTACGTGGAGAGAAATGTATACACAAGTTTTCCACTCATGGTTTAATTTGTTTTGTGTCCATATTGTTAGTAGTGAAATATGTTCAAGAGAAACAAATTATTTATTTAATTAAAAAAATACTTTATATTCCATAATAAATCAACACTTTGAAGTTTGAATATATATTACTCTAATATGGTATAGAATTTCAACTATTAATTTTGATATATACCTTAGAAAATAAGCTACTTGGAGTCGGACAAAGTAATTATGGGATCGTATTTATTAGAAAATATAATTATTTAATTCACTACATAAAATATTTTGAATTACATGTCGTCGCATACAACTAATTGTATCAGAAAGTGCATTTAGCCAAGGAAGACAAATGATAGGTGATACCCGCCACTCTTTGGGTAATAATGCTTTGGACGTTCTAGTTTGTTTACGAGACTGGATTAGATCGGAGCGAAGAAATCAAGGAATTGAAGACTCACTAGAACAAGATGATAACCTTGAAGAAATTCTATTAAGTGATCAAGCACCATCAATGGCACCTACACCGGAGTATGATGGAAATGACATGGAAGAAATTACACAAAGAATTAGGCATATTTAAATTTGTAATTTGAATTTTCATTATAGTTTTGATGTAGCACTTTTTAAATTTGGAAGTTTAATATTTAAGACTTTAATAGTTCAAGTATCTTAAATAAAGTAACTCTTTGAGTTTTTCCTATTGATCTTTTTTTAATTTGTTTTAAGTATTTAAAATAATATTATTATAAAAAAAAAAAAAAACCCGTAGCCAAACCCGATTTGTTAAGACCCGAACCCGTACCCCTACCCGCTAAGACCCGAACCTGCACGGGTTTTTTTTTTTCTAGCCGAAACCCGTATCTGTTAAAAACTCGTAATTTAAACCCGTACCCGGACCCGTACCCGTAACCTACGGGGTTACAATTTTACAACCCGAACCCGGACCCGTATACCCGTTTGACACCCATAATAGACCAACAACGACGGGAAAAAATCTGGTCGTCACCGGTCGTTATAGGCCTTCACGTTAAAAGTTAACGACCGGATTTGGGACCTGTTACTAAAGATCCTTTTACGACAGCACAATACCGGTCGTTGTTCTTCAATTTTAGCGACTAGAATTTCCCTTCGCTAATCACAAAATCCAGTCGCTAACTCTCTTCAAATGGCAATCACAAATTTGGCCGTTTAGTGATTGTAACAACTGATTTTCCTTTCGTTAATTGTATTCACTATAAAACAAAAATACTTTCTTACTGTATCGAATGTAATACGCTTTCAGACACATATACATACAAATATGAAAATGTACTATATATTCAATACTCAAATAATTCCATCATTAATTATAAACAAATAAACCATCACATTACTAAAAAATATCCATCCAAATTGTATGACGTCAATCCTAAAAAGATTAAATGCTGCGGCCTATGTACAAACAATATCCTTACAAAACCAAAAACATATTCTTCTTCAACATACTCTGCACTTTCTTCGAGACATGTTCTTCGGACTTCAAATTCTTCATCTGTTAAAAGAACAATGTCATGTCAGTTTGGTGAAAATACTTACACTAGCTACTTTGTTTAAAAAATAAACTCACTTATTTTATTTGAAAAATTGGGGGTAACCGACACTTTTCTATTTTATTTTATTTGCTTATACCGTCAGGAAATTATAGTTTTTTAAGACCAAATATCTCCCTTCGTTATTGTCAACCTAAAAATTGAACTTAATGATCAGAGAAAAAGTCGGCCATTATAGACATGCTTACAATGACTGGATTTACGTCTCGTCGTTAACAGATGGTCGTTAAAAGGCCAATTTCTTGTAGTGATTCGAGAATTAATTCTAACTAATATCTGGATGATCGACTACATAAGCCATCCATCTTTTGAGGATGTTGGGTGAGCAGTATAGGAATTTAAAAAAAAAGACTTGCATATGGTGTTCATTGATCTAGAAAAGGTTTATGACAAAGTCCCCAAGGGATTGTTGTGGAGATGCTTTGAATCTAAATGTGTACCTATGGCGCATACATTATTAGGGCGATTAAGGATACATATGATGGAGCCAAAACCTGAGGGGAAACAGTGGGATGAGACTTATAATACTTCCAAGTCAAGTGGGGTTACATCAGAGATCAACGCTTAGGCCGTTTTTATTTGCTCTGGTGATGAATTATTTAACTGAGAGTATTCAAGGGGACGTTCATTGGTGTATGTCATTTGTAGATGATATAGTTATGCTCGCTCACAACAGAGTTAATGATAAGCTGAAGGTTTAATTTGGAGATAAAATCTAAAATGTTTCAGGCTGAGCAGGATAAAAATAGAGTACATGGAGTGTAAGTTTAGTGGTGCATCTCATGAGTTTGAGGTGGAAGTGACATTTCATATACAAGTCTTCCCCAAGAAAGGTAGTTTTAAGTATCTTGGATATTCTAAGAAAATGGAGAGATTGACAAGGATGTTGACACACATCGTATATGATCGGGATAGATGAAATGAAGGCTCGCTTTCGGAATCCTATGCGATAAGAATGTGTCACCTAGACTTGCATGCAAGTTCTATAAGCCGTTAGACCAGCTATGTTGTATGGAGAGAAGTATTGGCGAATCAAGAATACACGCATTTAAAAGATGGGCATAACAGAGATAAGAATGCTTAGATCAATGTATGGGCATAATAGGATGGAAAAAATTATGAACAATGTCATATGTTACAAAGTGGCCTGTGGTAGACAAGATGCGAGAAGAGAATGAGTTTATATGTTCTAGTTAGGAGGTACGAGGGGTTGACGATGTTGGGTCTACAGAGAAGTAGAGGTAGGCTGAAGAAGAATTGTAGCGAAGTAATTAGATAGAACATGGCTCACTTCAACACTACCGAGGATATGACCCTAGATAGGAGAGCATGTAGATCAAAGATTAGGGTAGAAAGTTATTAGATAGATTTGCGCGATTCCAGGCATAGTAACATTATTATTATTCATATATATACTACTTCTCTTTTACTCTTCACCTTTGTTACTATAGTTGTCTTGTGTTTACCTCGTTTTTTTCCAGCTTTACCTCGGTTATCTTTAGTTTTTATGTCAACGTTCTCATTACAATGGTATTCTCATCTTTTTCTTTTTGAAGATTTTTTTTTTTTTTTCGGGTCTATCGGAAATAGCTTTTCCACTTTGGTGGGGGTAAGGTTTCATACATCTTACCCTCTCCAGACCCCACTTGTGAGATATCAATGAGTATGTTGTTACGTTGTTGTTTTTCGTCGGTATAAATAAGTTTTTACACTGTCAGGTCACCCAAGAGATATTCAAAAGCTGTAAGCCTCTACAAAAAGTGAAATTCATAATCCAAAAGCAAGGCAGGTTATCTGCTACATCGTACAACTAGTAAATGCGACATAAATTGTGTCTTCCACAACAGAAAGTTGGAGGAAGTTAGCTTCATAGGCAGTTGATGAGCAAGGTTTGGAGAGGGCATGGAAATCGAAGATGGTGTGGTTGATGATGAAGTGGTGTCTGCCATGATCAATACTGGTTAAAAAAAAAAAAGGACGAAGGAAGATGCTTCCTTACGTTATGAAAGTTAGTAGTGTGGGTTGATTAAACCTCTTGGGGCTCTGATACCATGAAAGATTCTTTCATTCAACGGAACTAATAATGAATTACAACAAATATATATATATATATATATATATATATATATATATATATATATATATATATATATGACATTCCAGAATACATAAGACTTCTATCCCTATAGGTAATGCTATCAATAGAAAACCAATTCCAATAAGGAAGCTCCCAATGTAGAGTTTGAGGTTGATTAGGAATCATCCTTTACATATCATACTTGTTTTTACTACATTAACAATGTATATAGTATATAACTTATACTTTATGTTCAATTATACTAATGGTGTAAAAATATAACGCCCTACAACATGTGGTTTATATCTTAAAAATTCCTTGATTACAATAGACAATACAAAAAATGGGTTTCGAGCGTTGAACTTTGCGATGGATCATCATATATAGCTGCAAGGATATTATCAGGAGAGTAAAGACGGAATAAGGCAGTAGTGACAGAATCACGGTTCAGTAACGAAAACGTCCCGTTACGGCTTTCAATTTTTTTTCGTAGTGCGAGATTTCCATATTATAAAATTTGATTTTATTTTATTGCATAATATTCTTTATATCATTAGTGCATAAGATTTAAACTAATAATTAAAAGAAAAGTACATTTGATTTGGTAATAGGAGTCATCTTGTTGGGGTTTAAGGGGATTTATATCATTAGTGCATAAGGTTTAATGAATTATGTTTTGCGGGATAGTATACACTATACAGCATCAGAGGGTTGCCCATAAGTATTTTTTACCTTTTTATATAAAAATATTTAAAAGAATGTTTGGCCATGAAGCTTTTCTAGACTTTTTCAAAGGAAAATAAAAAAGCGATCTTGCTTTTTCCACTCAACGTTTTTTTTTTTAAAAAAAAGTAATGTATGTTAAAATACAATTTCAATTTTCAAATACGATTTTTCAATTCTAGTTCAAAACTCATTTTCAAATATTTTTAAATATCTATGGTCAAACGCTTTACCGGGAATGCAGATGTTAGTAATACATGAAGTAATAGCACTAAAATGATAAAATTAACCCTTTACAAAATAAACACTTGTTTTATTAATGTGTACTAATTAATTATTAATATATCAATCTAAACAATCAATCCGTAATGATAGCTGAGTTGATTTAGCAAGTGGTTTCCTACCTATCTCGTTGCCAATAGTTAATTGCTACTTACTGCATTATTGTACGTCTATTACAAATCAATCATCACAATCTCATATTATTACTACTCACTGCATTCTTGTACGATTCTTTATAACCTTGATCTCTTAGCAATATGTGCTTGCTTGCTGATATTACGTGATTCCTGTAAATTAAAGACATGTACTATCTGACTGCTTGGTGAATTGCATTAAACCATTGAACCACCTCGAAAACAAGCTTTATTTTATTCCTTGATGATGACAATGTACCCTTGGCAGATAAAGGAAACTATGACCTTTCATGAAATTGGTGATCCATGCAGTCACAACATAAAGAGTAATAATTTGTTACAGATTTCTTTTATCTTTCACAGAAAAATAAAGAGTTAATTACACGTAAATAATTTGCAATGGTCGCGGACATTGGACTTATTGCAAATTATTCTTAATGGTAAAAACTCAATTTGTGATGTGTATAAGTTAACTGTACATTTACGAACTTGAGTCATGTCGTAGATAAAATCGTGATATTTAAGTGAAAATGGTAAAAAAGTTCATGCAGTAGATAAAGACGTGATATATAAGTGAAAATGGTAGAAAAGTTAATACAGTATCCATTGAGTTTCAAAACGTGAAATTTTTAATTATTAAAAAATTAAACGTTTCTAAAGGAGTCTTGAAGACTAGACTTCAACTTCAAGTGCGGCCTGTGGATGAGACTTTACGCACGTTAGAAGTTCCACGATTAGAGTAAATTAGGCAAAATTTAGGGCAACCTTTTGACTTGTGTGCCTCCAAATGAAGATTAAGGCTAGTTTGAATAATGTTCTAAAACATTTGCCATAAATGTGAAGACATTTTCTCTTCTTTTGGAAATCATACACACAACCTCTAACCTTATAGATGGAAAATTTTTATTTTATTTAAAAATATTAACGTATGCACTAACAACCTTGTGTTAAACTGATGGGTTTTGTCAATGGTATAAGCAAGATAAAAATGTTTTGGGTTAAAATCTCAAATGGTCACTCAACTTTGGGAAATTAACTATTAAAGTCACTTTGCTTTAGTTGGTCCCAAAAATGTCACTCAACTTAGAAAAAATATCTCCAAAAGTAATTCTTGCCGGTTTTTGCACCGTCACCCACCGCAAATCTGACGTGGCTTTATAAAATATTTTTATATAACCGTAGGTCCCATTTTCTTTGTCATGTAGGACTTTTTTAATAGTTACTAGTTTTATGACAAGTGCAATGCACGTGTATTCCTGATAACTAGTACAAAAATTATAAATATTTAGTAATAAGTGTTTATAATTGCTTGTAAATTAAAAGGAAATAAATGTAAATTTAATGTACTAATATATCGAATCATTTACAATTGATATTTTTTATTTTCTCAATACATAATCATACTAATTAAACACTACTATTGTACGAAGTCCAGTAATTAATATTTGAACAATTTTAATTATGCAAATTTTATAATATCAAGTATTTAGCTTGATATCAATACCTTTTCTTGGGTTTTATTTTTCTGTGCTAATGGCAAACTATTATTATGCACTAGGAATTAGGAGTACGACAAATAATTATTTGGCATTCGAACTTGATATCTTATAAAATTTGCATGATTATAATCGTTCAAATATTAATTATTGGTTTTCGTACAATAGTAATATTTTGTATGATTATGTATTACGATAACAAAAAATATCGAACAGAAATGATTTGATATATCAGTACTTTAAATTTACATTTTTTCCCTTTAATTTACTAGCAACGATACACGCTTATTACACAATATTTATAATTTTTGTACTAATTATTAGGAATACATGTGCATTGCACTTGTCAGAAAACTAGTAAGTAAGTATTAAAAAAGTCCTATATGGCAAAGAAAGTGAGACCTACGATGCAAAATCTGGAAAGAATTACTTTTGGAGATATTTTTCCTAAGTTGAGTGATCTTTTTGGGACCAACCAAAGCAAAGTGACTTTAATGGTTAGTTTTTCAAAGTTGAGTGATCATTTAAGATTTTAATTCACATATTTTACATTGGTAGTATAGTTTAACCGTAATGATGAGTTACCATTTAATATTTTTTATGTTGAAATTGATTTACTTATAAAGATTTTATGATTGTGTAAATATTTTTCAACCTCAAATAGATTTTAAGCTCTAGAAGACCAAGGTAATGGATGGCCAACCCAAAATGCAGGTAGTTGGCATGTCCTGAACAGATTAATAATTGGAAAATTAATATTCAAAACGACCTGCAAATTCTTTCAAACTGCTATAGTTTTGGTTATTATGAAGACCTGCTAACTCCTTTGCAAAAGCTTGTCATTCTCTTTCCTTTTGCTAAAAAATCATGTTCCGTCATTTTGTTCTCTCTTTGCAGCTCGAAGAAGATCTTCTTGTTGTTCTTGTCATGTTGTCGTAGCACTATAGTGTCCCCTAAACCACTGTATCAATTTACTCCAGACTTCCTTTGCATATGTACATTGCATAAACTGATCCACGCTCAACCTATACTAGGAATGATGAGGGCCGATCGTCAAAGATATAATACCCGAAGAGCCGGGGTCGATTTCTCAAAAGAGCTAGCACGCAATCTAAAATAGAGTGAATATAAATCGAGTTCTAATATTTTGTTTGAGTATTCTAAAGTAAAAATGGTATGTTTATGTAACTAATAGTTTTAGACTATCATTCAGTACTAATATTCAACAATAGCAACAATTGAACGGGGTTGTAAACAATGAGAGAAAGCTAGAGGTCACCTACTTAAATAAGATTCTAATAACCTAGACATTAATCTAATCACACAATTTCCATGGATAATGATTAATGATCGAACTTTCGTATTTAACCCTCTAAAACTGTTAGGTATAGAGAGGGTCTACTAAGTTAAGCCTGTTAGGGTCAATAACGAGGCATACAAAGACATAGTTCTAAGACCCGAGAGGGAACAACTCTTTTTGGTCGTTCCTTTAGATGAGGTCAATATAACTCAAATTCTTGCTAGTTTTCATAAACCCATACCTTCAACCCTGTTAGGGAAATGAAAGTAAAGTGGGCTTTTGGTCAAGTGAGGTCTCACCTTAAACCCTTTTGCTTTAAAGAACAATAGGAGCTAAATTAATATTAACCCATAGATTTTATGCTGTTCTCAAATGCACACGTAAGTATACGTGGTCGATAAATAATAAAGTAGTGAGTCGAGTATCATTCCTAAGAGGACTATTGCTAATGGTTGTATCCTATCAAACTATTTCGTAAAAATTATTCAGTGATCTTTTTCAATGGTTGTGATTTTTTACAAACTAAAGAAAACAACAATAATAAAAAGTGATGAAGTAAAGTATTCTGTTACACCCCGTATGTCTAAAGGACGTATATCATTCTAATGACATGTTAAGAATGATTTAAGTGAGTTTAAAGTCATAATATGACCATATATAATGTTTAAATGTTGAATATAAAGTTTGGGAAAAATTGGATTTAAGTTGCGGAAAAACCGACTAAGGAATTGCCTTGTAACGAAGCTTTTTCAATAATTAATTTTGTGTGTTATATGAGGTCTTTTGGGGACACATCATATACCAAATTGAAGGTCTTGGAGTGTAGTTTCCAACACTTTTGACGGCTTGTTCATACAATTTATGGATAAAAAGATATGAGCATCAGAAGTCAGACCAGAAAAAGGGACATAAGCGCAAAAGAGGGCTAGAAATGAAATATTTTAATTATATAAGAGAAATCATTTTCTCTCTCGACATTTTCCAGAAAACACACAATAGGAACAGCCCTTTCTTCAGTCTAAAACCATTTTTATGATTTTGAAGAAACAACAACAATCTTAACTCGAAACTGAAGACGGATTGCGTCAAAACGCTCTACGCGATTAAAGTAACGTTATGCTACCTTCAATTTCGTCTATAGCTTGAGTTTTAGAATTACTTCATGGCTAAGAAAAGTACCTAAATGTTGTATTATAGCTTGTTTAAGCTTTAGAAGGTGTTGAATTCAAGGAAAACAAGGTTTAGAAGCAAGAAACATCAAAGGTATGTAAGACTAAATCTTTCTTTTGGCAAGGCATGTATCTTTTAGCTTTTGAAGCCTTTATTAGTTCTAAACTTAGTGTTTCTTGTGAGAAACTTGTATGGTATTAATTAAATCTTGTATATACTTAATTTGGTACTAAAATCCAAGGTGAAAGACGTCCAAATCAGCAAGACTAATGTTTCAAAATCTGAAAAATCATTTTGATCTTTGGACAGCTGTTAGTATATTGATCATAAATCCTTGTAAAAAATTGATATTTAGATGCTTTAAGAATCTTTAGAATCCTAAGACATATATCTACAACTATAATGAAGATCATGAGGTCTATAACTTTTATCCGCATCCTCAAAACTATGATGCAATACAGGACGTTGGTACTGTCTAGAAATTCTGTACATCCGTGGAATTGTTACACCACTCTCATCTTGTTATCCAGTTAATTTGTTTATGTTATCAGTTCATCGGGGTATCCATTCCCGTGTATAGTATAGTGCTGGTTCTGTTTTTGTGTATCATCCAGTTTCAGAGGAAACTCTGCCAAAATTTTTATAAAAATCAATGAGTTAGACAAATTCTAAGTTTCAGGTTGTGTCTACAGTTCCATCCAGAGTTTTCTTATCATTCCTTTGAGTCCATATATATTGTTGCCACATGTGTTATGCCTCATACATGCTTATGCTTATATTGTGATCATGTTATGTGTGATTTGGAGTCCCCCATAGAGGCTGGACATTGGACACACAGTCCGGTCGCGTGTGATACTACCCGTCTGGGGGATACAGCCCCTCTGGTTCAGGCGGGGGTTGAAACACCTAGTGTGGCCGGGTGTCATTCACACACTCTGACCAGAAAGACTAGATATTACTGGCTGGGGGGGGGGATATAGCCCATAACACCCACCAGGTTTGTTATATACGCGTATACAGCCACAGTATGCACTGCATGATTATACATGAGGCTAGTTCCGATTTTCAGTTACCTGATTTGGGGGGATACAGCCCATAACACCAGACAGGTACTAGTTCCGGTTTTCAGTTACCTGATTTGGGGGGATACAGCCCATAACACCAGACAGGTACTAGTTCAGGTTTTCAGTTACCTGATTTGGGGGGATATAGACCATAACACCAGACAGGTACTAGTTCAGATGTTCAGTTACCTGATTTGGGGGGATATAGCCCATAACACCAGACAGGTACCAGTTTAGATAACATTCCAGTTTTTGCTCAGTACCAGTTATCAGTTCTCAGTTATCATCCACCAGTTCTTAGTGTCAGTATCAGTTGACAGCTATCAGTTCCAGTTTCTAGTTACCAGTTGTCAGTCATATTACAGTTATTTATCAGTATAGTTCAGCTCAGTCTTCAGTTTCAGATTCAGCTAGAGCTTAGTTTATATTCAGATCATATTTAGTACGTTCTTCAGATTTCCAGCTATATTGTTATGCTTCAGCTCATATTTACATATCTATATTCCAGCCTTACTGTTTCATTCAGCTATGATATATTATATGTTCATGCCTTACATACTTGGTACATATCGTACTCACGCCCTTTTCTGGGGCGCTGCGTTTCATGCCGCGCAGGTGCAGATAGATCAACGCTTGGACCATGTTAGTAGGCCATCTATCAGCTATTGGAGTCACTCCGCTTATTCTCGGAGTTACTTATCTTTATGTATGTGTACAGTCAGCCAGCTTGGGTATGTCGGGGCCTTGTCCCGTCCTTTGTATATTCAGTTCATCACTCTTAGAGGCCTGTAGATATGTCCCTGTGTGGTTCAGTCAGTATGTTATGTATGTCAGCTTATGTTAGCCTTGTCAACTTTTTTGCATTTCATAATTCTCATCAGTTAGGTTTATGCTTATTCCGTTTATCAGTTATATTCATGGTTAGCAGATTATCAGCAGGATTAGTGATGATCGACACTTAGTGTTGGTCATCCGTCGCGGCACTAGGTTGGGTCGTGACATATTCGAGAGCAATTTATGAGTTGTTATCAACTTTTTTTAAGTATATTAAACAATAAGACAGAATAAGTAAAGGTAAATTGTAAGTTCGTCAACTATGCATGATTCGCCTAAAAATAAGTACTTATAACAAACTTAACAATAGGAACACCAAAATTAATAGGACGAAAAAATATCACCCATTTTCATTGATAATATTTTTAATAAATACATTAATAAAAAAATAACTTTCTTTACTCATAAAGGTCCTCCTGTTCGTGGCATCATATGCACATGAAAACAAACATCATATTCAGGATGCCGACGCATTATTTGAAAGTGGAGTTCTTCGCCTTAAACTATATGATAATCATTAACAAACTGTAACCAACCTCACTGAAGTGTTTTTCTCAGAACCTTAGAGAAAGATGTCTTACTTTCTCAGAATCTTAATATTAGTATACATTATGTTATATATGTTATTCAATGTCACTCCTTATACATGCTATTGACCATCATTAAGGTACATTATGCAACAAAATTGTCATGTGAGTGATTTCCTAATTCGTAGATTACTAAATTACCCCTTACTAGTGTTTAATATAAGCTTTTAAATTATTTTAAGAAAACTCATGAGTGTATATAATCAACCTGAGCAGTGTTGACAATAAAAATAGTTTAATTTTGAATCGTTGATAATATACCCACAAGCCAAAATGATCTACCTTAACTCTAGAGCCCAAACCCCAAACCTCAAGTGCGTGGATCCTAGACCCTAAACCCCAAACATCACAAACCTTAAATGTTAAACGCGCGCGTGATAATATCCTGAACGGTAAAACTTCAACGCACAACTTTTCAATAAGTGATAGACCAAATTAAGGTTGATTCTTATCTTCCAATTAGTTTGGTCTGTAAATGCTTAAATGGGGATGGTCGGTCTAGTTAATTTTGTTAATGTGATAGCAATTTTCTCTAGTAATTTAGTTACTGATTACTGTTAACTCTTAGAACTTTTTATGTGTTTCCATTCTTTATCTAATAGACTATACTTGGTAGACAATCAAAATTACAACAGAATTAAAATTTAACACGAAAATGAAAAATATCAATAGACCGTAGTGGTGGATAATCAAAACACAACTGAAACTAATATTACCAACTGAAGCAACATTACATAATTAAAAGGTATAGACCATTAAAATATATAAACAACAAAAACCAGACCATTCAAACATAAACAACAAAAAAACAAAAGACCACTAAAACATCAACAAAAAATAACAAACGACTAGTTCGGTTTATTGGGTGAATTTGGTGGGGATTCTTCAACCATATCCAGTGGTCCATTTGGTGAACTTGGTGTATTTGGTGAATTTGGTGGGATTCTTCAACCATATCTAGTGGTGCATTTGGTGAACCTGGTGGACTTGCGTCTTCCTCTATGACGTTTACCTCTGGCGCTGGTGGTGCATTAATTGCATCAAATCTTGCGTTGATCGCTCTGATCTGATTCTCCCTCGCATGCACCTCTGCCCTTATTCTGTCTTCAAGACTCTTCAAATACTTCCACAATTCAGCAACCTCTGTTTGCTGAATGGATAACTCCCAGTTGATATCATGCTTCTTGGATGGTCCGGCCATTTTAGAAACTTCTTTTGATAGTTTAAATGAAGAAAATTTTG
This sequence comes from Petunia secreta, assembly GCA_029990175.1. Lineage (NCBI taxonomy): Eukaryota > Viridiplantae > Streptophyta > Magnoliopsida > Solanales > Solanaceae > Petunia > Petunia secreta. Next base: position 1,704,016 of record JARKIP010000051.1, read on the forward strand.
TACTGAAAATAAAGTGGAAAAAACACACAATGTTGAGGGGTTTATATAGAAATAACCTTGGAGAGTCGAAAAGGTTAGTGAAAAGATACAAATTAAATGCAAGAGTCACTTCTTAATTAATGATTACAAAACAAATAGGTGTCTTTAATCAAGTCTTTTAGTTTCAAAAAAAAAAAAAAAACCGCTCTAACTTGACAATACTTACTTTGAGCAGTGTATTACAAACTACTCTGCCACACTTCACATCGCCTATTATCTACCGCACAATCTACTTTGCGTATTGGCTAAGTTACATGTCTATTAATATACGTCATTTATTTTTTGATTATTTGAAATATTATTTTGTCTTTAGTCTATGCATATTTGGTCTATGCTCGAATAGCTTCCAACTTATACCAACACAATATTTTCGATATTACAAGTATAAATCCAGCAACTGTATAGTGTCGACCATGTAAAGTAGTTCATAGTTTTATTCCTAGTTGTCCAAAAAAAATAAAATTGTCACTACAAATATTTATTTCCATATCGATAATCGATCTATTATAGTATGCAATCAACAACTATAGTTCACAATTTTAATAAACTATTTAGTTATCAACGATCATTCCTGTGCAAGCTTATTTTAAACAGTAGTAAAATGCATTGAATGAAACTCTAGTTGATAAATGAAGCAGGTCATACATTACCCAAATGGATTGTTAACTCATTGATGCAATGTAAAATGCGGAAACTTAAACAAACGATACGTGGAAGCAAATAAGACACGAGATACAAGAAATATATATTGGGAAGATAAGAAATGAGAAGAAAGAATGAATCAGACTTACTAACATAGATTGATTCCAAAAGAGAACGAGAAACTTGAACCAAATCCCGGATTTATACTAGGATGAAATCCTCGGGTTTCCAAGTCGTAAGGGATACATGAGCGTCACGCACCAAACACGAAGGTCAAGCCTCTCAATGTTCTTTCTCTCAAATTCTGAGTTCAATCTAGACTAATGAAGAAAATGGCTAAGTGTTCTTATTTATAGTCTTTCCTAAGACAAGGTGAAATGACTAAAATGCCCATAGGTTGGGTTAAGACATACAAGGCCACTTAGGGGCAAAATAGGAATTTCACACATAAAAGTTGGTCTTCTTCAGCACTTGGGCGCTCTGCCCAGCCTTGGGCGCTCCGCCCACTTTTGCTATTGATCAAGATGGTGCAAGAGTGTAGGCGCTCCGCCTGGAGAAAGGGCGCTCTGCCTGCTTGTCTGGGTTCTCCTCCTAGGTGCTGGGCGCTCCTCTTTGCTTCTTGTGGCCTTTGACTCATCTCCGAAGCTCTTGCCCTTGCATCCTCGCACCCTTCTTGCTTGGCTCTTGATTTGGATTGCATCATCCTCCCTTTCTTGAAAGGATTTCGTCCTCGAAATCAACGATTAAAGTCTACGTCCAAAGACAACACAAACAAAAAACTTCCTACTACAAGAGTAGGTTAGTGCTCAAAAGTATGGAAAATACACTCTTATGATAGAGCCAAGCATCAATAAGAATTAAAAAGCTCTTGCCTCCCAAGGAGACAACAAGTACTTGACTCGAGAAGAAAGTGCATCCAACACAAAAACAAACAAAGAGATCAATAGGACATGGAACATGCAATATATAACAATCAAATTCTCTATGACCCCTAAGCTTATGACCAACACACCAAGCCTTCAAATCAATATTATCACAATATGACACAATGGCTTTGGTATGCCCAACACTCAAGGTGTGATCAACATATGGGATGGAGTAAGCAAAATAGTTCAAACGACAACTAACATCAAATACTCTACTCCCCTTCTTAAGAGCACTCTTACACACACCAAGAGGTCCCTCCTCACCTCCAAATTTACCTCCGAGACAACCCTCATCGCTAGACAAACTCCCTAGGGAGGTCTCAAACAATGGATTATCTATAGAGTTTCCAATCCATAGAGGTTCAAATTCACACTCTACTCTAGTTTGATATAAATCACCATTTTCATTGAAGTCGCCCTCATACAAAGGATTAGTATAGGCACACTTTTCGAGCTCAATAGCAATCAAACGTGAAATATCCAAACTAGAGACAACATTCACAGTTGAGGAGTCATCGAATACAATTCGATCCATCTCATATACTAGAGACTCCTCAAGGTTACAACATTCTTCAATACAACACAAGAGACCACCACTATCAATCAAGCAATCAAAAGAAAGAATAGGATTCTCATGCAGTTCATTTTCTCCTTTATCAAATATGGGTTGGGTGTCATAACAAGGCTCACTAGCAAGGTCAACCACAATATCCTCAATAAAGAGAGGATCAATGAAAACCGAGCTCACATCATGATGTGGCTTATCAATCCTCTCAGCTAGTGGTTCATATGCACACTCAAGTTGACCCAATGGCTCTACACTAGCTGTAAATACATTATAATCATACATATCATCAACTAGTGTGGAGTTATCACAAACACTTTCATAAGACAAGGAAGTAATATGCTTAAAGGAAGAAGAACTATCACTTACATTTGAGTTGCATTCGTTCCCACTCAATGTAATTGAAGCATCATGGGTAGTTTCTTCACCTCGTCTTTCCATCTTGGAACATGGTTGAGGCTCCATCGGTTTGCCTCCAAGAATTCCTACACAAGAATTCAGAAAAATAGAAGAAAAATATAAAGAGTTAAGGTTAGACTAAGGGGTGTCCTCACTCTCAATAATTATTTTTCCCTCATTTTTTCTTTAAGGTCGGGTGTAGATTCGGGTGGTGAAAACCCAGTCACGTCACTCCTCACATCCTCTCCTTTTACCACTCAAGAGTTGCCACCGGTCATTCCCTTACTCATCTCTATCTTTTGTCTCTCATATTCGGGCGAGTTCGGACGAGGCCCAAGAATACCCATTGCCGGAGTAGGTGGACTTTTAACATCAACCCAAAATCCAGGATTTGGAGACTCATCACTTGATGTCTCATTCTTCTTCGTTGGTGAACCACTTGGCTTTGAAACTTGTGGTTTCGGGTTCTTGTTGTTGATACTTGCCAACTCTTTTCTTGCACTAGTCCCATCATTGCTTGTATTTTTTGGACTCCTCGATTTCACATTTTCAACCTAGGAATGAAGTTCTCGCTCCTTGCTCCTTTGCATAGCCCAAGAAAGTGCACTAGTAGGCAATTGGCCTCTCGCCCGATAAGGTACAAATTCATAAACCCTTTGCCCTATGCCCACAAGATACGCATCCTTCATAGTACTATATTGCAACCTCTTGTCTTCCATCCATGGCTCACCTAGTTACACATCAACATATTGCATGGGATACACATCACACCATACATAGCATTTGTAATTCCTATGAGTTAAAAGTACTCGAGCTTCCTTGGAAACCCATACTCTATTATACTCATAAGGATCCTCTAGTTTATAGCATGGTATCCTCAACCTATCAACTAAAGAGGTGCTAATACAATTGGCATCGGTCTCTTCAATTTTGAGCAAGTTTCCTCCATAACCATTCACTTCAACAACGAACCTACTTCTACCCAAGTTTCATAGAAATGCATCCAAGTGAGAACTTGAATGCCCACGAGCATCAACACTAACAACTTGGGTCTCCCTTATCCCTCATCTCCTAGCAACATTTCTAGGGTAACATCCACTTCCCGTCACTCTTCCAACATTAGAAGTGTTGTTGAAAATCGAGGAAGGAACCTTTCCATAGAACCCATAAGTGCCTCTCGCCTTGGTTTAATAGCCAATAGTATTACTCCTACTATAACTATCCAAGCCTCTCACGACATTGATAGAACAATAAAATCCTTTTGTAGCAAGAGCAACACCAACTCTCAAACCACCCTCCACATGGGAATTAGAAGCATTAGGTCACTTAACATACCTAGAAGATGCAAGCTTCTTCTTTCCCATGGAACAACCACCACCTCCTTCCATACTAATGGAAGGACCTCTACTACTCCTTTGTTCGCATGCAACATTAAGAGATGAGGATGAACATGAATAATCTCTATAATCAATTTCATCATCAACTCTTTTTATGTCACTAATTTCAAATTCATCACAAGAAGAGTAAGTAGGAACATTGTACCTTGAAGCGTCACCATTTTTGAATTCTTGACTAGAAGCATAAGGATCAACACATTCATCATCATAAGCTTCATAATCTTCATCAACCTCACGATCATCATAGTGAATCGCTTCATCCTCATACGAGCCATAGTTCTCCGGATCATCATAGCAATATCTATCATCACCATCGTGGGAACCATAGTCTCCACCATCATCATACGAGTCATAACAACTTGCATCATCCCCACATGAGCCATAATCTCCACAATCATCATCTGACATAGTTGCACCAATAAAAGAAAGAACTTCACAAAAATCACTCCCTCACATGTATCACTCAAAATATGAACACTCAAGGGTGAGAACTTAATAACTTAAAAACCACGGTGATCACAACTAGTATGTCCAAGTATTAGTTCAGAATGAAGTTAATGAGACTCGATAGACGGACAGCTATTTAAAGTGCCAACTTGAGGCCAAAAAAAGTTCTACAACTCTTCTTTGAATTCTACTCTCCTCTATGCATGAGTGTCCTATTACGCTAAAGAGTTAGTGTCTTTTGAGTAGGCCAATTACCCTAGAAACACTAACCAAGAAGTTACGAAGCAAAGGAAACACAAAAAACAATGAAACGAAAACTCCTGGACACGTTTCAAGGCTAGGCGCTCCACCCAGTACAAGGAGGCGCTCCGCCTAGAGGCAGGCGCTTCGCCTAGTCTGGCTAGTAGTCTAAAAGTTGGGTGGTCCACTTGGCTTTAGGCGCTCCGCCTAAAGTGCATTTCAGTCACTTCCAAGAACGGATTTTTGGTGATTTTGGCCAAATTTTTCGATCGATTTCAACCCGTTGCTCAAATACAACGATATCCGATGGTGTATTCAACTATTATAATCAATCCTCAATGGTTTTCAACCTCAAACAAACAACAAGAAGTTTCGATTCATGATTGAAGCGTTTTCAAAAAAATTTAAAACTTTGGGATTTTGATTTTCAAAATTTTGATTCATCACACCGAATTGTGATATATGGGTATCAGAATGAGGGGAATATAGTATAGAACAATCCCTAATAATTTTATATGCTTGGAGAATCAAATCCGATCTACCAATTTTTTTTCAACTTTTCAATTTTTTCAATTTTTTCAATTTTTTTCTTTTTTTCTTCTTTTCAAGAACAACAAGAACAATAACAACAAGATACTAACACGATGAACAAGGAACATGGGTTGGTAAGAACATAACCCGAGCCTTGCTCTGATATCAACTAATGATACGCGGAAGCAAATAAGACACTAGATACAAGAAATATAGATTGGGAAGACAAGAAATGAGAAGAAAGAATGAATCAAACTTACTAATGTAGATTGATTTCAAGGGAGAACGAGAAACTTGAACCAAATTCCGGATTCATACTAGGATGAAATCCTCAAGTTCCCAAGTTGCAAGGGATACATGAGCGTCACGCTCCAAACATGAAGGCCAAGCCTCTCAATGTTCCTTCTCTCAAATTCTATGTTCAATCTAGACTAATGAAGAAAATGGCTAAGTGTTCCTATTTATAGTCTTTCCTAAGACAAGGTGAAATGACTAAAGTGCCCATTGATTGGGTTAAGACATACAAGGCCACTTAGGGGCAAAATTGAAATTTCACATAAAAAAGTTGGTCTTCTTCAGCACTTGGGCGCTCCGCCCAGCCTTGGGCACTCCGCCCACTATTGCTATTGATCAAGATGGTACAAGAGTGTAGGCGCTCCACCTAGATAAGGGGCGTTCCTCCTAGGGCGCTCCGCCTTCTTGTATGGGCGCTCCTCTTAGGTGTTAGGTGCTCCTCCTTACTTCTTGTGGCCTTCGACTCATCTTCGAACCTCTTGCCCTTGCATCCTCGCACCCTTCTTGCTTAGCTCTTGATGGTTTGGTCCTAATCCCAATTTAGATTGCATCACTCTTTAACACTCAAACAATATTAAAAAAAGAATGTTGTCAACTTTTTAACACTCAAACAATATTTAAAAAATAATCCTCAACTACAATTATTTAACACTCAAACAAGATTAGAAAAAAAAAACAATCTTTTAAAGATTGACAAATCAATATTTGCTATCATCTTTGTTAATAAACTCTTTGTCATGACTCTCCAAGACACTCGACATAATTTCATTGGGATCTTGACCAACTTCTCTATTCAAGTTCTATTCTGATTCGACATTGGATGCATCCTCCGCTTCATAAAACTATTCCTCACCATTTGTCATTAGCAGTTCATTATCACTTACATTGGTGGCATCAACTGCATTGGCATTGGCATCAGCTGCATTCGCATTGGCAGTGGCATTGGCAATGACATCGGCATTAACTACCTTGGCATCAACTGCATTGGCATTGGTGGCGTTGGTATCAACTGCATTGGCATTGGTGGCATTGGCATCAATTGCGTTTGCATTGGTGGCATTAACATAATCTGCATTGGTATTGGTGGCATTGGAATCAACTGCTCTGGCATTGGTGGCATTGACACGGGTGGCACTGACAGTAGCAACCACTTCATCAAATCTACGCTTCTTTATTAGAATTGTAGTGGTCTTTGCAACGGTACCATGGCCCATTGCCTTCCTTTTCCTATGCCTCATCAACCACGTAGAAGGACGGTACAAGCATTTATATACTGTCCTCTTCGGTTGTTCCGCTAGCATCTTAGAAACATCTACCAATTTGTCATCCATTGCTGTTAGCCCAGCAAGCACAACATCCAAAGAAAGACCTACAGTACTGACACCACCACTTGAAGGACCTGCACCTTTACCAACAATTCATGTACGATCTCCACCGAAATCTTCATCGCCTCTTTCATCTTCTTCTCCATCTACATCCATATCACCTTCACAAGCAGGATTAAGAACAGTCTTCTTGATTGTTGTGGCCCCCTCAAGTTCAGCCTTAAGGGCATCAACCGACCATCCTCAACTTCATCTGCATAGGGAACATATATATCGTCCAACCCCGATCTCACTTCTTGATCAGTAGTGAATAAGTAAGGGCGCATGATCTGGATAGAAGTTGAGCAAATTAGTTTCTTACAGTTTGAATAAAAAAATTAATTGACATGAAAATAGCGCAACATTACCTTAATTTTATTTTCTCCTTCCACAAATGGATCGAAGGATTTAGGCACCCTTTTTTTGTACCATTTGACCATCCGAGGGCACGACATAGGAGACTGATCTATCAGTGCAGCTCTCCTTCCAATGTCAGGAAATGCTTCATTGACCCAGGCCTAAGATAAAATCGGACTATGTAAAATGAAAACTTCACAATCAACTAACTATTGGTTCATTGTAGACTTACGAAAAATGTCCAGGGAAAGCCAAAAAGAGCATATCTAGGTGTTTTTCCTTTCTCATTGAAAGTTTTATAATGCTTAGCCATGTCAAGCTTGGGCTTCAAATATTCAATCTTCAGATTGAAGCACAACCAACCTCATGGATACTTGGAGAAGAACTCCAGATTATGAACCATACAAACCCATTCCTTCTCAACAAACTTTGAAGTATCCTTGCCATCAATATCTTGTGGCGCAACCACAAAAGGCACATCTTCAACTTTTCCTCTTGGTCAAATCATCTGCTAGTTTTCAGCACCCTCCACTACCTCGACGATGTCACTTTAACATTCGCCTTAGTGGATGGTTTCCAAGTTAGTTTTTCATAAAATTCCTTGCCTTTCTTCACAATCTTTTCTTTGCTTTAATGTGGGTTTTACCCCATAATCTTAACCAGTTATTAGAGTAAACTCCCTAAGCCTGCTAGCTTCCTATAACCAAGAACCAAACATCCCAACACTTTTTATCCTTTATTCGATGAAGAAGTAGAGAGTGGACCATCTGTCCATTGAATTGCCAAACTAGGGACATTTCAAAGTACTTCCCAAACACAGTCTCCTTAAATTTCTTTTCTAATTTCAAGGTTTTCAACAATTTTTTAAATAAATATAAATTTTTAATGCTAGATCGAACATATATCTTCGCCAGGAATGATGGAATTTTATCAAGCCAAGTTTTAAGTCGATACCTTTGAACGTTGATTTCCTTGATGCATCGAGGAACTGAAAAACGATCCAACTCACGCTCAGACTCCCTGGCTTCATCCCCTTCTTGATCAGTTTCTTCATCAACTTCTTCTTCTTCTTCTTCTTTTTATTCTTCATCACCACTTTCATCTTCTCCTGATTCCTCTCTATTTCCTTCATAACGAACATCAGAACTTTGTCCATCATAACCACCACCATCATCTATGCATCAGAGAGTTCATTCGCCTGAAAAGCGTCGATTTTAGCCAAAAGATCCTCAGTTTGGGGTTCCATTTTGGCCTCTTCCACCACAATATCTTTTACAGAGTGATCCTTTATGGTCTTTTGAATCTGAAGTTCTTTTTCACCAACTCTAGCATCCATTAAACCAGTTTCAACAAGTAGAGATTGATTGTCATCTACTGCTGGATCATTAGCACTTTCAGGAACTCCACCACTTTTTGGATTGATTGTCATCTGCTTCTGGATGTATTTCAAGTTCAACAACTTCTGTTTCATCTCTTCCACTACTTGGAGGTTGATTGTCACCTTCTACTGAATTTTTATCCAATTTAGCAACATCAGTTTCAGGAATTTTTCTAACACTTTGATTGTCATCTTCTTCAAATTGCTTACTAGCCTCTTTCTTTTTAGATTTACCGCTTCGAGCAGCCGTATTGATTTGATTCAGCCTTGCCATTACTTTAGCTACATACAGAAGCAATCAACACAAAGTAAACTATAATATAAAATAAAAAGAAAAAAATTGGAAAGAACAATAAACAAAAAATTAAAATTTCTTCAAAAAATACCATTGACGTTTCTTCATAAGTTTTAAGACTTGTATGAGAACAAGAACAAAAATTCAATGATATTAGGGTTCCTCACCTGAAGAAATCAGAATTTCTTGAAATTCTTCAACTGCTACTTCAAATCTTCGAGAAATTTGTTAGATAGCTGGATGAGAGACGAAATCGTTTAGGAGAACTTATGAAGGGACATGAAATCGGTTCAAAAAATTAGAAGATGCGCGAGCAAAGAAGAACCCGTTTCTGATTACCCATTTTTATTTTTTGACCCCACAAAATAACCCGATTTTGGTTATGTTTATAAACTTTTCTATAATATACACTTTTACCCACAAGTTTTTTTATTTCTAATCAAGCTCCCGACTCCCAGTTAATCTCATTTAACTATTTCCCCCCAAAAAAATAAGTCAATAAGAAAAGTGGAGGTCACTTATTTAAGTCAAGTTTTTTGGGGGGTCTTTTAATTAGATCTCCTCTAACCTTGTGCAGCCAATTCCTAGTGAAATGAACACTTCTTAATTAATGCTTCTTTAATTACCAAAAGAAAATCAAAAAGTTTCCAGATGGTAATTTTTTTATTTGAGAAGGTCCCACAAAATAATATTTTTCACATCAGGCATCTCAAAATTGTTAAATTCTCTGATTTGTATATAGTTTGTCAAGAGTCCATTGATCATTCACATATAGTGTTTGAAACACAACTCGAATAGTAAGCAAAAATCCATTGGAAATCAATAATGCGACAAATATAAGCTAACTTTATGATACTACTTATAAACATATCTTACAAATCATAAAGATTGACACATTTAAAATGCCTTTCAAGAAGAGAAACCATCCACATGCAAAAATTTTCAGTTAAGTCACCTGCCTCATTCGAAAGATTTATGTCTGTTAGTAATAAAAAAGCAGGATTTTCATCTCCAAGCACAAACAAAATAATGTTAAAGAAAAATGTTCCCTCAAATTCTTCCTTTGGGAGACCAATTTGGAATGTAGAGGATGATTTAACATAGAAAATTTTGTATCAGGGAGATGAACAAGAGTGTGAGAGAGAGAAGTCAGAGGAACAATGATTTACACGGAAGGTGAAAAAGTGAGAAAGTAAAAGTGAAATACATGGGGAGACCAGGTGTCCCCCATATAGATAGAGATGTAAGCACGTGTCTAAGAAGAGTTTACTAAAGGAATTATGTCGAAAAGTGTGGGTATAAAAGTAATAAAGCATTAGCTGGGTTCAATTGATGCTGCACATAGTACTAATTTTTTAACAGTGTTCGTCTTCTCCTTCGTCACTTATATATAGTAGAAATATATGGATCCATTTGATCCATAGTTTGTCAGCCTTTTTTGTAAGATCCCAACACACCTTTGTTATAGAAGCTATATTCCAGAGTTTTAAGTAAAGTAGGTTATATCAGCGGACTTTAGTAGGCACATTTTCTCCCATGCAACCAGAGCTATTTTAATGATCCCATTAGAGTCTGACCATATGTAGCTCAAAAAATAAGCTTCAATTAATTTTAGCACTTTTACAGGTAAAAAAAACAAATGACCCTAGTAGGATTGAATCCTAAATATAATAGTTTGCACTAGCTGAACCCTCTCTGAATATGATAGTTTTCTACCAGTTCAAGAGGAGATTCTAATAACAATTATTTCAACAAGGGGTTGCCATTGTGATGCCGGGCAATCCGTCACGAGACTCTTCACTCGGAGTCAAGCCAAAAAGGTCCAAGAGGTGCATTTACACTTGGAGAGGAAAGGACTCGAAGATGGAAGCAATTGGAAGAAGTATACATGAATCTCTGCCCAGGCGCCCCGCCCTAAAGGAGCCAGGCGCTCCACCCTGAGCCCCCTGCAGTCAGGCACTCCGCCCAAGGGCCAGGCAGACCGCCTAGCCAAAGTTCTGTCCAAAATGTGCAAATTTCCAGGCGCTCCACCTAAAGATCGGGCGCTCCGCCCAAACGCTGAAGGGGCAAGAATTTGGTTGTTCTTTTACGTTGGCCCTGCGTGGTCTATTTACTTAAGCCTAACGTGTGGAGAATTTTAGACCCTTATCAAAGCTTGGGAAAATATTATAAATACCAAGTCTAGCATATTTCATTACTTAGTCTATTTTGAATATTGAAGAACACTAGAGCAATGCTCCTTATTGAATGAAACCTTTGTTTTTGGAATTGAATCTTCTAGTGGATCTAGGTGACCCTTAATCCAACCCGATCATTTTATTTGCGAGACCCAGGTGTGTCTCGAGGGTAGTTGCATAGTGTAGGCAACTCTTGACCCGAATTGAGGGTTTCACGAGACTTAGTTCCTCGTGGATACCTCGTAGGGAGTTCGAGACGAGTCTCGCTCCTATCTTTACATTTATGCATTTTTACCCTGCATCAGTTTGGTATCAGATCAAGGCTCAGGATTTATTTTTACAAACTCTCGATCCTTTTTCATCGTGCCTAGTTTATTTTTTCTCTTTACTTTCTTGTGATTGAAGTTATTGGAAAGAAGAAAATACAAAAAAAAAAAAAAATGAAAAAGTTGAAAATTCAAGAATTTGGAATATTTTGTTGGTGTGATCAGAATCTTGATATGGGTATTATTGGAGATTGATCCTTATTGAAAACCCGTCATTTTGGTACCTAAAATACGTGATTTGAAGTTGTATTACGGATTTTGAATATTTGAATCCCAAATTTTTAAACCCTTTTGAAAAACCCTTGTTCTTGAGTTCATGACTATGAATCTTGGATTTCATTGATTGTTTGGGTGTGAAATTGATTGGGGTTTGTTAGGAAAGATCCAAGACAACTTTGGGTACCAATATTTTTGAATTTGGAGCTGTATAACACAAGATTGAAGAATCCAAAACTCTTTTGAAACCCTTTTTGAAACCCCAACTTTGAATGATGATTGTGCTTTAATTATTGGGTTTTTGTGGTGAAAATAATTGGTGTTTGAAGAGAATAACCTTATAAAACTTTGGCTACCTCGAATTTTGACAAAAAATGGTGAAATCGATCCAAAAATTGGGTTGAAATTGAAGAAAAACATTGTTGGAAGAGCTGAAGCCTGAATTCCAGGCGCTCCACTCGGATCCTAGGTGCTCTACCTGAATTTCCCACTGATCAAATTATGAGGCACTCCCCCTGCCTTAGGCGCTTTTCCCTAGGCTCCCCGCCTAGTCCCCTAGGCGCTCCGCCTACCTTACTGAAGGTGTGGTTTGGGTAGTTTTTCCTAGGCTCTCTTGTTTTTTGTTTGCATAACATCTAACTAGTACTTCTTTAAGTAACTCTCCTACTTAATCGGTACTAGTCCATTGATCTTTTAGGCAACTCGTGCCTAGTTTGGAGAGTAGAACTCCAAGAAGATTCGTAGGATCTTTTGACTCAAGTCCTCACTTTAAAGAGCTAGCGTCCATCGAGTCATATAAACTCCACTCAACCCGGAGGACACTTGACTTGTGGATAGTTTGATTGAGTTGAGGATTGTTGTTCAACTACGTGAAGCTTCTAGATTCAAGTTTGAGTGAAATATCCACCGCCACTAAACGAGTGAACCGAGTGATATACAAGTGAGGGTGTGTGAGAGGTGATTTCACTAACTTTTGTTCATTTTGTAGGTACAATGGCCAACGAAGGAGATGACTCCATTAAGAAGACCTTGGACACCATCATTTCCAAGTTGGAGGCCATGAACTTTAGACTTGAGAACGTTGAAAGAGGGACCCCGAGAGTCTCCCTTGAATCCGGTGAAAACACGAGTGGCTCAACCTTTATCCCGGAACAAGTTGTCGAATTTCTTAGGCAAAAAAAAGAAAAGGGTGAAAATGCTAAAGGTGAGCAAGTGTTGGGCAATCCCCAACAAGTGGGAATTCCCCACCTTTTGGGGAATCCCCAAACAAATACTCCACTTCCAAGACCCATTCGAAATGTTCTACCTCTTGAGCAAGTTGAGGAAGCTCAAGAAGGGGAGGAGGATGAGTATGGTGATGGTGATTATGGGGCTCCCTATCCATTTAGGAGAGCCATGGATGGAGGTCGGGAAGTGAATAGGGGTAGAGTCCGAGATTGAGGTCAACCCATGGGGAATGTTGGGAGAAATGGAAGGAGGGATTATGATGGTTATAGAGACAATTTTGGGGGCCAACCGGAGCCTTACCGAGGGGGTCATGATAACAATAATCTCAATAGTGTGAAGCTTACTATCCCTACCTTCAAGGGGAGTAGTGACCCGGTTGAGTACATATAGTGGAAATTAACTATGGAGAGAGTGTTTGACACCAATGACATGACCGAGGAGAAGAAAGCCAAGTATGTTATATATTACTTTGAATCCTTTGCTTGCTTGGTGGGAGTTGGCCAAGAGGAATTGAAAGAGAAATGCTATGGCCATAAATCTTACTTGGGGTGAATTGATTCGTGTGATGGATGAGAAGTATTTGACTCAACAGTATCGTCAAGACCAACTCAAACGTCTTTATGAGTTGAAACAAGGCTACAAGACGGTTGGGGAGTACTTCAATGAGTTTGAGAAAATTCGGATGACCTTAGACATGGCTGTGGAGGAAGATGAACCGGCCGTGATTCGGTTTAGGAGTGGGTTGAACCGAGAGATAGCCTCTCAATTGAAGTTTCACAAGTATGACAATCATTATGAACTATATGATGCCGCGGTTGAAGCCGATAAATGGCTCAAGTAAGAGAAGTCCACTCGCTACAAGAGTAGCACTCCTACTTTCATGAGTAAGCCAAAGGAGTGGAAGACTCCAAATGCAAAATTTCCAAGTGCAAGTGGTACAAGTACTAGTAGAGATGTGAAGAAGCCGTATGAGAAGTCCACACCAAATGTGGGAGGTAATTATAAAACCCACTTGAGCAAACCTACTCATACTTCTACTCAATGCTATAAGTGCAAAGGGTATGGTCAGTTTGCTAGAGATTGTCCTACTCGAAAGACCATGATTATGGTAGGTGATATGGTGTATGAACAAGATAGTGAACCCAAAGATGAGGGAGTAGAGGGAGATGAAGTGGTTGTTGTGGAGGAGGATACAGTTGAGGAAGATGACCCTCATGGCTTCCTTGTTGTGAGGATGAGTTTAGGTGCTATGCTTGTGGAGGATAGTGAAAATTTGCAAAGAGAAAACCTCTTCCATGCTAGATGCCGAGTCATGGGTGTTGTTTGTTCCATGATTATTGGCTCGGAAAGTTGTGCTAACGTTGTTAGTCAAACACTAGTTTCCCAATTGAAATTGCCCACTTTGAAACATCCCAATCCTTATCGTTTACAATGGCTTAGTGAGTGTGGTGAATTGAAAGTGGTGAAACAAGTGATGATTAAATTCAAGATGGGGAACTATGTGGATGAACACATGTTTGATGTGGTTCCTATGCAAGCTTCCCACCTTCTATTTAGGAGGCCATGTCAATTTGATCGTAATGTTGTACATGATGGTCGTGCCAACACCTATACGCCACTCATGAGGGAAGAAAGTATGTGCTCAAACCCTTGTCGCCCAAGCAAGTAAGTGAAGATTATAGGCGCATGAGGGAGTTGAGAGAAGCGGCAAAGGCTAAGTCGATTGTTGAGACTAGTCCTTTGGCCGAAAGCTTGGTGGTGACTCCACCATCTTCTACTAGTAGCATTTGTGCCATGATGCAACCGGGTGAGCTTTTGAAAGGTAATTATGGCAACAAACTACTCATTTGCCTAGCTCACAAAGGTATGATTCTTACTTCAAAATTTGATTATTCTTCTAACCCTTTGCCTAGCGCTCTTGAAAGTGTTTTGAAGATTTTTGGGGATATGTTCCCGGATGAGATGCCAAATGATTTTCCTCTCTTGAGGGGTATTGAACATCAAATTGACTTTGTCCCGGGATCTCAAATTGTAACGACCTGATATTTTACTAGTAATATTAGTTTAGCTATTCTCTTTTGTATGGTATAGTTACTTTGACGGGTTATTATAAGAAAAAGTTTCATGAATATTATGAGATGGAGAAAAGATAGAGCATTAGTTAAATTTCTATTGGAGACAAATTCGCAATACAGGACGTTAAAAGATATATTTTGGCTGACCCGTATTATAAGCCCAAAAGCCCAAAATTGTATTTTAAGTGACAGAATAGTACTTTATGTTATGAATTCACTGAATAATGAATGTCCATTATTATGGAACATATGAAGTGGGTGTTATACGAGAACTGTTATATGATAACCGTTACGGGATAACCGTTATGAGTTGATAACCGTTTTTTATAATAACCGTTATGAGTTGATAACCGTTTTGTATGATAACCGTTACGGGATAATTGTTATGAGTTGATAACCGTTATGGTTGATAATTGTTTTGTACGATAACCGTTATGAGTTCTAGCTATGCCTATAAATAGGGAATTTGAAATGTAAATTGGGAATTCAGTTTGAAAGGAAGTAATATATGAATCTGTCTCTATACAGTTTCTCTGTTTTATTTACTTTGCAGCTTTTAATTTCACAACACGTTATCAGCACGACTGTTCTGCCCTAATGGAATCCCTTCTTATTTCAAATGGGAGCTGCCAGAAAGTTTTAGAAACAAAAAAATATATGCACGGTTTAATATTAGTGTACGAAGTAAAACCTGGTCAAGAGTTTCGATACGTTACCCTTTCCTCTTTACTAGTACAATACTCTGCCATAAAAGGTTTTTTTTTCTTCAACGTGCTTTTAAAATATTATTTTAAAGAGTACCATTAACTACTGATCATATTTCTTTAGTTATGCTAATGTCTATACTTGAAGATGGCTATGACATAAGATGATGGTAATTTAGTGTCTTAATCAAAATTTGAGGTATGTTACTGTCTCTATTTAATGATTAAATTTATGTTGCTTTCTTATAAGCTAATTAGGTGATTGGATTATCAAGAACCTGTTTGAAATGTATGGCTTTTCTGTAAAAAAAAAAATAGTTTTTTCTGTACAAAACCAGTAGTGGTTTATGTTGGGAAGCAAAGCATATACTACCTTGCATTGTGGGAGACACTTTGTTTGCACTTTACTTGAAATAAAGAAATTGCATTACTTACTAATACTTTGGGATAAAGGCATGTGCAATCTTATGAGCTCACTGCAATTTAGTTGATGCCTATTGAGGTGCTAATTGTTAAAATTGATAATATTCATAATACCGCGAAATAGAATTCTGAAAATACAAATATTTAATGGTCAAGAGAATTGTGTTAAATCAAAATACAATTTCTATGTGATCTGTCATATTTTAAGGGACCATATTGGTAGTTTGCCATGGCCGTGTATTTTGAAGTATACTAATAGTGGAAGACTTGTGAATTTGTCATTATATATTGTTTGGATCTTTTAGATCTTTCTTAATACTTGGATCTTGATGATAAATATTGATGGGTTCGAACACTAACTGTTTTCATTTGTCAGGAAGAAAGATTGTAAAAGTGTGGAACTCTAGCAGCATTTACAACAATATCTTTGTGACCACTAATAAATTGCTATATTTTAGAAGGTTTCTTCATGACTGATCCAATTATGTTGTAATTAACCACCATCTGACAATAGTTGTAATATTTCAGAATGCGCAAAGGTGAGTCCATACACACTTTGGCTTATTATTTCATTTATTGATGATAAGAGATCATATTATAAAGAGGTAGTGTGCTATGATGATAAGACGTTTGGGATCAAGTCCCGATGCATTACGACCTAAAATGGCTTTATATGAATAAGATATTGGGTTCAGGTCCCAAAGTACCATATTGAATTATTGATGACGTAACAATGATTGAGGTAACATAATGTGGTTTTTGATGAAAAACTATGAAGCTCGTCCATTGCATTTGCTCCATTCCTAGGTGTGAATGTGGAAGCAACACATGCTCAATTTCCTTCGAGGTTAATATGGTAGCAGCATATGAAATACCTGGAAGAAGAAAAAATTGTCTGAAAGAAGGTAAAATTATTACTGTGGTTAAGCCATGGTCATGAACGTGGGCATTGCGAAGGACGAAATAATAATTTCCATCATGACAAAATAAATAAGAGAACAATAAGGGTTCTCAAAATAACCGTTCAAACGGTAAGATAAAAATGCTATTGATGTTGCATATGAATAAGAGGTATGTCCAAATGGATATGATCTATTCTTGAAGTGAATGAGATAATTGGTGTTAAATAAATTATGAATATAGACCCATTCCCAGAAGTGAATGTGGAAATATATGATAAAAGTTTATGAATATGGACGTGCCCATCATGGCTGATAAAATATCAAAACTCACCCCCAGAAGAGGTTCGAGGATATTGCATATGTCCATTATTAAGGCATGATTGGTTATTGCTCGCGTACAAATCATACGTCGAATCCCTTATTATGAATTACATATGAGCAAGTGAAGCAATAAATAGATCTTGCCATAACGAATTGACCATGAGAATAATTAAATGATTTTTCTCATTCGAGGAGATATTCACCATATGGATGATAGTGTTATGATTATATGGTAGTACAAAATTAAATGAGAACTCAAGAAGAGCCAATCTAGTACTACCGGAGGAATAAAATTGATGAAATATTTTATTGTAGTAAGTCTCAATGAAACTTTCTAAGTTTCAAGAAAAATATTTGCGAAAATGGCTACCATATTGAGACTAGAATAAATTGAATGATTAAATATCTTCATATTACTACAATAATATCGGGTGAGACATATGTGCTTGAAAAGCTCCCCGCCCCTTCCTCCAGTTTATACTACACAAATTATAAGCATGGTGAAATCATATACATGCCACAATAAACTTTAAGTTTATTGTGGCATGACCGGTTTGACCATCCCGGTTTAAATATATTGCACAAAATATATAATTGAGAAATTGAGTGGGTACATACTGAAGAATCATAATTCTTCAAGAATTCTCTTTGTGCTGCTTGTTCTCATGATAAATATATTATTAGACCAACTAAATTTGGGATCAGGATCCCTGCTCATCTGGAATGTAAAAAAAAAAGGGTGAATATGGGCCCGTTCACCTGCAATGTGGACCATATAATTATATGACAGATGCATCTATGAGTAGGTCACATGTGCGTTATTATGGACCTGCAATGGTACTTGTAAGGTTAAGTATTTGCTTAAATTAATTTAACTAACAACATATTTCCAGATTATGCAATCAAGACAAGTTTCTTGATAATGTTGGCAAGCTGGTTTATCAAATTCATAAATTGAAAGCCTCCAATTAATGACTAAACCATGCATATGAGAACAAAGCTACATAAATCAGGTATGAGATATGGTATATCCATAAAGCAGCACTTGTGCGCGACATGCCACCAAATAAAATCCCCTCATAATTGGTTCAGGGTCAGGAACCAAATATTTTTCATCTAATAATTTTAATGTGCGGTATATTATCAATTACTCCACCACAACGCACAAAGCTGGACCCAAAAGGGTTGGGAATGAATGTTAGTATGTCTAACATTAGGGGGAGAAAATTAAAGCAGCTGAGAAATAAATTAAATTGTCATTGATATGATCCTCATTTAAAGATAATACAAGTCACTGTCAGACGCATTGCTGACCCAAAGCTAAAAATTATATTTCAGCTGTTAATGCTCCAAATTTAATTTGAAGTCCTCGTAGGACAATCTGTTTATGCAAATGACTCTAAGGCACGCTTGAAGCGTGGTAGACCATTCGGTTCCAATGATAATAATTCTTGAAAAAGAAAGGAGCAAAATGATTATGATGGTCAAATAAGGAGGCATGGCTCTAGAAGAGCCCATGACATAAACCTCATCAGGAGAAGTTCAGGTACCTGAAAATAATGAATAAGAAGAGATCTCAATGTGTTATGTCACATTGGAAACCGATATAAAATTATCGTCGACGATATCTTACATATATTATATAGCTCAATATTATAAATAATAAAGATGATCTTGAGCTTAAAGTCTGTTAGGAATACAAACATGAAATTATTGGTCAAAAGTTAAAAGATGCATTTAAGCAGAATTGATATGAAGTTTACAGACCTATAGTCCGACATCTGAAGGTGCAAAGCTAGTGGATCATAACTTTGTATTTGTGCAAAATGAAATGAAAAAATAGAAAATTAAGTCGTTAAATATAAATTACGGCTTGTGGCACAAAAGATTTTTTTAAAAGATATGGCATTGAATATATGGAAATATATTCTCTTTTGGTGGATGCAATCACCTTCAGATATATTATAAGTCTGGCAGTGCATGAAAGAATTGGCATGCGTCTAATAATCTTTATTACAACCTATTATATGGTTTATTGGATAATCAAATATTTATGAGAAAATACTTTAAGGATTCAAAATGCTTGAAGCATTTAAAGATTCCCGGGAAACCTGTTCAATAAAGCTCCAGAAAATTTTATACGGATTAAAGAAATCCGGTTGCATGTGATTAAATCACTGTGAGCTTCTTTATATATAAGTATTATATTTTAATGCAATGGATGCATTGGATAATCTTGCCAACAATACTCCACCAGTTATAGCTTTTGTTATAACCTTATTAGCAAGATTTAGTTCTTCTCCAATGCAAAGACATTGGAAGAACACAAGATATCTACTTGGTCCACATAAAAGCCCAATATCAACTGACTATTAATTTATTCGTGGAGGTACCACTATAGTATGGCATTCTACAAAATAAATTGTTGATGCTACATCTTCAAATCATGAAAAGATAATAGTCATGCATGAAGCAAGCCGACCATATGAATGATTGAGGCTAATTGCATCAACATATTTATCAACAATGTGATCTTTCTTTGAAGACGATGATCCGAACAATATTATATGAAATATTACATGGATAATTCAGCTAAATGGATATACAATTAAGGAGACGGTTGTTCAGCAAAATTCTTCTAATGATGATCTTCAAAAGAATGAAGAAATTAAGGTTGAATAATTCATTCAGTGAGAGTTTGGTGGAGCTGTTCACTAAGTCATTGACAATCTCAACGTTGAAAAGCTGAAATACAAGACTGGAATGCGTCGTCTCCAAGATATTAAGTGATGTTTTCATCAGGGGGAGTAAACTACGCGCTGCACTCTTTTTTCCTTAACCAAGGTTTTGTCCCAATGGGTTTCCTGGTAAGGTTTTTAATGAGGTAGCATGGAATGCATATTACATAGGCAGCCAAGGAGAAGTAAAATACGTGTTGTACTCTTTTTCTCTTAACCATGGCTTATTCCCACTGGGTTTTCCTGGTAAGGTTTTTAATGAGGCAACTGCTAATGCGTATTACAAAATGTGTGCACTATTTTTCCTTAACTGGACTTTTCTCCCTCAGAGTTCTTTCTGATAAAGTTTTAACAAGGCACATTATCTATTAATGGACATCCAAGGGGGAGTGTTATCAATTCACTGAATAATGGATGTCCATTATTGTGGAACATATGAAGTGGGTGTTATATGAGAACTGTTACATGATAACCGTTATGAGTTGATAACCGTTTTGTATGATAACCGTTATGAGTTGATAACCGTTTTATATGATAACCGTTACGGGATAATCGTTATGAGTTGATAACCATTATGGTTGATAACCGTTTTGTACGATAACCGTTATGAGTTCTAGCTATGCCTATAAATAGGGCATTTGAAATATAAATTGGGAATTCAGTTTGAAAGGAAGTAATATATGAATCTCTCTCTATACAGTTTCTCTATTTTATTTACTTTGCAGCTTTTAATTTCACTAACATTTTAGAAGTTTTATAAGGTATTTTGCGAGGGTTGTAACTGCATTGTCCCGTAATTGGCGGTGGACGGCTCGTGAAAGAAAAAGAGATTCAGGTATTCACTATGCTCTTGCTACCTTATAGCATAATCTTGAGTTGAATTGCAGACGAACTTTTTGTTTTTCGTGTATTGATATAACATACAACTTATTATAAGTAAGTGATATATGCAGTAAATTAGGGGACAAAATCATTCTAGTAATGATTATAAGATAAAAGCTTGATACCAATGTTTGGTGTAATCACGAGGGGACTAGATAGTTATGGCAATGATGATTGTAAATGCTAAGTTGGATTACAAAGTTTTCTTTCTTTTTGTATAGCTAACTAGCGAAATCTGCCCGACTTTGTTACTGTACGTCACGCGAACAAGATGACTGAACACACTACAAATTATTTCTTCTCTCTTTTCTCTTTTCCTTTTCGTTTATGTCTATCATTATATATATATATATATATATATATATATATATATATATATATATATATATATATATATATATATTTATATATATATTTATCTTACATTGTGATTACTACTAATCTTGAACATGGTAGGATTTATTATTTTATCCTTAAGAGTAAGATAATTGAGAAGTAGATAGTGAGTATTTAATCCTATGTTAGATATTTAGTAAAATTAATGTTTGACTGGAGACGTAATATGTCCCGATGTTTAGAAATAATTTTAGACTATGAGAATTTGAATTAATATATTAAATTAAGATTTCATTTTTTACGTAGAGCAAGACCGTTCGGACGAGATTCGACCGAAAAAAAGTGGCTTCTTCGGACAGAGGTAGGTGGTTTTATCCCTTTCTTTGGTGGAATTTGTCCACGCGGGATATTGTGCATACCTTCCTTGTATGTACACTACCCTAGGTGTAATCGTTTACACCTTTTCGTTGTGTTTAAAATCTTTACTTGGAATATGTGTTTATTTTTCTTGATTGTGTATGCTCCTGGTTGTTGTTACATGGTTACTTAAAGTATTGCAAGTTATGTGCAAGTTTGACCTGAAAATTTATGATTAATTTGTTGTGATGGAGCTGGTCCAATTGATAATTTTTGGAGTTGGTCCATTTGATAGCCTCGGAGTTGGTCCACTATCTATTTCAGAGTTGGTACATTTGATAGCCTCGGAGTTGGTCCACTATCAAACATTCTATCTATTTCGGAGTTGGTCCACATATCATATTATGCTATGATTTGAGGTTAATTGTTGGTTCCCATGATTGATATTGGTTGATATCGATTACATATTTTTGTGAATTATCTGAATAATGAGTTACATGTTTATTTTCTCCCTCCTCTATTCATTTAATTTATTGCTTAGACTAGTTTACTGTCTTTCATAGGAACTAGTCTACCCACCTACTAAGTCCTTTCGACTTACGTTGGTTTCTTGGTATTTTTTTATTATTTGTTCGGGCAGATACAGTTCTGAGTACAAGTGAGCCTTGTGGCTTAAGTTGAAGATTTTGTGATAGATCAGCACTGAGCCAACCATACTTGCTCCGTGGTGGCGCACCTTTCACTTACTTCATTCATGTCATTCTTGTTTTAGACATCCAGGATACTTTATTCAGTATTTATCTTAAGATGTTCATGACTTATGGTGGAGGACTAGACCTTTATTTGTATTGTGGGATATTCCGCTTATTTCAATAATAAAGTAACATCTTGGATTTTATTATATTATTTCATCAATCTTATTGAAATTAATTATTAACTTGGCGAGTAGGTTCGCTTGATAGGGTTAGTTCGGATGCCCTCACGGCTGTCCAGGATTATGGGTCGTGACACAAATCCCATACAAGCCAGCCTATAGGAACAATCCCGAAGGTACAAAGGAGTTGCAAAGGCAAGTGGATGAATTGCTTACCAAGGGCTCGGTTCGTGAGAGCTTAAGTCCGTGTGCCGTGCCCGTCATACTAGTCCCAAAGAAAGATGGCACACATAGGATGTGTGTGGATTGTCGAGCGGTCAACAAGATCACGATAAAGTATCGACATCCCATACCTCGCTTAGATGATATGCTTGATGAGCGAAGTGGTTCTAGCATCTTTTCAAAGATAGACCTTAGGTCCGGTTACCACTAAATCCATATGAAATCGGGTGACGAGTGGAAGACTGCATTCAAGACCAAGTTTGGTCTATATGAATGGTTGGTGATGCCCTTTGACCTCTCCAACGCACCTAGCACCTTTATAATGCTAATGAATCATGTGTTGAAGCCATCATCAGCAAATTCGTGGTCATCTACTTTGATGATATTTTGATATATAGAAAGTCATTAGACAACCATGTTGATCATTTAAGGCAAGTGCTTGAAGTCTTGAGAGCCGAAAAGCTCTTTGCTAATTATAAGAAATGTACCTTTGGTGTTGAAAGGGCAGTCTTTCTTGGTTTTGTTGTGAGTGCCTAAGGAGTGGAAGTGGATGAGTCCAAGGTAGAGGCCATTCGAGATTGGACTACCCCCACTACCATGTCTCAAGTTAGAAGCTTTCATGGTTTGCTAGCTTCTATAAGAGATTTGTGAAGGACTTTAGCTGTATTGCTACTCCACTTACGAATTGGTGAAGAAAGACAAACCTTTTGTGTGGGGAGAGCCTCAAGAGAAGGCCTTCAAAGAATTGAAAAGTAGGTTGAGTACCGCTCCTCTATTGCAATTTCCCGACTTCAGAAAGGCATTTGAGGTTGAATATGATGCTTCCGGGGTGGGAATTGGTGGTGTTTTAATGAAAGATGAAAAACCCATAGCCTACTTTAGTGAAAAATTGAAGGATGCAACCTTGAATTACTCTACGTATGACAAGGAGTTGTATGCCCTAGTGAGAGCTCTTGCTCATTGGAAACATTATCTTTGGCCTAGGAAATTTGTGATTAAGAGTGATCATGAGTCACTCAAACATCTTAGGGGCCAAGAGAAGTTGAATAAGAGACATGCCAAATGGGTAGAGTTCGTTGAGTCTTTTCTCTATGTCATTCAATACAAAAAAAGGGAAAGACAATGTTGTGGCGGATGCACTTTCTAGGAAGTTTGCTCTTGCCACCACTCTTGCCTCCAAGCTCATGGGGTTTGAGACCATCAATGTATGCTCATGACCCAAAGCTAAAGAGCATTCATGAAGCTCTTGAGAAAGGAGAAAGAGTTGAGAAATACCAATGGGTAAATGGCTATATCTTTAAAAATAGTAGAGTTTGTATACCCGAGTCCTCGTGGAGAGAATTGCTTGTTCAAGAAGCACATAGTGGTGGACTCATGGGCCACTTTGGTAGGGGTAACACCTTGGCCATTCTCATGGAACAATTCCATTGGCCTAAAATGGGGTTGCAAGTTGAGAGACTTTGTAATTCTTGCCTTGAGTGCAAGTATGCTAAGTCTAAATCGAACCTCCATGGTTTGTATACCCCTCTCCCCGTACCTACTAGCCCGTGGATTGATATTTCTATGGATTTTCTTATAAGATTACCACGGACTAGAGGGGACATGATAGCATTTATGTTGTCGTGGATAGGTTTTCCAAGATGAGTCACTTCATTCCATGTAAAAAATGTGATGATGCACAACATGTTGCTTTTTTATTGATTGATAATGTATTAAAGTTGCATGGTGTGCCTCAAACAATTGAGTGATAGGGACACTAAGTTCCTTAGTCACTTTTGGAGGAGTTTGTGGGGTGCTCTTGGCACCAAATTGTTGTTTTCTACGTCTCACCATCCTCAAACCATGGGCAAACCGAGGTGGTCAACCGAACTTTGGGTGCTCTTCTTAGAGCTATGACCCGAGGTAAGGGCGGGACTTGGATTGAATAGTTAGCTCTTATGGAGTTTGCATACAACCGCACTTTGCATAGAATGATTGGCATGACTCCATTTGAGTGTGTTTATGTTTTTAACCCCTTGATTCCCCTTGATCTAACCCCTTTGCAAAGGGAGTGGTTGTTAATTTTGAAGGTAAAAGCCGAGCTAAGGCTTTGGTTGAACTCCATGCTAAGGCAAAGAAGAACTTGGAGGAAGCTTATGAAAAAGTGGCCTCCAAGAAGAACAAGAGACGCAAGAAGGTGAAACTCAAGAAGGGCAACTATGTGTGGGTGCACTTCCGCAAAGAAAGGTTTCCA
This sequence comes from Petunia secreta, assembly GCA_029990175.1. Classification (NCBI taxonomy): domain Eukaryota; kingdom Viridiplantae; phylum Streptophyta; class Magnoliopsida; order Solanales; family Solanaceae; genus Petunia; species Petunia secreta. Next base: position 1,728,903 of record JARKIP010000051.1, read on the forward strand.
AACCTTAGAAAAGGGAAGTTAGCACCCCGAGGATATGGACCCTTCCAAGTGCTTTCAAAGATCAACAACAACCTTATGTGGTCGACTTGCCAAGTGAGTATATGTCTCTAACACTTTTAATGTTTCTAACTTGACTCCTCTTGATGTAGGAGATGATGGAGTCGAGGGTGATGATGCTTGGAGTTCTAGGACGAAATCTTCCCAAGAAGGGGAGGATGATGTCGGGCTATCCGTCACGAGACTCTTCACTCGGAGTCAAGCCAAGAAGGTCCAAGAGGTGCATTTATACTTGGAGAGGAAAGGACTCGAAGATGGAAGCAATTGGAAGAAGTATACATGTATCTCTGCCCAGGCGCCCCGTCTAGAGAAGCCAGGCGCTCCGCCCTGAGCCCCCTACAGTCAGGCGCTCCGCCCAAGGGCCAGGCGGAACGCCAGCAAAAGTTCTGTCCAAAATGTGCAAATTTCCAGGCGCTCCGCCCAAACGCTGAAGGGACGAGAATTTGGTTGTTCTTTTACCGTTTTGGCCCTGCATTGTCTATTTACTTAAACCTAACGTGTGGGGAATTTTAGACCTTTATCAAAGCTTGGGAAAATATTATAAATACCCAAGTCTAGCATATTTTATTACTTATTCTATTTTGAATATTGAAGAACATGAGAGCATTGCTCCTTATTGAATGAAATCTTTTTTTTTTACTTGAATCTTCTAGTGGATCTAGTTGACACTCAATCCAACTCGATCATTCAATTTGCGAGACTCAGGTGTGTCTCGAGGGTAGTTGCATAGTGTAGGCAACTCTTGACCCGAATCAAGAGTTTCACGAGACTTAGTTCCTCGTGGATACCTCGTAGGGAGCTCGAGACGAGTCTCGCTCATATCTTTAAGTTTCCGTATTTTTACCATGCATTACATTGGACACCCTTCAAAAGTCGAACTTTATATGAAGTCAAAAGTCTCAACAAGGCATATATTAAGGGTGATCGAAAGGTAAAATGAGATCGGTAAGAAAATAATATCTAAACATATAAATGTGATAATCTTTTCGAAATAACTAAAAAAGAAAATATATCACATGATTGGGTCAAATATAGTGATAAGTCGGTGCTTTACCGACTTTATACACCTTTTGTCTATTACTTTTTAATCCAACGACAACAAATCATGCGGCAATCTGATGAAAGTTGTGAATTTAAGGTTGAAATATGCACGCCAAGATTCTGAAGCTAAAATGATGAAAGATTAAACAAGCTATAGCAAGAAGGAGAAGAACTCGAAGAGTTCAAAACATTGTGGGCCGCAATGTACAATTGCGGTCACAATCTGCATTGTTAGCCGCAAGATGAAAATGAAAGTGCAACAGAGGACTTTCAAGAATTGCTTCCATAATGTGAGTTGTTGCATGGCGCAATTTCCTAGTCTGAGGCCTCAGGAAAAAAGCCAATTACGGCCACAGTTCCAAATTATTGACCATACTTCTAGTTAGGAGGCAAAATTGTCAAAGTCGAGATAAACATTTATAATTTGTATAAATATATTCTTTAAGCATTTTTAAGGTGTCTATTGCTGCTGAAAAATTTTGGGGATTTGAAGTTGACCTTTTTGGGTGATTTTTCAAGGCAAAAACAAGGTACAATCCAAGTTACTAAAAAAAATTTAAATTTGTGAATGAAATTTATTTCTTTTACATCTGGTTGTCTCTTGTCTTTGTTTATCCTGAGTAGCTAAACCCATCGGGATTGAAAATCAACCTTAATTTGTAACTTAATGGGTCATTGTTATTAGCATCACAATAGTTTGGGTAATAGATATTTGGTTACTTTCATGATTAAATTGAGAATTTGGGTAGGTCAAAATGATCATGCCCATTTAACCCCTTAACTCACTTAAATGGTAGGTTAGGGAGTGGTGAAAGTAACCACAACAAATCTAAGGAGAATGAGACATCATTTGACTTGAGGTAATGGGCTGAGACTATACCTGTCAATCAGGCTAGGACCGGTCCGTTAAGAGTCGGCCCACCGGTCCAGGTACCGGTTCGGTCCAAGTACCGGACCGGTCCAAATTGGTCTTTTTTAAAAAAAAATTAAGTCTGGCTCGGCCTTAGCCCATTAAGCAGCGGCCCGGCCCGGTCCGATTTTTTTTCTTTTTTCTTTTTCATATTTTAGCTAAGCCTGTCACTTTGTACTTGTAATTGGAAGGACATATAATTCTATATAAAAAGAGAAGGAAGGTGAAAGCAGGAAAGAAATGAGCAAAACATCTTGAGAATCATATACTTTGACTCATTGATAGAAACCAAGTTTAATCACAATGTTAATTTAATGCACTACTCATGAAGAAAAAAATCACTGTTATTATTCTAAGTAAGTACTATCTCATTATTACTATAGTATGCCTAGTCAAATAGATACAACTTTAATACTACAACTCAAGGGTGAGAAATCAAGACTATCAATTTCTCTTACAACCAAGAAGATCAGTTGTATAAAATACTTAATTAATATATATTTTTGATTTCTACTTCTTGGTCTAACTTATTGACTGCTTCTTAGCAATACAAATAGTAAATGAATATGTTCATTCATTGTACCTAATGAAGCTAATAATATCTTTGATACTGCTTCATGTTGAGGGATTCTAAAAGGGTTTAAATGCTATATTAGATTTTGTATGATTCTTGACAAAATCATATCTCAATTTCCCTCGACATATAGTGTAATTTTTCTATCAAAAATCCGGTCCAGTCCGGTCTACCGGTGGGCCAAAGACCAGTCTTTCATCGGTCTAGACTAACCGGTCTTTTTTCTTAAGCCCGGTTCGGCCCGCAACTCGTTTCCTCCTTGTCCCGGACTGTTTATAATGAATCGATCCGGTCCGATTTTGTCTTTTACGGTTCGGTCCGGTACCGAGCTAGCCCGGCCCGGGTGACAGGTATAGTTGATACTAGAAATAACAAAACCTTAGTTGGGCACTTATAGTTTGAACTTTATGCAATTCACTTACATTCTGTGACACATTCGAAAGGATTGAGCTATTTAGGTCCATTAACCCTCGAAAAGGATCATTCAGGAAAATTAATTTGAATACCATAGCTAATCCCTAATTATCAATGAGATGTTGATTCTCATGACCCATTAAGAGTACATCTAGTGATCTAGGTAAGGAGGGCATTGTAGTGCTTGTCGCTAATGGATAAATTACTACCATTTTAATATTCAAAGTGTTCGATAATTGTCTTTAGTGTAATGATGCAATCTAAACTACGCGGAAGCAAAAGACGATATAAAATGCGGAAGCTAAAACAAGATAGGCGATATCAATAAAGATATCAAGATAAAAGCAAGACGAGCCTTGAAACGTTTACCTAAGTAGCACCGAGGAGCTTGTCTCGATACACCTCGGGTGAAGTCAAATATCACCTATACTACGCAACTACCCTCAAGAGACACCGGCTCTTGCAAACAGAATGATCAAAGAGGTTTCGATGTTCAACTTGGACTCTACCAAGTGAAATCATGCCCACTCACGGGTTCTTCATTGAGATTTATTCAAAGAAATCATCATTCTAATATTCAAGGTTTGCTAAATGAAATAAAAGCCTAAGTGTTCTATTTATAGAACTTTCTAAACTAGTGTGAAATGTCTAAAATACCTCCACAAGTTGGGTTTAATGAATAAGACCACGCAGGGTCATAATAGTAATAACTATGCCTCAAAAACCCAGAATAAGCCATGTAGCTTCGGCTTCAGGGGTAGGCGGTTCGCCCTAGGATAGAGGCGATCCGCCTCAGCATCTTCAAGGCCACTTCAGTGAGAGGTGGTCTGCCTCAGGAGATCCAGAGAGTGAAACTTTGGTAGGCAGTCCGCTTCTTCCTGGGAGGTGTGGAGACGGCTAAAAATGGACTCTTGGTTCTCCCCCTTGGTCCGTAGTCGGCCCTCCCTCAATGGCGCTCAAGTCCAAGACTTCAAATCACTGTCGAACCTTTGAAGCTCTTGCCTTGTATCCTTTGTGCTCTAGGCTCGACTCTTGATGGTTGGGATCTAAGCGCAATTTGGATTGCATCATCCTCCCCTTCTTGAAAGGATTACGTCCTCGAAATCAAATCATCAAAGCCTACATCCAAAGACAATCAAAACAAGAAAAAGTTCCTACTACAAGAGTATGTTAGTTCCAAAAGTGTTGGAAAACACACTCTTGTTGTACAACCAAGTATCAATAGCAATGAAGAATTTTATGTTTCCAAAGGAAATAGCAAGTACTTGGTCCAATAAAGAAGTGCACCCAACACAAGAACAAACACAGAGATCAATAGGGCATGGAAAATGCAAGATCAATCTATCACTTATCCTACGATCCCTAAGCTCATAACCAACACACCAAACCTTAAATGCAATACTTTCATAATGTGGCACAATGAGTTTGGCATGCTTAATTCTCAAAGTGTGGTTAACATGTGGGATGGGATAGGCAAAGTAGTGCAATTCACCATTAGCATCAAATACCCCCACTCCCCTTCTTAAAAGCTCTCATACTCATATTAACAGATACCTCCTCACCTCTAACTTCATCCTCTAGACAACCCTTCTCAAAAGACAAGCTCTCAAGGAAGGTATTGATAATGGCTTCTTCTTCATCATAACCCCAACAAGCAATAGTAGGGTCACTCGAAGAGTTATCTACCTCACCCATGTTCACACACAATGGGTTGCCCAAGGAGTCATACCCTTCACACCATGGAGGTTCCATTTTACTACCAACCCTAGTCCGATACGATTCACTACCACCAATGAAATTGTCTTCAAACAATGGAAATATAAAGGTATGCACCTCAATTTTATGGTCAAATAAAGTTATAGTATCAAGACTAGGTTCTTCACTCTCACTTGAAGAGACATAATAGACAACCTTGTCCAATTCATGCAATTTGGACTCCTTAAGGTCACTATCATCCTTACTACGACACACAAATCCACCAAAATCAATTATATCAACAAGGGTAGAGTCACAAAACTCATCTTCCCCTTTATCAAATATGGGTGCGGTGTCATAACAAGAGTCACAAGTAAGGTCAACTACCACATTTTCACTAAAGAGAGGTTCATTGAATATCGAGCTCATATAATGATTTGGCTTATCAATCCTCTCAACTAGTGGTTCACATGCACACACAAATTGACTAATCGACTCTACCCTAGTTGAAATTTCATTAAATGCATTACAAGTACTAACTAGCATTGAGTCTTCACAAGACAAGGGATTAACATGTTCATGAAAGGGTGAAGTAACACTTACATTTGAGTCGCTCCTGTGAGCACTCACATAGCTTGTAGTGTCGCGTTCAATCCCTCCGTCACGAAGCTCACAATGATAATCTCCATCCTCTTATCTTCTTTCCAAGGCAAACGGTTGAGGCTCCAATAGCTCACCTCCAAGAGTACCTACACAAAAGCTATAGCAAGAAGAAGAAGATAACATATGGTTAGGACAAAGGGTGTCCTCACTCTCAATTTATTTTTTTCTCCTCTTCTTTCCTTTAATTCGCTCTCATGTGCAAGTGCATGGGGATGAGATCTAAGAATGTCATCACCTTGCTCACCTCCCCCAACTCCCTCATTTACCATTGGTTGGCTCATAGGAGTAGTATACTTACTCCTAGAGTGAGTACCTACATCGTCTTGGGGAATGCCCAAGTTGTGGAGAATGCCCACTTGTTGGGGAAGGGGAATACCCAAATTTTCGTCACTAATGCCTTCCCCGGCATCTTTTTGGACACTCGGGGTCCATTCATCTTTGAAGCTACCAAGCCTCGAGCTTATGGATCTCACCTCGGCCAAGAGGTAGGGCAAAGTGCTTACCGGGACCTTAATGGTATCGTGTACGTCTCCAGCCATATCCTACAAAAATTAAAGACAAGAGAAAGAGGTTAGAGTAAAAACCTCACTCGCTCCCTCACCTTTGGAATGTCACTCGGGTACACTCGATTTAGTGGGTGGTAGGATCACTCAAGCTTGATTTCAAAAATTTCCTCGTGGTTGAACAACCATCTCAATAATCACTCAAGTCACACGAACCAAATACTCTTCGGGGTGAGTGGAATTCATGTGACTATATGGGCGAACGGCTATATGAGTGAGCACTTGGAAAAAAAATGTTATACGAGGCTTCTTTGAGCTCTACTCTCCTCTAGGCACGAATGTCCAAATACGCTCAAGAGTTAGTGTCTTTCGAGTAGGCCAATTACCTTAGAAACACTAACCAAGAAGCCCGGAGGCAAACAACAAGTGAAAACCTACGAAAAAACTACCCGGAAACAAGTAACAGGGGGAAGCGCTCTGCCTAAAAAATTCCAGAGAGGGACTTTTGTTGAGGTGGTCCGCCTAAATCCTGAGGCGATCCGCCTAAAGCTGAATCTGCAGCTTTTCAACTACGGGTTTTTGGCTCTTTTGCACCCAAAATTTCAAACGATTTCAACCCGTTACTCAAATCCAATGATACCCAATTGTGTAATCAACTATTCTAATCAATCCCCAATAGTTTTTAACCCCTAACAATCAACAACAAGCTTCGATTCAAGTTTGAAGCGTTTTCAAGAAATTTTTAAACTTTGGGATTTTGATTTTCGAAATTTTGATTCGTAACACCAAATCATGATATGAGTATACCAAAACAACGGGAATACAATATAGAACAATCCCTAATAACTTTAAACACTTGGGGATCAAATCCAACCCGATCTACCAATTTTTTTCAAGTTGTCAACTTTTTCAATTTTTTTTTTTAATTTCAAGAATACAAGAACACAAAAACAACGATACTAACACGTTGAACAAGGAACATGAGTTTGTAAGAATATAACCCGAGCCCAAATCTGATACCAATTGATGCAATCTAAACTACACGGAAGCAAATGACGATATGAAAATGCGGAAGCTAAAACAAGATAGGCGATATCAATAAAGATATCGAGATAAAAGCAAGACGAGGCTTGAAACGTTTACCTAAGTAGCACCAACGAACTTGTCTCGATACACCTCGGGTGAAGTCAAGGATCACCTATACTATGCAACTACCCTCAAGAGGCACCCGGCTCTTGCAAATAGAATGATCAAAGAAGTTTCGATATTCAACTTGGACTCTACCAAGTGAAATCATGCCCGCTCACGGGTTCTTCATTGAGATTCACTCAAAGAAATCATCATTCTAATATTCAAGGTTTGCTAAATGAAATGAAAGCCTAAGTGATCTATTTATAGAACTTTCTAAACTAGTGTGAAATGTCTAAAATACCCCACAAGTTCGGTAATGAATAAGACCACACAGGGTCATAATAGTAGTAACTATGCCTCAAAAACCCTGAATAAGCCATGTAGCTTCGGCTTCAGGGGAAGGCGGTCTGCCTCAGCATCTTCAAGGCCATTTCAGTGAGGGGCGGTCCGCCTTAGGCGATCCAAAGAGTGCAACTTTGGTAGGCGGTCCGCCTAGTAGTGTGGGAGGTCCGCCTCTTCTTGGGAGGTATAGAGACGGCTCAAAATAGACTCTTGGTGTTCTCCATTGGTCCGTAGTCGGCCCTCCCTCAATGGCGCTCAAGTCCACGACTTCAAATCACTCTCGAACCCTTCTTCGAAACTCTTGCCTTGTATCCTTTGTGCTCTAGGCTTGGCTCTTGATAGTTGGGATCTAAGCCCAATTTGAATTTCATCATGTAAATTGTAATTTTAAATATGAATTAATTTAATTAGGAAACAAATCTAATTCCATTTGATATCTAACCTTTAAATTACTTTTAATCAACGTGCTAGCTGCTTGAGTTCGATTCCAAGCTTCTTTGGATAAAGTTGACACCCATTGTTTAACCTAAATCTGATTTTAGGCCAATTAACAATTAAATTTATATTTGCGGAGTCACAGTCAGTAGTTGAGATTAAGAGTTTGAGCGACGAACTAAAATGGTGATAATTCGAGAACGAGATGTAAGTATTAACTTAATAAAAATAAAGCATAAACGGAAATAAGGAGAAGTAACCGTATCGTATCACTTATCCTCGGGGAGAGCTCTTCGATACCAGCCGCACTCAGAGGATTAAAGAACTAAAATAATAGGCAAATATGAGCAAAAGGAATATCTGAGCAAGAGTGAGAGAGTATTCTTATTGATATTGTAGACAGAAAGTAAAGTTGTTTTACAATCGATTAAGGCAAATGCTATTTATAAGCCTGATAGGCACCCGTTGGGATTCGTAACCGCTGGGCATGGATCCGCCTGGATAAGTAACTGCTGGGCACGTATCCATTGGAGGCATAACCGCTGGGTTGTAATGATTGCCTTAATGACCATTAATTGAATGATCGTGAATGATCATGTTAATAACTGCTCACTTTGACCGTGTTGACTGCTGAAGTGTTTCATAACTCTTTTAGGTCTGCTCGTGATAAATGTCTGTCCGTTGGGTGTCTGTCCATTGAAACATCTGCTCGTGCCACGTGGTATACACGTGTCACCTTTTCAAGTCCAGTAAGCTTTTATCCAATACATATAGTCCCCGTACTTCGCGAGCAGAGTATCTGTTCGAGGAGTGGATAGGAATTTTTTGGCGGGAGTTTCTACTTTGTAAACTTTTGTCTTCGTATGATGTGGCTTGATGACGTACGAACCTTATCATTTACGTGACAAGCCCCTATGACGTGCACATTTAATGCGCCGTATAAAAAGGTAACTGCAGCTGGCACGCCTGCGTAATTGCAGTCCATTCTGAAGTGACTACTGCGTGTCCCAAGAGTAAAAGTAATTATTTTAACCGCTTCAGTCACGTGCACACGTCGTCTGTTGATCGCGAGGTGACCGCTGCTCTTCAGAATAATGATGACACTATAAAGTTTGATGAACTCTATTCTTTCTTTTGACGGCCAGATCTGATCGTAGTTTCTCAGATGACCTCCACGTATCTCGAAGGAAGTTGTAGGGCTGAATCTTTACTCCTATAAATAGGGGTTTGGTTGATGAGAAACTTTTTACTTGCCTTTATTTCTTCTCCGCAGTTTATTGAAAACCTTTGAACTAGCTTTTGAATTTCTCTTGATAACTTCATAATCTTTCTGAAATCATGACTTCAAGATCTAGAAAAAATAAAGGCACAGATATTGCAGGTAGTTCCTCAGCGGCCACTCCTAGGCCCCGGGCTACTCAGGCTACTGCTGCAGAAATTATCCCCAAGAAATGGGATGAACTGGAGGCGGACTGTAACATTAAGTCCTTTAATAATAAAGAAGGAGATACGCGCAACTGGCCGACGTATAGGTTTAGGTCTGGGATCACAAAAGAGTTGATCCCACGAGTGAAGATAGACTGTAAATGGGGTGATGAGGTTCCCGTCTTGCCGGTCTCCGAGAAGGAGAATATTACTTCTCATAGGGCTGGGTAGACAGCCATGTGCACCTACCCTTTCACAGTGGGATATAGGTTACTCCTGCACCCTGTGCTGGAGAGGCTCTGCAGGGAGTACCTGCTCTGCCCGGGGAAACTGTGCCCCAGTATATATAGAATAGTTACACTTTTAGATTGGTTTGCAACGGAAACCGATCAATCTTTTGGATACGAGCATTTTATTTCTTTGTATAGTATACAAATTTTTAAAGACGGCTACGTAAATGCCAGGATGCGCGGAAGCAAGGGCTTGGTGCGCAGTTCTTAGGATACTGGTGACCGAGGCTGGGTGCACCGGAATCTGTTCGTGCGCTCCTCGACCTCGACTTTTGGTGACAAGGCATATCTTCCAGAAGTCTGGAATAAGAAGCGTAAGTCCCCGAGTATTTTTAAAATTCTTCGTGTTCTTCTTCTCTTCTCATCTGCTAACTCTGTTCAATTTCTTTTTGTAGCGGCCAAGCAACCCTACGACGGGCTCATATCTGTCGATGAGCTGACGACGTGGTTTGAGCCAATTTTGAAGGATTTCGCTCCTGAGAGGAGAGAATGGGCGCATTTTGCTGCTCATAAAAGTTTGACTGTGAAAAGTCATGGTGAGAATATTTCTGCTTTCATGATTATCCTTCTCCTTTGAAACTTCTCCATGTCTGACCGTTTTACCTTTTGTAGGCTTGGGTACTTCAGGAGATTTCTTTCCTGCTCCCCCCAAGACGGACCTTCCGAGCCTTTCGCTGACCCAGATGCTGAGGCCGAGGCTATACTAGCTTCGGTGGAAGCACTGCGCAGCAGGGAGGGGGCGAGGAACTCTTGTCTGGTGGTTTGGGCTCCCTGAAGAGAAAGAAGAAGAGCCAAGATGAAGGCGGAGCACGGAAGAAGTCTGCTCGTAAGACATCCGTGGCTGCCGGGCAAGCCTCATCTGCTGGGGTGAGCCTTCATCTAGGGCCATGGTACTAGAGCCCATAAAGGAGAATGTCCAAGCTGCATCTGAAGTCCCCGAGTCTACACGGGGAGAAGGTTTAGCCAGGGAGATTATCTATCTTTCGGACACTGAGGCCGAAGTTGATATTCCCCTTAGGCGAAGACCTCATCTTCGAAGTGACAGAAGAAGGGCCGAGGAGAGGCTGTCCGTACTCCGGAGAGGAGTCCCCGAGTTGATGACGGGGTGGAGGCAGGTCCTTCTCGTGTAGACAAGAGGAAAAGAAAGGTGGGTGAAGAAGAAGAAGAAGAAGAAGAAAAAGAAGAAGTGAAGGAAGAAGTTAGGGAAGAAGTTTCCCAAGAGGGTAGCCGGGGTCCTCGTGTTTTTCGTTTTGAGGACCTGGAGAATGTGGCTACTGAGGGGGCGACGCCTGTTGGTCTTAGTGCGAGACGATAAATCCTGGAGTGGAAGGTGACTCTAACCTTTCATCGTCAAGATTCATCTGGTGGTCAGTCATTGGTGGCCGGACAGAGTTGAAGGACATCAGGGGTGTCCGTTACAAGTTTGGGCCAAATTATCCCTCTGAGCAGGCTTGGGAACCCAAGTACTGTGAGAGGAAGCACACTTTTAAACTTGCCCCTAACGTTAACTTCATAACTTGTCCAGGCGGTTTGGCTAAGGCGGTCTCCTAGCTCATCGGTCCCCGTGAAAAATAGGTGCTGAGGGAGCTAAGCGATGAGGAGTTAGCCTTCCAGATTGCTGCTGACTCTGCCTGGGTAAGTATTTCCCACTTTTGTGTTGGGAATAACTTTAGCCTCGGATTTCTAACCTTGACTTGTTTTGCTTTTTCAGTCTAGTATGCTGGCTGCCGAGCTCATGTTTTGCTCTAGGCTTAACAACGTCGATCAAGTACTTGAGGTAAAGAAAGAGTTGCTGGATGCTCTGAAGGAGAACAAGATCTTGATGGAGCAGTGTGGTCTCCTAGGTGGTGAGGTTAACCGGTTGAATGATGTCGACAATGAACGTGTTGAACAGATTAACGCACTCACCAGGGAGAAGGACCTTTTTCTCGAAGAGAAAGAAGGGTTCGCACGCTCCGTTCAGGGTCTAGAGAGATTGCTTGAAGAATGTACAACTTCTTTGAACAGTGCTATTGAGGATCGTGCATCCCTTGAGATGGATCTGCAGAGAGCCAATGAAGGATCTGTTAAGGCCAGAGCTGATCTTCAGGCTGCCAAGGATCAGGTCGCTCAATTGATGAGTGCTCAGGCCGCATTAACCAAGGACTTGGTAAACCTGTGCGATCAGTCTGAGATCAAGGCCAAGCTTGCTGCGCTTGAGGCTAAACGTTCATTGCTCGTGTAGATTCAAGCTAAACAAGTTAATGTTGAAGAGATGCTGCAGACGACAAAGAATGCTGTTCGAAGAATAAGACAGGCACTGACTCTTTCTCCTGAGGAGTCTGAAGGCGAAGATGAAGATGAGGACGAAGATGACAGCGAGAAGCTAGGGGACGATGGCAAAACTGACGGAGCTGGTGCATCGAATTCTGGTCGTAGCCCTAAATGTTAATGCCCTTTTTCAATCTTTGATTGATGTATTTTTTATTGTCTGGCGAGAGCCAGATTTGTTTGTTTGTTTGTGGACAGAAGTCTGGTAAAGACTTTCTGGTCTCTTGTATGGCCGGTTTCATTTGGCCTTTGATCACTCTGTAAACTTCTGTCAGCCGTTTTCGGCAGCTTTATCGTTTTACAGGATAATGTATATATGCTTTTAGATCTATTCAATGACTATACTTAGCCTAAACTTTTGATCTTTTGTTTGCATGTGTTGTGGCTTTCGTGCCTTATGATTGGGAATTTTCTGAAGTTTGAACTTTATTAAGTTCTGATCTCCAAAAGTTTGCCCGAATATTTTTAACTTAGCCTTTCGTTAGGAAGAGGTCGTAAGTTGTAAGTAGTCTGACCGAATAGTGGTCATTAGAGTTTTGGCCGAATCATTGCTCTGTGCGTATAACCTTGCTTATCATTTTGATAGTCGAAAGTTGTTGCACAGCTTTGTAGATTGGCTCTGGCCGAGTCGCTGGCCTTGTGAATGACTTCTTTTATTTTCGTGGAAGTTTTGTCACGTAAAAGTTTTTGAAAAACTTTAAAATTTTGCCTTTTGGTAAGGTCTTTTGCCTTTATGAAGGTCTTACCTGGCCTACAGTGGCCTCTCACTGCCCCCTTGTTTTTATGTTAGAACACGTAAAGTGATAAGATGAAAAGAGATTCGGTGAGTTGCATATAGAACACATATAACCAAACGAGGAGTGTGTCCGTTGTGGGATTCGAACCCACAACCGCGAAGTTGAAGAACTTCGAGCTCCACCAATTGAGCGAAACAGATCTGACCTTGTTTAGGTCGTTAGTACCATTTAGAGAGAAAATATAAAAGTAAGAACTTTCGTAAAGATAAAAGGTAAGTATAGGATAACTAACCGTTTTACCACTTAAAAGTGATACCTTTTGAGGTGAACCACATTCCAACTGTTCGGGACAATGGAGCCGTCTGGTCGTGCCAAGCGATAAGATCCCTCGTCGACTGAAGCAATTACTTTGTAGGGGCCTTCCCAGTTAGGGCCAAGCTTCCCTGAATTTGTCTTTTGTGTGCTCTGGGAGACTTTTCTGAGTACAAAGTCTCCAACCTGGAAGCTTCGTACGCGCAGTCCCCGATTGTAGTATTGTTCAATTCGTTCTTTCTGAGCGACTACTCGTACAAGAGCTAGCTCTCTCCGTTCTTCGAGGAGATCCAACTCTTCGGAGAGGTTTACTGAGTTTGATTCCTCAATGGCATGTGCATATCGCAGGCTGGGCTCCCCTATTTCAACTGGGATTAGAGCATCTGCACCATATACCAATGAGTAAAGAGTTTCTCCGGTACTCATTTTTATTGTTGTGCGATCCATCAACAACTAAAACATCGGATCAGAAGCTTGAACCACAACAACTCTCTAGTGAAGCCAAACATCGAGAATAACTACGACCATCTCAATCTAGCCCGACGACCACAAACCGCAACCTTAAATACACACATGGTTCTACACACTAAATTATAGCTTCAACACCATTCGGCACAACACGGTCTTCAAAAAAAACAACAGCAAATTTATACACCCAAATGTCGACCTAGTGCAAATATTAAGAATACATCACCGATAAGAAGCAACAAACTGAAAACACTGCCTCGCCAAGTCACACCTGCTAAAAGAACTCCGCTACTTGTTCCAAATAAGCAGCCAAAATATCAATGACTTACCACAAACATTCCCGCGCAGAGTTAGCTCCCTCTCTACCCGATCATAAGATCGCAGTCGTAAGTCGCATAAGCCTTACGGACCAACCAATGTAGCCACGCAAAGAGTCCCATGACCGCACTCTTAGTCATGCAAAGCGATGCGCCCACGATAACTCCCCCGTAACCGCATAGGTCAAAGTCTGTACCCTACACAAAAACCCAACCACACATGTACGACTTGGCCTCACGAGGCCTACACACGACTCTTCCACACAATAACACACTTGGGACTGCTTCCTGACAACTCGCATAACTAACCGTCAGGGTCATGACAAAACACGCAAATCAAAAGCACAAATACCGATCTGAGTTCCAAAGTCCAGCACTCAAAGAAGACGAGACACCGGACTTATAACATCTAAACAAAACTCATAACTCATCGATTCCACTAGAACCAATTACCACTATAAAAGAAAAAAAAAGTTCAACTTTTACTGACAAGAAGTCTCAACAAGACGATTCTGACAATCACAAGTGTCTCTACCATAGACTCCCTTACTTGGGCTTCGCCCAAGAATGAGTCGTCAAAGGAATTCTAGGGTCCACGACCGATAGGAAATACCAAAAACCAAATCTTACCACCTTCAATTTACAAAACCCAATGTGCTATCACCTCGCACGAATTAGGGAAAAATAGTGAAAACCAATGACGCCTCAAGTCACGAAAATTTTTAAGCACTCGGCCCAGCCGAAAGAAATCCTATCCAACAACGGGGAACGATAATAGAAAGACCTAGAACGATTTTAAATTTCACAATAACATGCTAGACATGATTAATTTAACACTCTCAAGAAGCAAGCACGCAATGAATGACTGTTCATTAAAAACACTTAGTCGTACCGCATATCTGACTGCGTCGGCCCTTGGCCTGACATCTTCTAACACTTCATAATGGAACGCCAACCCGCAGCTGGTCGTCTTACAAATAGATATGGTGTGTTGAGATCGATCCCAGTCATCTCACGCCAACAATGCATAAATGAAGAAACTATCAATTGTAATGCAAAGACAATCAATGTTGCATCGGACTCCGCTCCGAAAGTGTAACGCCACCAAAACCTCTCACAAAAGGGTAGAAACTTACCTTATCAATCCCGCTCTCGGTCATTACACATACTCTGATTAGAGAAGAGATAGAGATTCAAAAGATTACCACATTAAAAGGTTAGCAACAAACAAAACAGTACTAACAATCGGCTGATTCAACTTAAAAGCCCGATTAAAACGTACGTCCACACTGATGTATCTGATGCAAGGAGACATTATTTGAATGAAATGCAAAGCGCGAACTTCGATTAGAAGAAGGGAAACGAAAATTTCCTAAATGCCTCCTGTTTATCAGTATGGTGCACAACATACCCATAAACAAGACTCTACTAAGACACTGCTCCATGACTACCGAGGACTCGAATTAGAACCTAGGGCACTCTGATACCAATTTGTCATGGTCCAAAAATCGAGTACGTGATAGCACTTAAGAGCTTCTACCCTTAAGTGAACCAATTCACAAAAACATTCTCAGTTAAGTTTATTTTCAAGAAATCAAGGTTTCAAAAGGAAACCGGACAAAGAAAAGTAAAGCGGAATATTATGAAATCACTAACAATGTCATAAATCTGATAATTTGAATAAAATACTAAAATAGTTTATACCAACCCAAAATCCAATAGCTAGTCATGGAGCATCGATGAGTATAAGACATGTAACAATGGGTTCAAACCCAACTAAAATATCATAAGGAAGAACTAGATACTACCACGAACTATGTGGCAGCATCCATGCACAACGCTGGAAGATAATCCCGAACAGGACCAAGAACTCCAGAGGTGCCTCAACTAATAAACCTGCACATAAAAACTATAAGGGGGTGAGTCACCTTGACCCAGTAAGATCCTCGGCGAGCCCTCCTGTCCCTACTATATAGATAAGTCTGTGGAATTGTCCTAAGATAGGATATAACTTCTTCACTATATTTATAAAGTACAATTAGAGATCTAATGAGAACCTAGCTCAACCAATGGATCTCAACTGAACCACAATAAAACACCAACTCAGTAGCATAGGCCCTCACCATAAAAAAGCTAGACCAATGGCTATATCTTCTCAGTAGCATAGGTCCTCACAATAATAGGCTAGACCAATGGCTATATCAACTCTGTAGCATAGGCCCTCACAATAATAGGCTAGACCAGTGGCTATATCAACTCAGTAGCGTAGGCCCTCACCATAATAGGCTAGACCAGTGGCTATATCAACTCAACGACATAGGCCCTCACCATAATAAGCTAGACCAGTGGCCCAACGATCTAGATACCAATAAGGCAACAATATCAACTAAGGGATAATGCTAACATTAAAGAAATATAGTCCAAAAGATAACTCCACGTCAAATGGATAATGATATAACTCGGGTAATGCACGCTAAATAGGCATATTGTGATGTCATACACGATATTAATCGTAATATTGTAGATCATAATAAGATATCTCAACTAAATAATTTCTAAGCTTTGCAAAGTAAAAACAATACTTTCATAAAAGAAACACTGTCGCAATACGGTTAAACTCGCAACATTCATAATATATTGTATATTATGCTCTCTTTACCAAATTAAGTGCAAGTCATACTTTTGATATTCGAAATATCTCAAATTAGACCTCGCGAATGTATCATAATCATTACATACAACTAGTAAGCTCATATCAATAGCTGTAAACCTTTGGATAACATAAATATAGTTGTAACGAGATACATATTATGCTTATATAGGAAATCAAGCAAGTAGAAGTTCAAGTCTCCCTTACCTCGCATGCGCTTTCCACAAGTACTACGACCTGAATGTAGCCAAAAGTCCACAAATAAAGCCTTGGATGGTTCCAAACTATCAAAAATATGATTCACTACATCGAATTAGGCTAGGAACATCCATTTACAAAATTTCAAAAAAGTCAACCCCGGACCGGGTCAAACACAAAAGTCAACACCAAGCCCACAAGCCCGGATCCCAAAATAAAATATATTTATGGACTCCCCAGGACACCACGAGTCCAAATATGTAATTAGTTTGCAAATCAAAACTCGATTGAGTCACCAAAACCCCAAAAATGCTCACTACCCGAAGTGGGTTGGGGCCTCAAAGTTCGAAAACTAAAATCGACCTCAAAATCATATTACCCATTTGAATACGAGTTCACACATATAAAGTTTGTCAAAAATGGAGTCTGTTTACCCCCCTTCAAATCATCAAAATACTCCATTTTAGACTTAGGGCAAAAATCCAAAAATTAGGGATGAATACTCAAAATTTAACGGATAAAAGCGCACCAAAATCGAGCTTACTAATCCTTATATGATAGAGAATTATTACCTTAAAAACCACAAAACAATTCCACTCAAAAATCCGGTTCCAACGAGCTCTCATATACCAAAAATAGAGTAAAAATGATATAAATAAAAACTAAAATCAGCCTTACAAGGCACCAGACCCGCGGGTCCGAGTCGGGCCCCATCGGGTCGGCTCCGCGGACCAATAACTACCCGCTTCACTATTTTGGCTCTAAAAACCTCATACGACCTCTGATTTGAGCTATTCCAGTTGCGTTAGTTCCAAATTTTGATACGCATCTCCATTTTAGACTTATGGAAAAAGTGCAAAAATTAGGCATGAAAACTCAATATTAAATGGATAAAAGCGCACCAAATCGAGTTTAATAATCCTTATAGGATAGAGAAACTTTACCTTAAAATCACAAAACAATTCCACTCGAAAATCCAGTTCCAACGAGCTCTCATATGCCAAAAATAGAGTAAAAATGATATAAATAAAAGCTAAAATCAGACTTATAAGGCACCAGACCGCGGGTCCGAGTCAGGCCCCAACCGGTTGGCTCCGCGGACCAGCAACTACCCGCTTCACTATTTTAGCTCTAAAAACCTCATACGATCTCCAATTTGAGCGATTCCAGTTGTGTTAGTTTCCAAATTTTGATACGCATCTATTACAACAATCAAAACTCAATTCTAATATCAAATTAATATAATGAGATACCAAAATACCGAAGACGCTACACTTTTGCCAGAGGCTCAAATACCAAAACATGACCAAACGAACTCGAAATCTGTTTCCGAAAGTTCCTACAAGTTTCAAATGATCATACAAAGTTATTGAAACCAACTAATTCACAAACGAAGCTTAATTACTCAATATGACGGGTTTTCACCATTTTCTAGTCGGCAAAAAACCTAAAGTTGAAATATTTACCAAAACCTAACTAAATAGATTTCAAATCAAACCAACTTTTGCACCATGCTCAAATATGACTTAACTAAGCTAATGATACCAAAAAAATGCATATCGAAGATTAGGTTCACCAAAACGACCGAGCGGGTCATTATAGTTTATTACAAATACAGAGAGTTGATCATATAAGGATGAATACATACTTTACTCAATGTACTTGCATCAAAATCTCTTTGATACACTCGACATTCATGGATGTACCTTTACATATAAAAGAATCTCCACATTTTGCAAACATTAGTAAACAACACGTGGTTGCTTAAACAACTGTATGTTGTTTATTAACACAATATAGAGTTATTTAAACAACTACTGGTTACAAAGATTCCATAGAAATCCACCATCTTATGAACTATAGTAAACAATATGTTGTTTAAACAAATGTTGAAGATTATTATAAACAACAAAAATTTGTTTAAACAACTATTGATGTAACATAAAGCACCCATTTCTTGTGAACTATATGAACAACCCGTGGTCGTTTAAACAATAATCGATTATTTATGATAAACAATAAGAAATTATTAAAATATTCAGTTAATTATTATTATATTAATAGTAGAACCACCAATTTGGATTAGATCAAGATGTTATTTAAATTAACAGTAGAACCACCAAATT